>VWZF01005015.1:70606-185137 GCA_013396755.1 Sclerurus mexicanus
TGTCCTTTTTTTTTTTTTTTTGGCTCAGACGCCTTGTTACAGTCGCACCGCGTCTTTCCTGACCTGAGGCTTTTCCTCTGTGGCCGGGGTGGAACTGGGCCAGTCCGGGGGGAAGGGCGAGGCGGGGAAGGAGGCGGGGATGGGGAAGTCGAGGAGGGAGCCCTGGGGAGGGTCCGTGTCCGTGTCCTGCGGGGAGCGGGATGAGAGACCCAGGTAAGGCAGCAGGAGAGCAGGGGGATAGTGACCCTGGGTGCAGTTCTTGTGCCCCCGCCATTTTCTGCGGATAAAGCCTTTTTTCACCCTGTTTTATAACAGGACAAGTGCCGGGGGGGGGAGAACTCAGACAGGTGCCAGGTGTGAATAGAACGTAACTTTTTAAAATCTAAGTTATAGCATAAGAGCATTGGGCTTTGGGTAATAAGTTACGCCAACCTGCATGTTTAATCTCTACGTGATCTTAACTGGGAGGAGCAACAATTTAAAACATGAATCCTGGTTTGCTTTGGAGTTGTTTTTTGGGTTTTTTTTTTTAATCTGCGCCGTAAATACCTTAATGTTTGTATGTACATGGGAGTGAGTAATTGCCTTACTGATTATCTCAGGACTGGGATATGTCCTAGAAATCACGAGCCCTCTGCCTCAGCTGTGCATTGAGATTGCCACCCTGTATGTTGGGGGCAGATGTAGGTGACGTGGAGAGGAAGTGCTGGTGGCACTGGGTTTTCATGAAGCAGCCTCAGTGTAAATGTTTCAGACGCGTGAGATCTTGGGAATGGGAGCTCCAGCGAAAGGACAGTGAGATCACATGTTGGATGAACAGGTGAGACAAATTACATGACTGAGCTAACCACTGAAACTCTAAAAATGTGAAAGGATTTGGCTTACCAGGAAGGATAAATCAGTGAGGATCTAGGGAGTTAGAGGGGAACTTTGCGCTCTTAAAAAAAAATAAACCAAACAAANTAACCACTCGGGGTTAAAGAAGGGTCTGCTCTAGGTGAGTTTATTGGTTTGTTTTCCATGTGAAAGCGGGATGGAGCAGCTGCGAGGCAGAGGGCAGAATCCGAAGGCATCTTTGCTCCCTGCGCTCCCCAGCCTCCGACTCCCACAACTTTTTGGTTGGGTGTTTGNGCGCCGTAAATACCTTAATGTTTGTATGTACATGGGAGTGAGTAATTGCCTTACTGATTATCTCAGGACTGGGATATGTCCTAGAAATCACGAGCCCTCTGCCTCAGCTGTGCATTGAGATTGCCACCCTGTATGTTGGGGGCAGATGTAGGTGACGTGGAGAGGAAGTGCTGGTGGCACTGGGTTTTCATGAAGCAGCCTCAGTGTAAATGTTTCAGACGCGTGAGATCTTGGGAATGGGAGCTCCAGCGAAAGGACAGTGAGATCACATGTTGGATGAACAGGTGAGACAAATTACATGACTGAGCTAACCACTGAAACTCTAAAAATGTGAAAGGATTTGGCTTACCAGGAAGGATAAATCAGTGAGGATCTAGGGAGTTAGAGGGGAACTTTGCGCTCTTAAAAAAAAATAAACCAAACAAAACCTCATGGAATAGTAAATCTGTTCTTTCCTTTGATCTCAAAATTTCTCAGTAGATTTTAACCACCTCCATCCCCACAAGTAATAAAAAAGAAAAAATTAGCAAGCTTATTTTATATAAAATTTCATAATGTTTTTTCAAGTTATGTAGTAGAAATAAATACAGCATTTTGAACTCCTTATCTAAAAAGTCTTATTTTTAAAGTAATTATTTAACAAATTTTGCCTGCACTTTTGTTAAAGTACCAATTGAGGCGAATGTGGTGCGAACAACCTTTTAAAAAGGCTTTTTACCAAATTTTACTGAGTATAATAAAGAAATTATACCATTATATTTTGATCTGCATTATAATTACATTGCCAAGTGGAAACATGGCAGAGGTCTACTGCAAGAATAGACCTGTTTTCCGTTATCAGTCCTTTTAATTCACATCAGTACACTTACTGTAATGCCAAATACAGGTTGGTTATGAATGATGTTTTGATATGAACCTACCTGGCAGTACAGAAGAACTAGAGACAAATAAATAATACAAGATAATGCTTTTTTACAATAACCATGAGCTTTGAGACCACACATCTGAATATTTCTGCACATTCTTATCTCGAGTATAAACTCTTTTGGACCAGACTACATAGGTGTTTTCTGTGTGTGGCAGGGCCTGTGCAAAATGTTCTGTCACCACAGGTAGCAGTAATAAAGTTACCTGACAAAAAACATGTAATTTTTTTTTTTAATAAACATTTCCTTTTTAACCTCAGTCATTGCATAACCACTATTGTTATAGTCTTAACCTATTCTGCATCTTTGCATAGATTAGATTATTTTACTAGAAAACAAAGCATACCTCACCAGTTTGCTCTTCTGCATGTTAGTACAGGTAAGCCCCAGCAGCCTGTAATGCATTTGCTTTATTATCATCTTACAAGAAACAGTACAAAGGGCTATGGTGAAGACTCATGGAACCCTCTCTAACTCAGTGCTGCTGTGACAGCCACAGAGCTTATGAACATTGGGCCAGGTATATGAAGGGAAGGAATTGTACACAGTTTGCTCAAACAGGTAAAGTTCTTGCTACCGAATCCACAATATTAAAGCTAGAAATGGGCAGTCCATTTCACTCTTGCCTTCCGTCAGTGTGGTGGGAGTATGGAATGTGCCCACGCTACATCCGGGGTTAGTTCTGAACCTTGGTTTCCACTTTGACTTGGCCAGTGCTTCTGAAGAATGCTGCAAACACTACCTCTGTTTTCAAGATAGGTGTTGCTTTTGGAGGCTGAGACAAGGCCAAAAAGATTTACAGTATCAGATTCTCTTCTCTGTTTACTTCCCCATGGCTTAAATACTTTCCTTTTGTTGAGGAAGTCAAGGAGGGAGCTGTGTTCTGTAACATGTTCTTGGGAAATCAGAATTATGTTTTCTTTTTCAAAGATACCTATGCTTTAAAAACCAAAAAATCTAGACTTGTTCTTAAGTGCAAAGGCTTTTTGGTAGTTGCAATAAGAGAAAGTTGTACAGCAATGGTTTCTTTCACTGCACATTTCTTTGGCATCATCTAAGTAACATTGCAGACAACGATTGCTTTGTTTTATGTCTAGCTTAATGTTTTATGTGTAGGCCTTTTGGAGTGTCTGAACTTGTTTGTTTGGGGTTTTCTTCCCACTTCCTTTTGGAAGTGCGAGGGCTTGTTTATGTTAGCTCTGCATCCATCCTGTATGAATCAGTGTAAACTAAAACTTCACACCTAGTAAAGTAGCCACCACATGTATTTTTGTTTCTTCCTGTTAGAGGAGTGTCTTTCCAAGCTCTGAGTAGGTATGGGAAGTATGATAGGTACAGTGCCCTTTATCACTCTGGTCTTAGAGAAGTCACACTCACCATTTAGCATTCAGTGTATTAGTAAGTCAGTTCTCCACCTTACATCAGCTGTGACAGAAGTTCAAATGCGTTATTCACTTCCTTCATTTCTATCACAAGGGCAGCTGTTGCACAGATGGAGCTCAGGTGTTCTTATTTTTACCATTATGTTTTCTAATTCTCCTCAGTATTAGATTATGTGGTACAGGTTACCTCAGCCTGATTACAATAGGGGATAAAGAGTAATCTTTACTGCAAAGTATTTCATTACCTACACGAATTTTATTGTCCTTCTTTCCTCCCAAATGCAGGATTTTAATCAATACTAATGACAACACCTCAGATACATTGCTTTTCAGATCTGGTGCGGTAAATCCTCTATTTCCAGACACATTATTGTTGCTATTGGAGACCTCCCTTTCCGTCCCTTTGTCATTGTGTAACACTATACCAAAGTGAACAATGAGAGCTGGCATGTGCAGTCTAAATGCTCAGCCACGTCCACAGGCCTTCCCCTTGTGCATTCTTCCTCTTCCTTTTGTGAGCTCATTGCATTTTTTTACAGCTGTCACTGGGACTCTGGTTCGTGCCTGGAGAGGCAGGCGTGTGCACCTTGACACTCATGCTTGCTCACATGCTCTCTCTGACTGTCTTTTCTTACCCCCCCCCCGCCCCCCCGCCTCAGCCCAGTGATTCACCCACTCAGTGACTTGGGATGAATTTCACCTCCCTATGGTCAGGGTGCTCTGGGAAGCATAAGCAATAGTCTGGAGGCCAAGAGCAGGAGATCACAACCCAGATTTGCCCATTTCTCACCAGTGTCCCCATTCTGCTTTTTAGAATTTGGGTACACTGTATTTATTGTTGCGCTATTAATTTTCATATTTAATTTTAGGGAAATCTATCACAGTCCTGCTCATGTCATCACTTTTTCCCCTCCTTTAGAGGATGGCTTCAGTAATTCAAAAGTGAACCTTTGGCTGTGGAACTCTATACCTGAATAAAACACCTGTGAACACAGTGTCAAAATATTTACCATAAAGACAGCTGACATGTTTTGAGAGGTGGTGCAGGCTAAGATGTGAAGACAGCAGCATTTTTGCATCCTGTTTTAAGTATCCTGGAGGAATTATGAGAACAGTCAAGAAGACAAAAGTGCAAAGCGGGCCTTCAACAATAGAGGAGAGTGCTGGAGAGGAAGAAATTACAAGCTTCAGGCAGAATCTCACTGTGAAGCAAGCAGTTAGCCCTTCTGTCTTGCTGAAGAGTGTTGCCAAAAGGATGGTGCTAGCTTTGCCACTCCAAGGGAGATTGAGTTCAGGCAAAGAGAGAGATCACTGATGCATTCCCTATAAGTGACATGGACAGAAGGCACAAGTACGGCAGTGCTGTGTGTGACTGATTCCAAACACAATGCAGGTGGAAAGTAGCAGCATAGAACTGTGAGAGTATGTGAAGGCGCAGGTACACACTGAAAAGATGGTGGTGACGTGGAAGTCAGCTTGAGCTGTGACCCATTGAGTTTCCTAGTGACTCATGAAGAATAGTCATGAGGACTGAGAAAATAGGCGTTTCCTTGTAGTATCTTAACTGAGAGAAGTTGAGTCAGTTTTCAGTTTGATGGAAACAATGTTTTGGATGGAATGGAACTGATTTCAGGTGAGTTCTGAGAAGCTACAGTGCATGTGACCCCAGTGTACTATACCCGTAAGTCATTTTGTGTTCTGCCTATTCTAGAATATGGAGGAGGTTGATATTTGATGATTTTCCAACTTGCTTCTCTCTGAAATTAATTGTGTCTTAGCCAGACCTGCAAAGACAAATCTCTTTGTTGCTCTGTTGAATTACAGCCAGCATGAAAGCAGCAAAGTCAGAATCACTTATTTGGAAGTGAACTCCATCATTTTTAAAAGCTATTTTTAGATGATTGTTAAAGTTTCCTCCTCTGGCACAGAGTATTTTTCAGTGTTTCACTGAGTTGTATAACATTTCACTTTAAGTTTTGGAAAGTTCATTTTAACATGCTTGATTATGGCATCTTCTCAGTTCTTACATTTAGGTCAATTTAAAAAAAATAAATTATTAGACTTCATTACTTACTCCTTTGTCTTCTTTGATATTGTTGTTGTGATTGCATACGAAATTGAAATTAGTCTTTTGAGTATATTTGAAAGAAGGGAGAGGATCAAGGTGCTCTAAGTGACATAGATTCTCTCATCTGGGAATGTGCTGGGTCTCTCAGTTCTGTGTGTTGACCCCCTCTGACAGCCAAGCCCCCACTCAATCCCTGCCCTGCAGTGGGGTAGGGAAGAGAATCAGGAGGAAAGGTGTTCAGAGGTCTTCCGTGGTGAGCCAGAAATAATGCCAGCCTAAAGCAAGATTAGAAGAATGACAATCAAAACTGTACTGGGCTATCCAATTAAAGGATTTACGTACTTTCCTGTGGCATTCCTCCTTTATGACAAGTATGATTCTTTTAAAGAATTCAGGCTCAATTCTCTTACTCTTACCAGAGATGTATTTGAAGAGAAGCTCTTAGTTTATGCACAAGAGGTAGAAATACAGTAGTAAAGATCTGTTGATATAAATTTAGTTGTGCTGCTAAGTTTTCTTTGTGCTAAATGTAAGTTGTATTTTTTCAGGCTTTTACGGGAAGAATAGTTCTATCCTCTGGCTTTGTTTTGGGCTTTTTCTTTGTTTTCTTTTTGTGTGTGTGTGTGTGTGTGTATTAAAGTATACTTTTAAGTCACAAAAACAGGAGGTTAAGAGGACTGAAAAGAGGACAGGTTTAAAGGTTTCACAGAACACTAGTGGTGCAGAGATTATTTGCTCAGCTGTTGCAGTTAGTGCAGGATTTCTCTCTATTCTGCTGCTAACAGAAGTGCTCAGTGTACCTTATATGTAAGTTTGTTTACTACTACTGTGTAGGACTTTAGAACCTTTTCCAACTCTTCAATATGCCTTAAATAATGGAAACTCAAAAATGTCTCTTGGGAGATTGTTGAACTAAATAACACCATGTAGTCAGGAAAAAAATCTTAATATACTTAATATTCTTATTCTCTGGTGTCAAAATTCTTGTGACCCAAAATGCATTTCCACATTGGGTCAATACTTTGGAATTCACTGATCATGCTCCTTGTCACTTACCCAAATTATTCATCTCAACTTCACCTGCCACAAAGATGTACAAATCTGTTGTGATGAAAATAGCATTTGAGAGTAGGTAGATGAACACACAAAACAATCTGGTCTGTGGCTTTTTGCTTCTCATTGTACTTTCCTGAACTTCCCTCAGTATCTCATTCTCCTTGGTATTCCATTTCTCAGGACTGAATGGATTATTCCAGATGGCTTCTTACCTGAGCTGCAGACAAGTCATCTTCTTGACTGCCTAACAAGACCCTTTCATAAAGACACAGTTCCTTCTCCTGCTGCTTTGCTTTCCCTCTGTGCCTCCCTCAGGGCCCTGCTGCACATAAACTCATATTATCTGGCCTTCTGCCAAATTCACTGTAATTTCCAAACATTTTTGTAAGTCTTTTGTACTGTTTCTCAGTCTTCACCGGTGTTTCCAGCACCGCCCTTTTTACTCTTATTTGCAGATGTCATTAGTTCAATTTAGTTCCTTTTTATAGGTATTGAAGAAGTTACAAAAGATGGGCCTCACCAGTTAATGCTTCTGCACAGCTTAGTACCATTTTTGTTTACTCTATTGTGACACTGTGTAATTAATTTAAGTTAATTAAATTTGAAATTAAGTATTCCTGACACACTTGAAGCTTTTACTTAAATGGAATGTATTCTGTAGTTACCACATCTAGAGCTTTTATGTGTGTGTGTTTGAGGGATTTTGATTTGGGGGGGATTTTTTTGACAGAAATGAAGTGAAAGCACTTCTTGCTGTAGCCTTATTGAATTTCTGTAATGATCTTTGGGAAGACCTTCTTTATTACTTCTGCATTTTTTTAACCTCTTAGCAGCTGGGCATTACAGGTAAAGCTGTTTAGCTGACAAATAAAAGCCATTGTGTTTTTAAATCCATTGTGCATTATACTCTAGATCCTTTATTTTCTGCACTCATTACGACTGTTTCGGGCCTGCCAGTACTGTAAGGGTGAGGCAGTCCAGTGGAGGGCTGCCCAATCCATCAGAGGCTGGAGCACTTGCTGTCGTATCTCAGCTCATTCAGTCTGAAGAAAGGATGGCTTCAGGTAGTTGTAATAGAAGCCCTCTGTGCCTGTGGGGTGGTTGTCACAATGAGGGTACTTGCTCTTGCTGGTATGAACAGTGGGAGAGTGCATAAACAACATGCATCAATTGAAATGAGAGTTAACTGAATATATGGGGGGAAAAAAATCCCCATGAGGACAGTCAAGAGGAGAACTGGTTATTTAGAGCTGCTGTGCAGTCTCCATCCGTGGAGGTCTTCAAGACCCAGCTGTGCAAAAAGTCCTAAGCAGCCTTGACTCTGCTGTGAGCAGAGATTGGGCTACAGACCAAGCATACAACATAAATCATTTCACAGTTCTGGACTATTCATAAGCCTTATACCACTCCTGAATCTTCAGATATACCACTCCTGATCCTTCATGTCTCAAGGCTTGCTTCCCTGTTTAAATAACAGAAGGTACATTGGATTAGCTCTAATTTCTTAGGTCTTTTAAAATCCAGGTTGCATTTCCAGACATACCTCTTATGTACTTTGACTGATATATCTTTATCAATTGATAGGTCCTTGGTAAAGAACTTAATTTGGTCATCCTGGAAAATGAGGGTGAGAATTCTGTTTGTCAGCTGGTGTGGTATTTCCATGATGTCCGACAGCAGAGCACATTACTGTGATTAATTTATAAAAGAAAACAGGGTGTTCTGAAATGACTGCAGGGCATGGCTTCCATGAAATGTGAACAAGTTGGAACTAAAATAAGCTATATCTAATATTTCAATTCCCATCTGAGATTCTGCTTTCTCAACTATAAATAATGTACAGCCCCCTTTTACGTATACTTCTGGACAGTAATGCTCGGTGTAGCTTGTATATATCTTTGTTCCTTTTTAGTTTACTTTCTCTGGTGTGTTATAGCTGCTGCCTTAAAATATGTTAAGGTATGGGATGATGATCTGTGAAGTCTTTTTATTGGTTTCTTGTACAGGGGTGGCTGCTTTCTTAAGGGGTGGAAGCTTTCTTTGTTTCTCTGTTCAGTGAAGACAGATTAAAATATCTTGACTTTATTGCCTACTACACGATTTCCAAAACAGTGTTACTAAATGTTAATGTCTACAGTGGGGAAAAACATCGTTTTCCATATTCATTGCAGTGCAACAATAAAAGCTTTTCTTTCATTCCCTCTGTGGTTTTGCTTCAGAGAGATAAAATCACTGGTGCATTTGTGGTTTTATGTGAATGAAATGTCTCTTCTCAATTACTATTTCAAAACAAGCTCGCTAATTCCCATTGTCCTAATCCAAAAAATTAATTATTTGTCACTGAAAACCTGGCAATGTCATCTCTTTTTTGATTTAAAAAAAAAAAAAAGCTGGCTTCAGAATTTTATTAGTTTCTAAGAACTACCATTTTTATATGACTAGTGTATAATTCCTGCACAGTAGAATAAGATAGTAAGCAGTGTGAGCATTATGGTGTGCCCATCAAAATATATTCATAAAATTCACTGCGGGTCAGGATGGTTGGATAATTGGACCACTGGTCTGGGAAATGAAACACCTGGCTTCCAGCACCAGGTCTGCCATTCCCTGTCTGATGTCTGCAAAAAGAAAGCAATCTCATTTATTCCTGTCTGTGGAAAGATATATCATTACCCACTTCTGTGAAGTGTTTATATGGTACTTACTTCTCACTCCAAGATTTTTTAAGTATTATTAATTTTACTTTCTGACTGTGCCTAGGAAATCCCATGGATCCTTAGCAAGTAGCATGTGGTGTTTCCAGGCTTTAATTCAGGGGAGTTGATCATAATGAGCCTCCTAACTCTGTCTTCCAATATGATACAAGAGTTTCTGTATGTACTGCTGTTGTTGGTGTTATTTTAACTCCAAGGATGTGAAATTATCTGGGTTTTTTGTTGTTTTCGAGAGATGGGGGGGGTTTTGGTTTGTTGGTTTGTGGTTTTTTTAGCGTAACATGTAAACTGTTTTTGTTAAATGTCACATTGCTCTTCTGGTTTAAGCTACCTGAGAGACTTCAGTAAAAGGTGATTGAGGAGTTTTTCTTAAATCTCTGCCTGTAATAATTTTTTTAATTGCTTGAAAAGTCATAATGTAATTCTGTCACACTGGGCATAGCAGAGTCTTCCCATTATCTGTGGAGAGTGTGGAGAAGCAAGATGTAGTAGGTTCAAAGTGGATGATCCAGACTCATGGGATAAATAGCTCTGTCCCATGTGTAAGGATTAGAAACCCAAAATCATCTCGGATAGAAATTAAGATACAATGTATAAGAGCTGCTGGGATTGCATGGGGCTGGGACATTCCCATCTGCATACATTCTGCCTGTGGGCTAAGCAGACGGAGTGGTTGATTCTCCCAGTTTCCATAATTTTTGTTGGCAGTTCAAATCTGTCCATTGGTAGTCACATAGCTGAGGATGTAAAACAAAACCTAATTTTCCCTTAGCTGATTGTGCTGCATTTGTATCTCGTGCAGTGTGTGTAGTTCTGGGATATGGAAAAAAGCTGGAACTGTAAAGTTGGTAACACTGCAAAAATGTGCGTGAGTTGTGCAGAAAGATGTTTATGTTTAAATGTAATGCTCTTGCCTAGAGCCATCTGGTTTATACTGTCCTTGAATTCTTTTCCAGATCTCTGTCTTGTTTTCTGTGTTTGTAATGTAATGAAACATTTGCTATTAATTAGAAAGAAAAACCCTAAATGTCCCTGCCTAAGAAAAGCAGCTAACTCAAATCTCAGGAAACTTAAGCATATTAATTAAGTGTTGTCTAATTCACAGCACCTTTTACAGACCAAGTCCACTCCATTTGCCATCTCAACATTTGTGAAAAGTTGGGGGTGACTGCAGTGAAAGTGTATGTAACCCCTGCAACTGTACGTGTCCCTGGGTACACAGCCTGATAAGGAAGCTATTGGCTGCTGTTCCTACATCCTTAGATGAAAAGGAAGGGAATGCAGAATTGATGATTTCAGAGTGTGGCTGGTGGGTAGCACTGAGTTGTACAGGTAGCACTGAGCTTCAGGTGGAAGTACCTGGAAGAGGGCTGTAAAATAGATGATAAGAACCTTCCCTCACTGCCAGAGACTTTGGACCACTGTGACTCAGAAAAAAACTTGTCTAGTCACAACACATAACCATTCCTGCTCTGTTTTCTAACAGCAGCCCAAACTGGCATTTATTCTCATCCGAGTGTGGAAAAAGGGGAAGGATTAGAGAGATAAGAGCTCCTGTGGTATCCCACACATCATGCTCTTGTAGACTTACTCTTGAATCTCATGCTCTTGCTGGACAGTGAAACTGACCTCAGCAAAAAGGCTTAACCAGGTTAATATAAATGCAATTTTGACCCACAGCACCCTGAGGAGATTGTGTGATGTTCTGCTAGTGCAGGGGGACTGTTTCAGTCTTGTTATATGTATATAAATGGAACTTAAGTGGAGGTTTTTGAGTGTGCACGAACTGTGCATGATCAGAGCTCAGAGAAGCAGATTATAAATTTCTCTGGTTCTCTGCTGTTAAGCCTGGGCAAATGGGAAATCTTAGTAACAGGATTAAAATGCACTACTAATTACATTTACAGAAATACTCTACTGGAGTTATTTGAGAAGATAAATGTGAGAATCTCATATAGTCCATGCACACAAACTCAGGAGATATTTCTTCCCTTCCTGCCTCTCACCTCCATCCTTCACGAAATACCTATACTAAAATTTGACTGGATGTAGATATATGGTATGTTAGGAACATGAAAAATTGCACCAAAATTTACATGTACTAGGCAGCTAAGCCACACTGTATGTGCAGTTATATGTTTGTGATTACAGTTTCAGTGAAGTGGGAGGGGAACAGTAGGACTGAGGCTTATCTCCACTGTGGAAGTTTCATGGAATATGTTTTTTATAAATTTTCTGTCTCAGTGCAGGCCTTAGTAATATCTCTTTCAAAATGTGTCCTGAGTGACACCTTTTTGCTCTGGAATATATAGTGTGTATCAGTATGGGTTTTTTTAGATCGGCACTGACTTTCAAATACAGTGTCTGATTCTGGAATCTTAGAATAAGAACAAGACAAGAAAATAAATTACTTTCCCTCATTTTCTGGGTCAAATCCAATTTTATTTTTTCCTCTTTGTTATAGTGGACATTTGGATTCCTGCTGATTAGATTGCTTTACAGTGATGTTAGCACAGCCAAATTGGCAGGAAGATAATCCATTGTGTGACTCAAGAAAGAGCACATTCACAGTGGCAATCTGTCTCACCCTTCCAGTTGAGACTACAAGAATGCTTTGCAGAGTACAGTGATTGAAAGTGAACTGTGCCTGAATAACTTGAGTTCACAAGGTAGGAATTCTTCCATCAGGAGCAAACTGTTAGCTTGCTTTTAATTTGTTCCCCAGCCTTAAGCCCTCAGAAATTTCTACATCTGCATGGCTGGAAGACTCCCAAATACAGTCTTAGGTTCACTTAGGAAATTGAAATAAACACTTAAGCATATGTTAGAAATTCAGTCATTGCTGCCGAGGGTTTGCTCCATAAGTCCCAGGTTCTGCAGCGAGATTTCCTCCAACATGGAATAGTAGGGCCTCTGCTGAGATTGAAGGAAGGATAAACAAAATAGTGATGGGGAAAGTCTGTCGCTAGGACAGCAAGTTTTGTACCAAGCACAGAACACTATTCTGTGACTGTTCCCAGGAGTCTGGGGAGAGCAGGAAGAGGGATGTGTGCATTTGGCTGATCAGGGTTCAGTCTGAGGGCTTGCTGCTTCTGCCCAGGCAACCACTTACAGCTTTGCTGCCTGTACTTCTCTCTGAGTACTGTGCAACTTGTTTCAAGCTTGGCTATTTGTAATAATAGTTTTGTGTAAAATGCAGTCTGGGTCCATCTAATGACAAAATCAGCTTCCAAGGCTTGGATGAGATGCCTGAGGCATAGCTGTGTGTGAAAGGTAGCCATCAGTACCTTCTTCTGTAGGTTCTTGGAAGAGATGAAATACTTTGTTACTCGAAAATGGACTGAGACGCCTGAGGACTGTGGTTGGGAGGAGGAACAAGCACCTTCCTATTGCAGAGTAAAAATAACCTTGTGAAAACAGCTTAAGTAGTGTTAGTTTTCTCTGCCTATTACTTCTTTTAAAAAGCTGATGTATCTCAACAAGTTTTTTAAAGTTTATTTTTTCAATATATATTCCCAAGTATTCTGGCACATTTAGCAGTTAGGTGCATTTCAGCTAAGTAAAAGCATAAAGCGTTCCACGATATAAAACAAACAAACAAAAACCCAGGTTACTTTGTAAATTGCTGCCTTTTTTTTTTTCCTCACCAATAACACATTTTAAACTTGACCCTTGCTGTTGTAAATCTGATCCTTGCCACAAAGTCTTTTTTTAAATGTCTGTTTATCGACTTCAGTTTCTGGGAAGAGTCTTTGAGCTTTTTTGTTCTCTGAGGCTTAGATATCTGTGGCAGCTGAGTGTGCTGCTGCATACTCAGCACTGCAGCTGAAAGAGGCAAAAATGGTGACTACAAACAGAGACAGTATTAATTGCTCCCTGCACTTAGTTAAATAGCTGCATCGATGCATAACAGCAGGAGGGAGAGGGTTAATGAGGGTCTAATTCCATCCTCAGAGGGACCACAGGGCTGAATGGAAACAGCTGCTGCACTGCAGGCTCTAGGCTGTACTGGGAGTTCCTGTCTTCAGCAGCTTCAGTGAAGAGAGGGAACAGAAAAGACAGAAAAGAAAGGACAAATAAAAGTGCCGTAGGTCTGGATCCCTGACAGAGGAGAAATCATAACAGACAGGAGGGAACGAAGGGAGAGTTCAGGCTGGAATTGCAGACCAGAGGAGGGGTTTCAGCCACCTGCATGCCCTTGACCTCTCCCTGTGAACTTCAAGGGCTTACAATTAAGTCAACACGGTATAGTGTGGGTGTAGCTTGGGTATTAAAACGGCACAGCTGTGTAAATGCATCCTTAACTGAGCTAATGGACTTTGTTAGAGAGTGGGGGAATGTTGCTCAGGTTAGGTGCTGGATACGTATGTGGCAGTGATTCATCAGAACTGTGTGCATCTGATAGTGTTTGTCAAAATATGAATGAAAATAGGAGCTTGGTTCACTGATGTGAGCAACTCAGGAATCAAGTTATCCACAGCTGTGTAGAATATGAATAACTTGGGTAATTGTCATCTCTGGTACTTGCCATGGTGTCATCACTTGCCTTCTTTCACTTGTTACACCTGTTGCATGCACAGACTTGCCTTCCATTCCTACTTACATACCAGCATTCATAAACAAAACCTTTCAGCAGATATGTCTGCGTTGTGAACTAAACTTGCTCCTGTGGTTGAGGAGACTCGTTAAATCCCCAGAAGTGCTTTAGTTAAAGACAGAGCCTACCTACTTCATAGAGAGGAAACTGCTAATGCCTTTCCCACTACTTTCTCCTAAAGACGTGCATTTTTTCCTTCACTTGATACAGTTATCTGAGTTGGGGGTGACAGGGAGTGCAGCCAACTTTGAACTTCCCAGCACTGAGATCTGTGGAGTGTATGTGGGAGATATACTTGAGAACATAAGGTTTGCTTATATACAGGCTAGATTGTCCCAAATGTTGATATAGTGGAGGTCAGTGAAGTAATATATGCATAGATTTAGGTTGCTGACAGCAGAAAATCAACTTGGCCAGCTGTGCAGCCAAGCACTGTCCCACAGGGCTGTAATGTGTCAAGCACCAGAACTGTAAAACCAGAGTGCTCCAAAGAAAGGCATGAGGGAGGATCAGAAGTGAAAGGGCTTCTCCTGTTAAATAGATTAGAGCATGTCAGCCTTGGATGATAAGGGAGGAAAAGGGGTGTATGTTTTGAAGAGAGCATTATAAATTCACGAGTGATATGAAGAAGATCAAAAGGAACAAAAGTTATCCCTGAGGTGCAGGACATGCAAAGCAATACTAGGGAAGCTTTACAAATGTGTAGCCAGTTCTTATGCTTTTTCTTTTACTTCTGTGATTTGCCACTCTCAGAGGCAGGATGCTGGACTGTCAGCCTGTGGTCTGGTCTGGTACAGCACTTCTTTTGTATGCTGTTTGAGCCAGGAAACTTGGGCTAAGATGGTAAAAATGTGATTTATTTTTTTTAATATTTTTATTTCAACTGATGTTTCTTCAGTTATATTGAAGTAGTTACTGTTTCATTATTAAAATTACATTAATAACAATATTTCTTGATATTTCAAGATTTTAGAGTCCAGAGAAACAATTCTTGAGAATTAAATTAAATGGGGAAAAAAATAAAAATGGAGCAATGTAACTCTTCACCTGAACTATGAAATATCATGTTAACAGATGGTGAAGCCATGGAAAATGAAAAAAGTAAATTCCACTTTCATTCCACCAGATTTTGTGAGTAATATGCCACATGCTATGTAAAGATTCAAACAAGAATGCTGTATGAATGAGGTACAAGTTTTATGAAGAATTAACACAGAGTAACTTTAACTCTGGAATCAGCAAATGTTTTGGCCTACATAATGTGCAGGGGTGAAAAGTAAGCCATGTGTTAAACGGATTAATGCAGTGTTGATCCTTTTCTGTCAGGACAATTAACATGAGTAAAATATTTGCCCTACTTTAAACAGATAAGGAGGTACTGTATTGTGTTCCTCTTAAGATTAATGTTTCTATATCGGCAGCAGAGAGCACAAGATTTATTTGTTGAACCTTATGTAGATTTACAGCTGTGCCAGTTACTGCTTGAAAGCTCTTTATAAACCATGTTCACAGTGAGTCTTTTTGTGTGTATGTCAGTGAAAGTGGTCATAAGAAGAATGCAGACATTAAGTGAAATGTGTGACACCTACAAGGCCTCTAAATTATAAATTTTGTGTTGTCATGAGCCCTGATTTTCTTTTATATATGTGCATACGTGGGCATGCATTTGTATGATATAAACATAAAAAATGTAGAACTTTCTGTAGAAGCAACTTCCTTGCTGTCCTGACTTCCTTAGAGAATTAGTAATGTTTTTTTCTGTTATTATTTGATGATTTAAAGCAAAGAAAATTACACTCAAGGAGAGAACAGCAATCTCAGGGGATGTGCACTTTCCATGGAACCGTACTCTGGACTCATAAATATCTATGCAACTCCTGTCTAATAGCATTGCGTGGGTGAAATATGGAGTCTTGTTTGGCATTCAGAGTCCAAGATAAGGAGTGAACCTGCCTCGAGCTGGTAGGGACAGGCACATACTGGTGCAAATACTATATAAATTACTTTCAAAATGTTCAAGCACTTGCTATTTTTTTATTTGACTCAGGCTTTCAACTTTGATAATTTTAAGCTTCTGAGCATGTGTATAGACAAGTGAAGAGTTATTGTCCAGTAGGCACATCTGAATCTTCACTTATATTCTCTTTCAGAAAAATTGCAGGGAAAAGGTCATGTAAAATGAATAGTCTTAACTAAAATACATAGTAGTCTAATTAGAAAATGGCTTTTTCATTTGCAGAAGTTTTTGACATTTAGAAAAATTGTTATACACTCTTTCCCTATGAACAAGAGAATATTTTTTACAGCAGTTGAAAAAGAAAGTAGGGACATCCTCACTTGAACAAGAACTAAAGTTTATCTGTCAAACTCCTGCATCTGAACTTAAGATAAATAAAAAGAAAAAAATTAGGTCATTGTGGGAGTAGATGTTTTGAGAAACACATTTAATCTTGTACTAGGGTTTTCCAGACACCTTTTTCTTCCATGAGCTATGCAGACCGAGTTGTGAACTGGGCAAAAATTCTAAACATTGCATTCATGAACATGTTGAGTAGCTTCAGGTTCATAATTGCTGTCTGTTTGTACCTTTGAATTAATTTTGATGCCGTCATTACAAATTGCTGTCACCAGTTGACTCAAATATTCTAGACTGAGTTTGTCATGCTACAGACCCTTGAGTCTCTGCAAACTTTGCAGCTACCTCCTTTTATATTTGGAGAAGGTTGCTAAATTGCTGAAAAAGTACAAAGTCACTTGAACAAAATGCCTGATGCTACGGATGGAGATACTGCATTGGGTTATTAGTCCAGTGCATAACAAAAGAAAATATTTCTCATGGACAGAATAATGTATCCAGGTGTTACTGAAATACTAAAATACTCATCCACATAAGTTCCTATTCATTAAGAAGATTGAGATCTGCCAGCTGTGCAGACTTGTCTGTGTTAGGGCAGTTGATAGTAAACATTTATCAATGTTTATTTTCACCTTTTCAATTTTTGCACTGGAGGTTCCATTACTTAATGACTTGAAAAAGAAAAATGCATTCATGCAATTGGGTTTCTTTCAAAAATTCTGGTTCATGAATGGTATCTCTCTGTGTTGTCTGCTTCTTTCTAAAGGTACTTGCCATCAGAAAGGAATTTGGGGCATCATGCCGAAATCTTGCATAAGGTTTTCTGGTAACTAACAGCAGATATGAACATTCAAATAACTGGTATCAGCTGGAGGACATAAGGTGGTAGAGGACACTTTTAGTTTCTCAGTTCTCCAACTCATTACTTTGTCCCACAGGAAAAACAAAACCAACAAAAAAATCCCAAACCAACCAAACAAAAATAATAGTGTTTTTCACTAATGCAAATCTATTTTTAATGTGTTTCCAGGCAGAAGAAGAGGTTTGAAGTGGAATTGTTCAATAGGAGATTTATTTCAAAACAATCATGCCATAGAGAGCAAGAACTTACTTGGGTAGGCCTGTGGACTGTTTTTAGAAGGGAGGGAATTTGTTAGGATAGAATGTAAAAATTTTGCTTGAGATTTTTCTTTATTCAACATAGTTTCACCAAGAAAGGAACTGTAACATACTCACTCCTTTGTAACATACTCACTGTTAAAGCTGATTCATCCTGGAGCCTTATCAGGGCTGCATTTTGCAACAATGATTGTTTTCTGTCCAATTTGTTGTAATTATAATTTCAGTGATAACTTCCAGTGCAGTGGAAAACCTCAAGAGGAAATAACACAAAGCCTTCTGCAGTTTGCCATCCATTTGCAAAGCTTTCATAAAATTAGTCAGCTTTTTCCCTGGCGTATTGAGCAGGTAACAAGAAAGAGGAGGCATTGAAAGATGCAGGACTTGTGATTGGAAATGTCAGAATGTACTGGGTGTTTCTTATGAGAGAAATATTCAAAGATAACTTACACAATGGTCTGTGGCATGGAGCTTGAGGGAGGTTGTGGAGGCTTCCTGAAGCAACTGAAGTTACAGCAGCACAGGTTGCTTTCCTGCCTTGGGTTTTGTGTTAAGTCTGTCCTTGGAGAAATTGTGCATCCAGTTTTCAACCAGTTGGCTGGTAAAATTAGTAGGCAAAAGAACTGATTTCTGCAAGTCTAACCTAGGAGACAGCTTGACCTTCAATAGTGAGACAGTGACCTGGGAATGTAGAATGGACAAGTCTGAGATTTACAGCCAGGAGTGTAAAGGTTAGTGATACCTAAACCATGTAAAACTTGAGTGTTCTTTATAGTATGTTGTCTTTCTAAAAACATTCTAAAACCCACTACTTTATTGTAAGCTGGGAGGTCACTGGAGACCTCAACTTTTTTCCTATGTTTTCACCCTGGAAAACCTTTACCTTATGGGTGCAGTTAGGGATACAAGGGGTCTGGGAGGAGCGGCAATTAGACCTTTGAAGAGGGGATAGCTGATGGCCTGAGGTTAAAGAAGCAGAGAGAGGGATACAGAAGTCTCAGAGATGCAGCTACCCTTGGAAAGGTGAAATAATTAGCAATTGAATTGAATAATTAGGAATTGATTGTATTTTGTTAAGCAAGAACACGCTCATCCACAAAATTCTGCTGCCACAACTGGGAGCTCTAAAGTTGATTAGCTGATTTTAAAAATCATTTTAGAGCTGATTTTAAAAATCATTTTAGAGCCGTCCTTTTGGAAGCTACTTAGTGAACATTTTAATATAAAGCTCTTTAGGGCATGAGCTGACTAAGGAAAGCTGGGGAGATGTTCTCTTTCTGTGAACTTCAAACAATTGGACAAGCACATTCCAGAGGTTCTAGTGGGATTTTTGCCTTTTTTTCTCTTTTTTAGCTTTTTTTCCCCTCTGTTGCTGAGGCATCTGATTAGTTTATGGTGTAAACAAAGTGCTGGATGTGTGGATCACTGATTTGACCTGGCAATACAGATTTTGTTTCCCTAAATTTATGTTGACAACAGATGGTGTGGGTCATGCTGGAGACAGATATCCTAGTGTCAGTGTAAGTCCAGCTTATCTTAAAGTCTTATCTTTGGAAATCAGAAATTATTTTCTGTTCGAGAAGTACTGGAAAGAACACAAGAGCCACGGGATGCTTTAGTAAATTATGATTAAATTAGCATAGTAACTAGTATCTAATTTCGAGCAGTTCTTGAACGGCAGTCTCTTTTGGGAACGTCTGGATTGTTGTCAGAAGAAATTGAATTTAAAGGAACAAATTAAGGTGATACAGAAAAAGGTGAGTCTCTTGGAAAACAAGTCAATGTGGATGAGCTTGCCCCCTGTCTGGGATGTTGTAACTAGCACTAGACTAAGGATCACCTTAATGCTAAATGCAGAGGATTGAGTGAGGTTCATTATTGTGATTAGTTTTCCACTCCTTTCTTTCCTGAGAGAAGTGTTGTGCCTATCACATCAGCAAACTGGAAAGGAACAGAGTAAAAGGTTTTGGCATCCAGATATTTTCAAAGGAAAAGGACCTGCACTGAACCTCACTGTTTTTCCACTGAGTTAATTTTCTCCATTTGTGTTGGGCAGAAGGGGACATAGAGAAGAGTAAGTCTGTTTCCTCTTTATGATAAAAAGGTAAATTTCCTTACTTAAATTATGTTGAAAGAAATTGTAAGGAGACTAGGAATGCTAACTTCACGTAAGCGGGATAACATTCTTCTAAGTATGGACATAGCAAACCCTTCCAAGCTCATAATTGTGTATTAATTTGATGTTTTATTTTTATTTCAAGAAGGGCTGTGATTTTAGACAATGTGTTGAGACAGAATTGAACTGAAGACAGTATTTTGTCTTAAGCTTGGTGTCCCCACAACTCCATTTTCCTACACCACATTGCTGTTGCTTTGCTCCCTCACTGGGAGTGGAAGTAGCAACAGGTTCCTCCTCTGGAAGGTGAAAGCAAAGCTGACCATTTAATGCACAGTGTGAGTGTTGGTGTGGACGTGGGGACTGCCCTGCAGTGCCACAGTCAAGGTTCTTAAGAATCCAGAAAGAGTGAACTTTGCAACTTGCAGTTGCTTTGTGCAATCTTCAGATTCATATAATCTTCTGATTATTTCCAGGTGTCAGTAGTAGGCTTTTCTTCTCATGTCACCTAAAATTTTGTTACCCATGATACAGTAAACATCTGTTGTAATAGAAGTAGGGCCATTAGTCTAGACCTCAGGCACTTTCAGGAGCAGAATTAGGACCATGCTCCATATGTCAAATGTGAATTGCCATCTTAATTTGTCACAGGAAAAACCTCTATAATTGCCTTTCTTTTTTTCTTTTTTTTTTTTTTAATAATGTATTCTAAAATTGATCCTCCTCATTGGAATAACATTAGTTTATGTGTTCCATATAATTAGTTTTTTTTAAATAATGTTCAGTGTTTTCTTTATCCAACATTTTTTTGCTGTGATTAAGTTTGGGGTTTGATTTGTTTTAAGAAATAGGTTGAAATATTCACAAATGCCTGCAAATGTTAATTTTTAGTTTAAAAAAACCCAAGTAACCTTGGTTGAAGTTGTTTATAAATAATGCAAACAGACTGAAAACGTCTTCTGCAGATTTTTCAAATTAAAACTATGTCTTACAAACATTTGGTCTTTGTTTTTCTAAAATTTGTATGGCTCCATCCTGGCTTGTGGAGGCATTATTTGTTTAGTATTGCACAAACATGTGAAGTAACTGTCTAATGTCTAATATGACAATAATTGCTTCAGCAGCATAGTCACAAAATGTCTATTTTGTATGTCACTCTGAAAATTTGTAGGCTTTTTACTAGCACATTACAGTTGTTTCAAGCATAAAGTTTCAGGTCTTATTTATAGGCACATTCAGCAATTCAGTGGTACCACTTTTTTTAGTCATTTTTACTTTGCCTTAGGTAATCACTTACAGGGCTGTTGACTGTGGTATTTCAGGGCTATGCTCTAGAGCTCGTACGACTCAAAATGTCTGGGGAATATCGAGCTGTCATGTCACTACTGGGATATAGTTGTTCTTTTGTGTTTTTACTCTCCATCTTGCCAGTAAATTCACAGAAACTGATTTTGATTACTTTTATTTCATCATTTGGACCATAAAAAAATGCACTTTTTATGGAGTGTGGCTGGGAGAAGGTGGCATGAAAATTGCTTAGGACAGAGAAGGCAAATCATTGAGAGTAGTTACACCTTTATATAGCAATCAAAGTAAATGTTATTTGTAAGTAGTGCTGATCTGTGCTCCTGATAAAATGTAAACTTGACAACGCCTTGGAGTTTTACCTGTAGCAAATGTCTGTAACATAAGTCTCATATCTTTAACTTCTCACTTAGAAAGTTTTTATATTTGCCTAGATTTTCCTTTGTTTTGTTCTGTTGGGTTTTTTCCTGGTTGTGTGAACCAGTGCTATGATTTCTTTCACATTTTTTGTTCCGTGTATTTTTTTTTCCTCTTGTAACTTGTTTACCTGTCTTCAGTATATCTGCCATGTCTTTGCATGAAAGGTTCTCATTCACCTCAGCAGGTAAGTGCCAGCCTTGTCTAACCTTTTTCTGGGCCAGCTGCGATACTGTTCTCTACTGCCATTTATGAATGTTAGCAATGCACAGCACAATCATAGCCCTGAGAATTCTGAAAGTTTTATTGTTCTGTGTCTTCAAATTGCTTTTCATTATGAACTTACATTATTTCCTTGACAGCAATTGTACATTTTAGCCATATTTCCATCTTTCCCTTGAACAAGAAAGGTGTCAGATAATGCAGTGTATAGACATTTGCTGTTTTGCCCTTTCTGCACTTTTAGCTGTGATTCTGACTGTATTTCCCATGATGTCCCCTACACCTGGCCATCTCTCATCTTACAAAGCAGCTCAGGTTTTCAAATCCAGTGTAGTGTCCATTGTCATTTGATAACAAAAAAAAAACAGGGAAAATTTTCAGAGATGAGGCAGCATTCTTGATGTTTGATCAGATGCTTTTCTGTATACTGCCTGTCATTGAAATAAGTAGTTGCAGTATACAGGAAGAATCCGTGTTATGCACTGTTTGCCCTAAACCATGCAAGAACGCCAATGAAAAATAGAGGACAGAATGCCAGAGCCCAGTACTCTCTGACTAGGTTCTTTTAAATAGTCCACATGTGGAAGGGATGATGTTTAACAGCAGATTGATTTTTTTGAGGGTAGTTGATGTTACATGGGATTTCTGATTTAACAGCATTATACACTGAAAACAGAATACAAATACAATTAATACATAGCAGAAGACAGCAGTTGCAATGCACAGTTCAGTCACAATACCAGTGTGGTTCCCAGTGTCTCTCTGGTAGGATCACCATCATGACACTGGACATACCTGGCCTTGCCATGAAGATATGTGTGAATTTGAGCTGGCTCAAGCCCATTGCTTTCTTTGAAAGTCTTTTGTTGGTTGATTATGTTTTTATAGTCTTTACTTTGGGCTGAGCCATGAATGCACATAGCCCACATTGGCCTGGCTGACTCAGGGAGACATTCACACTCTTAATGAACTCAGGAAGAAACAAGCCACCAGTTGATCCCCTCGGGTGTTGAGAGCTGTTTATGTAAAGTAAAACCCACCCTCAGGTCCTCTTGGTGTTGAGATCAAGCCATCTTTACAATAACTCTGATCAGCCCCAGCCTGCATTCTTCCCTGAGCTTCATGGGCCCAGCACCCTGGCACATCTCCTCTGATCCTTCTTCCATAGTAGGGCTTTAGTGATCAGTCACAGAGGACACACATAGAACAAATTACTGGTTTTTGGTATTTGGATGCTTTGTGTTGGTATATGGTTTGGTATCACCTTACACTGATCTTGAAGATTTTATGGCTCACTGGTCATGTCAGAGGTTACATTTCTGAACACCTATTCCCAAAACGTGCAGCAGTACTGTAGCCAAGGAACACAGGGACAAAGAGGAAAAAGAAAATTATTACTTTAATTTCACAGACAAGGATGTGCCTAGGTCCTTCCCATGATTTCTGTGTTGAAAATAGTGATGAGTACAACTGGTTTTAGCCATCTGTCTGAATTAGTCTGGTTCCAGGCTTAGGGAATGAAAAATGTGGGTGAAATTTAGTGGTGAGGATCAGAGTTCACAACGGCAGTGAAAAATGCTAAATATGAGTAATTCTACTGCTTTGCAGTGCTTTAACCTTATGATTTTTTCAGCATCCTCCTTAACTGCCCTTTGAATCTTTCTCTTGTTTTGTTCTTTGCCTCAGAATACTTCCAGCAGTCACCTGTTTCCTTGCAATTCAGTTTGTTTTACTATCCCATCCACTTTTGTATTCTTTTCCCACAAAATTCTTAAGAAACCTGCCCCCCACAAGTGTTGTTTTTAATTGTACCCTCACAAAGTATTTCACAAAGCCCAGCATCAAAAGCAGTGTTCAAAGCACTGTAAAATGCACATTAGAAATCACATCTACACTGTTGTACAATGTTTGTAGAAGGAGGTATAATGAGGAAGAGATTGCAGTCATAACAGAGGCTGAAAGAGAGGTCAGAAGGTGCTTTTCCTAAACTGGTACTTATTTTTTTCTAATTATAGGAAGTTTCAAAACTTAGCTGCACATTGGCTTGCATTTTAACAACAGTGTACAGTTTGTTATATTAATAATCATGTATAATAAATAATTTCTATTATATATTTAATATATAAAAACATGACAGGATAGTATTGGACACAAAATAAGGTGTGTATGTGATTCAGTAAACAACCTCCTGTTTTTACTGCAAAGAAATTAATGGGAATTGTAACTTCTAAGTTGATAGGTAATTAATTGGATCAGTATAAAGTTTCTAAACACTGAAGGCTTTGCCAATTAACTGTTTTCTTGTATGAAGTAGTTCTCTATGCAGTCTGTTGTTTAAAGGTTCAGACCAATGTGTCGTACAAGTAGAAATGTTTGTGGTTAATCTGTGTTAATTTTGACACTACTGCATTTTTGATGTTTCATAACCTTGTGTCATTAAGAGGCAGCCCACTTTGAACTATACATGTGTGGTATAAATTTTAGTCATAACAATTCTGCCTGGTGTATCACTGTTTGCTGAGGGGAGAAAAAAGCCAGTATAATGCTTTTTATTCTATTCTCTTCTCTCTTAGTTGTCATGTCCCATAGTGATTCAATACTGCAGAGGTACAATTCTGACTGGCCTACTGGTTGAGATTTTTAATTGGAATCTTTCCAAATTTAATAGTTTGGATTATCAAATTTGGCTTCTGAATGTGAACCCTTTTTTTCTCTCCCAGAATGACTTTTGCGTTGACTGTAGCTCTTTGTTCAGATATTTCCCTGTTTGTGTTACAGCAGCATCCAAAGAGCAGTGTTCCAGTTCCCACACACACTGGGAAGCATGTCTGTGGGAACACTCACACCTTAAGAGAAGGTGCAGGAATAATTTGTAACACCTTTTTTAAGGAACTGGGGAGGAGAGCTTGACTCTGCCAAGAATACACAGCTACACTGGCTGTGTTAACGTTATGTGTTGCAGTGCTATAGCTGGAGGCATCACTTGCATATGACTTACTGCTGCATACACACATGAAACCAGAGTATCCCAAGAAGCCCTCATCTGTGTGTAACTTTCTGTTGCCTAGTCTGCCCTTTTATAACTTTGTTTTTTTCATTATTTATTGTTTTTTAGCACTTGAAAACTCAAATGGTCCGATTAATGAAAGTATAGTTTTGGATAGTAAAAGATGCAACAAACTGTCCTTACAATTAATAAAGCCATGGTTTGGTTACCTGGGGAGGAGAGACCCTATAGTGAACAGGGAAGTTGATGTAACTCACATATTGGATACCCTTGTTTTGCAGGAGCTGCCAGGCCAGACAGCAGGTTGCTATAAAAGTAGACACAATTCAAGCTGTTCCTTACCCAGCTTGCAGTGTGCTAGGGAACATGAAAAACAGCTGAGCTGACTGCAGTGCGAAGTGGACAAAGACAAATCCATAGGAAGTCTGCCTTGTTAGTTCCACTGTTCAGAGAACAAGTTGTTTTTCATTGAGATTTTTAAATTAATGGTGTCCTTTTATATTACAGGGCTATGTGTATGGGCATTATTGGTCCGTTATTTAATTAAAACCACAGCTGGTGATCATTTAATTATAGTGTATGAATGGGAGTAATACTTGACTTTGTAGCATTGTTTTATTCAGTTCGGAGATTTGTAGCAATTCTTTTCAAGTATTATTTGAAAGCCATGATGAAGGGTTCAAGTTCTGATGGACAAACTTGTGAGCTTTATTGCAGCACTTCCTCTCTGTTAAGGGAATAATGTACAACAGTCATTTAGCAACTTTCCACCTTTTCTGAAAATTGGAAGTCAGTTGTGGACAGATTGGTACAATTACTCTGGTTGCTTTTTTTTTCTCTACGTTGTAAAAACAGTGCATAGCTTTCTGTGGTAGGAAGGAGGGCCTTCTGCTGAAGGCCAGAAGTACTCTAAGGTATTCAGAGTTCTGGGTGAAATTTCAATGTACATACTTGATGAATCCTATGTAGCATATGCCTGTAGCAGACCTGAATTACTGGTTTTTTACTTGAAAAATGAGGCTGCCTTGAGAATATTAAATGTTCTGCAACATATAATTGTGCAGGTGTATATTTGTACTGAAACAGATAACTACATGCGTGTAAGATGTTTTTTGTAACTGACATAATAAAAGTGCTGAACTCACAAATGAGGATGTCCAGAGGTTCTAGAATAACTAGTTACACAGCATTTAAAATTGCAGAATTCACATACAAATACCTTTTTAAAGTTGTTTTCTGTCTTGAAGCCAGAGGTTTTTTTTCTATAACAATGAGAATACTGTATGTGAAGAAGCTGTTGCCAAATATCCAGTCTCTCTGCTGTCATGCAGCTGCTTTCACATGTCAGTATGTGAAAACAGCTAGGGTTTTGCTGGCTTCCAGTGTTGTAAAGGTAAAGTTGATATCAAAATAGGGCTCATTAGTTGATTCATTGTAAATGAAACATGAAAAGTAACTTTTAAGTGACCCGCACAATAAATTACCAGAGTGAGGGACTGAAACTGGCTGGAGGAATTAGAAGCCGGGTTTGAGTTTCAGCCTGAGTCTTGGCAGCAGAGCAATGTTTGCTCTGTTGGTCCGTCTGGTGTGAAAGGTCACTTTTGTTTTCTTAGCCAGTATAACCTGAAGCTGTTTCTTTTCTACTGCTAAGAAAGACTTCAGTATTAGTGACTAGTTTTCCTCCTGGACTTTTCAGTTGCATTTGTCAATAATGAGTGTTGAATTCTGGCTGGTGCCTTTGGTGTAATGATGAGTGGGATATTTAAAGACAAGAAGAGGGTGTGAACAAGTTAAAAGTATAGGATTCTTGTAAGGACTGTCTTGATTTCTAAGTTTTGTAGCTAACCTAATTTCAGTGTTGTTAGTTATCCTAGCCTGGTAAATATTTCCACATACTATCAATTAAATGTGGTACATATCTTTTATCTAAAGGATCTACTGCAGAAAGGAAAATAGTTCAGGTGCTTCATATGTGGGTTCATAGATTAGAATCATTGAAACTCACTGGCATGGGATTGAAGAGAACTGCAGAGCAGTCGCTCAAGGTAGAGTAAACTTTGGTTGCAAAATAAAACCAAATTCTCTATATGGAGTTATTCCCCTCACCAAACTGATAACCTCTATATCTCTAAAGGCATCAAAACTTGATACACTATGCTCTGTAATACAAATCTTAGTCAACATTTACTGTAAGGTTTTATAGCACAAGACTCAAGCTACCTCCTAATAAACTAATGTTAGCACTAATTTACACATTTCTAGCTGAATTATTCATCATTGTATTTATCCATATAAAGGATATGGCGAAGGAATGTGTGTTCTGTGTGAAGAGAAAAATTCCATGTTAAAAATATTTATTTACATGTGGATTCCTTTTAGACTTTGTTTGACTGAAGTTCACATTAACTTCTAGAGAAATCCAGCAACACTGTAGCTGCTGTATAATACTGTCTCTTTGAAATGCTATTGCTACCTGGCTTGTGAATTGGTTAATTTGTTCTTTCCTTTTTGTCTTCCAGCTTCATTTAGCAGCCCTGGCTTCATTAAAGGGAGACATAGTGGAGCTTAATAAACGTCTGCAGCAAACAGAAAAGGAGCGTGACCTGTTGGAAAAGAAATTGGCAAAAGCACAGGTGAGTAACAGTAGTTCAAGATTCTGAAGGTGGTCCTTGGTTTTGTGTAGCTGTTGTTCCTCAGAGAGGAAAATGTGTGGAGAGAGGATAAAATACTCAACCACTTCACAAGTGAAAAGAATTTTAAGACTGCAAGACACATAATTGCCATAGGTTGTAAGTTTTATGTGTTGATGACATTCTTCTATTAAAAAAAAAGCCCTGAAAAATAATTAGATTAGTTTTGGTTTGAAGCCAATATAAACAATAAGTGCTTTGAAATATTTTAGAATATATGAATTGCAGCATACCCACAGTGGATTAGGTAACTGGTTGCAGAGCCTTCCACTCCTGGATTGGGTTCAAACACAGCACAAATTAACACTGATCAAAAGTTATTGCCATTTGTCAGTGCTTTGGTGTTATGTGAGAAATTATTTGTGATCTCAGTCTAGCTTCTAGTAAGCCAGTTTGTATGTATCTGTTGTGGAAAAGACAGCCAGTGCAAAGCCAAGGCGTTAAATAAGAATAAGGTCTGATGTCTAATGCTTTCACAGCTCTTGTAGAGAGGCAAATGCAAACAAGGAAAATTAAACTGTTGTTCTTAATATTTCTCTCCTCTGTAAGAAAAACCTTTGCTTTCAGATACTTTCTTTGTGCCAAATACCTTTTATAAATACTTTAACTATCAAAACTAATTGAAAATACACTTTCATTTATGCTTACATGGAGAGAATCAAAGCATTTTGTCCTGTAAAGTATAGCATTCTATTTGTTCCCCAGAGAAGATGTAGAATCTCCAGCCTTGGAAGTACTCAATCCTCCTGGACCTGGTCTTGGGTTGGGTAAGGCTGAATGACTTCCAGTGGTCCCTGTCAGCCACAGCCATTCCGTGATATTGCAAATTTAGAGTCTTCAGTATATAGTGCATCTTAGAAAGGCCTTGTAGCTGTGTTACTTGAACTCAAGCCAAGTGTAAAAATGTTTAATCAGTCTTGATTTTTAGCCCTTTACTCAGGTCCTCCCTTATTTTGGCCTTTGCCTGCATTTTCTCATGGTTTTTTTTCAGCTACCTTTGAGGTTTATGGGCTTATAAGTGATACTGTTATTGCAGACCATCAATGCAATATTCAGAAATGAAAAACACTTTCATGTTTTTATTCTCAATATGTGAGCCAGAGCCAACCTGGGAGTTAACATGGTTTATCAGCTGTAATCCTGAGAGCCTTTTTTAATTTCTGTGGCATTCTTGAGGTGGAATCCTCTTTCTGGCTTATAATTTGATATGAGGCTGCATTTAACAATCATTAAACTGTCAGATGGATTCACTGTATGCAAATGATCCACATCATTCTACAGGACTACACTGACTTTGTTATTATTTGTATGTTCTAACCACAGGTTTTGTTTTTGTTTTATTTCCATGTCTTTGTTTAAAAATGCATGTGTTGTCTCTCAGCTAGTGAAAAGTGCCTTGTAGGTGCTTCCAATCATACTGAATTCACATTGATGATGACTGGGATTAAGGATCCCTCCTTAATCCCAATTAGCATGTGCTCTGTTAGCACGAGATTGTTTGGTGTTCTCTTTGATGGGGTATGCATGTGCATATAGCACCCTATTTTCAGTGCTGAGGGTTGTTCCATGAGCTTGAGCCTTGTGCTTGTGAACACAAGCATAGTGATGACTATCACCTTTCATAAAATTGAAATGTGTGGAAGCTAGCATGCTAGCTAGGTTTCAGATTAAAAAAAATAAGTTTTTAATGAGAAATTTCTACAAAGTTTTGATGTTTTATCTTTTTTTTAGTTAATTTTTTAAAAAGCTCCTCAAGTGGATAGAATTTTTTAGAGTGTATATTAAATAAACTACAGTTTTTCTTAGAGAATAAGCCATTAAACAAACACAACTCATATATTCAGTATGTTGGCCTTTTTTAAGTACTGAGACTGACACTGGGGAAACCACTCCATCTTCTCTTTCTAACTGCATCACTTCCAAGTAGACATGTCACTTAATGTAATTTTTTGAACTTTTCTTCCCACTCCACAGAGATTCATTCAAATTCATATTGTATGATACAGTTTTTCTCCTCTGCAGCCTCTGTCAAATATGAATCAGAGGTTCAGAAGTCATAAATTAAAGAGGAGGTATTTGAGGTTCTGCATAACCATATTCAGGTGTTAGCGGGTCAGTATGAAATCTCTATTCTGCATCTGGATTATACTTACAAAGGCAGCACATGTTTCATTTCAGCTGGCATCGTTAATGCTCTCTGGAACAAATAGCTCTTAAAATGCATTTTTGGTAATACCTTTCCCATCATTTCATGAGGCATGTGAGGCATTTTGAAGAAGGGATTTGCGATCTGCAGAGTGGAGATGATTTGGGGAACTACAACTCAAGTAATCAATAACAAATGGTGAAGAAAGATAGTTGGATGGCCTGAGCTTAAAATTTTGTAAAGTGATGTAATTGATTACTGGTTGTTGTAGCATGCTCGCTTCCAAATCTGCAGTCTGTAGAGACCTGCTATAGCCTTTCTCTACGTGCCTGTATTATTTCAGTAACAGAGCAGATGTCTTTGTCTCCTGTGTTTTTGTCGGTGTACAGTTTGGCATCGAGGTGATCTCTTGAATGAAATTTGCTATAAAGCACTGGTCAACCACAACTAATGTCTTCTTCCAAAAATCTTTCCGTGGTTATGGGGATTGTAGTGCTTTCTAATAGCTCTGTCTGGCACGGTGTCCTGGCTTTAGTAGTGATAAATAGTGGATGTCTGAAGGGAGAGCATAAGAAATGCACATAAAGAGTTGTCCTCCTTCATACTCCCCCACCTTTCTGCCAACATCTGTGAGCAGGAGGCTACATCGCATTTTATAGTTCTCTATGGTCATGTCCTCCATGGATTTCTATAATCTTCTTTCTAATCCATCTACATTCTTGGCATTTCCTACATCCTGTGACATTGAGATCTGCAGTTTTGTGATAGAACATGGGATTTAATAACATGCTAAACATTGCAGTAAATATAACAGGAATAGACAATTCTCTTACTACTTCTTTCTTATAATTTTAGCTTTTTTCACAAGGTAGTCCTACTCTCTCGTTTTTTGTGCTCAGTCATTGTAATTCTGTGTTTTTATAAAAGTTCTGGATGCAGGGTAATGAAGACTGTGCTGTACCATTCTGGATCCTGTATCACACAGCAGCATGTTCCATTACTTCAGTAGTAATTCTTTACCATCCTCTTGCTTATTCAGAATACAGGGAAGGAAGGAGGATTTCAGCATAAGAATTAAACCAACACTCCTTAGGTATATAAGAACATAAGCAACACTCTACAGACATGTAAGAACATGTGAACTTCACGGGAAGGCTTTAGTTTCTCATTCAACAGAGTAACTTGAAATAGAAATGAGTGGTGTTCAGATGAACATTGAAATTACTCATTCTGCTGTGATGTCCTTACCTCATATGGATTAATTATGTGTACTTGTATTCACTTTCCATGACAAATACATACAGAATATACCACAAAACCATTCTGACTGTGCATGTTTTTGTGATCAAGAATTTAGCACCATAGACTTGTGTTTACACTTAAATTTAGATTAATGGATTGCCACTTTTGAATGTGCCACTCCTCTCAAATTAAACTGTGTTAGTTGAGCAAAGATTTTTAGCTCCTGTAATCCTGTTAGACAGGTTTGTCACTGTGGCCTGTTCAGGTGATGACTTGTATTCTAGCGAACAACACCATAGCCAGTGTTTGTCTCTGCAGGGCCTGAGGCACTGGTGCATCTCTTAATGAACACTGCTGCTGGTGGTTCCTTTTTTTGTCCTCTGACTGAACACTACAAATTTAGCATAAAGGTGATCATAATTTAATGCATTGTTAGTATTTCTTTGCTAGGAATGTATGTATGTTAATGGGTGCAAGAATCACATGTTGAGAGAATTGAATTAAAATATTTTCTCTTACCATCCTTGTCCCTCATACCCTTCTTGTTCTAGTGGTTGTTTCCCACCATCAAGAGGTCAGACAACAGCATTTTCAGTCATTCTTAATTTATATTGTACATCTTGGAAAGAAAGAGGAACTGGTGGCAGATCATTGTTCTGAGACTCAAAAGAACAAAGAAGCTGAGGAGGATGAGTAGTTACAGTATCCCAGAGAAAAACTTTAGCAGTGGGTACCAAAACATGCATTTTTTTTTCTTTTCCCTTTTAAGCTTTGAGAAGAATATTCCATAATAAAGAGCAATCCTTTATAACCGAAAGAATTTTCCATGGCTGCATTCTGGGATTCATCCTGAACTGGGTTTTCATTGTTCAGATGCTTTTGCCTTTTTCAGCTGAGGCTTGTCATGGGTGATCAGAACTTTGGAGATGTAATTCTGTGCCCACCTCCAAGGCAGAGCAGTCCTTAGTTAGCATTATGGCCTGTCTTTTACTGAAATTTCCTTTCAGCCTTTCCCAATTGCTTTTGCCCTTTTAAAAAATCAAATATGGGAAGCTGTTGTCCTATATTGCCAAGCTGCTAGTTGCTCACAAAGTACATCTGTCACTAAATGATTGTTATCCTGAAAAATAGTGACTGAGAAATGGCTGGAGAAAACAGAAAGCAAGTCTGGTAATGTGGTTGAGATCCATTAGCAAGAGTCTATATATCTTCAGTCAAGATAAACAAATTCTGCTTTTCAGTGCATAGCTTAGAGAGACAAAAACTGTTGTGATAGGATTTTTATTTATTGTCAGAAAATAATTATTATACACTCCATCTGAAATGATCTCTTTCGTTTAAAAGGGGAAAACCCCCACCAGTGCATATAACTGATTGATCTGGTTAATGGTTAGGTAGCGTCTGTGGGCATATGTGTGTTAGAGGAAATTTAGGTTTAGAAAGGCTGAATAAGCAACTCTTTATTGTCCCTAAATCTGCTCTAAAGCTTTTGTTGAACATTTTCTCTGTGTTATTTCTGCACCCTGAAGGCCTTGGTAGTTCTTAAGACAGATATGATGTTAAAATATGGAAGCATGAGAAATAAGTTGTGGAATGTTCCTACAAAAAGGAGTTGTCATAATATACACTTATAACCATATCAGTTGCCAACATGAAGTCTTATAAGCCTGATAAACATTTTCAGTCTTCTAAAATGTGTCCCTTTGCTCTCCTTTTCAGTGTGATAATATGATCTGTTTCTCTTAGTATAGGTGAAAGTGCTTTTGACTACAGCCAGAGTTTAGTTTTGTTGTAGTCTGTGGAAGGGTCCTCTAATGTCTGGGCTACTTTTCAGTGTGCGTGCTCATGAAACTTAAAAATCTTGGAACAACTTGTATTTAAAATTTAAAACAAAAACATTAGTGAAGGTCAGTGTAAATCTTAGTTTTCAAGCAGCCTTTTATGTAGGTGATGTTCTCAAGCTGTGAATGTAAGCGGCCAAAAAATATGAGAGCAAACTGAAAATTCTGGCATGCCTGCTAGTTTGGATATCTTATTCGTGTTTATGGTACAAAGGGTTTAGGGAGTTACCTCTGTATGGAGTACTTAGTTGATTTGAAAAAGAAATGTTGATGCAGCAATGTCAGAGGACCTCCAATATTACTATAATTTGTAGCTTTTTGAAATGCTGCTAGGATTTTACATTGAAGGTCTCCAGTTAAGGAGTGTGGGTTTTTATACTATCAATTGGCTTGTCAGTTTTCTTTTTTGACAGCATAGTACATACCACTGTGTGGTTGCAAGGACGCTTGACTGAAGGGAGTCGGGAGCAAAAAAGTTAGAAATCTTACTCTTTTCAACTGCTTCCAAGCATAACTTCAATCAGTATGTACTGCTGGTTTGTAGTTGCATTAGATTGTAATTGTTTGCTGTAATTGAAATTGAGTGTTTGCTGGCCTGAAGAGTAAGCCAGAGAAGCCAGATTTAAAATTCTGTGGGAAAGAAGAAGGAGGATTTCGTGATACGTACAAAAAACAAGCAGTCATGTAGTCTTTTAATTGTTCAAATAATAAACACTGTATTGTAGAGTGCTAACATAATAAAAATACGCTATGTTATCTTTAACGTTAAACTAAAACCAAATACTTACATTAGAGAAGAACTCATAACCTCAAAGTGTAATTATTTTTCTTTATAATGATGTAGGGTTTGCCATAGGAATTTTTCTAATTCAGAGCACATTGGGAAGCTCCTTGAAGATTCATGGGGCATCATGAATGTTTTGGATGCAAAGATGATATATTTGTAGCTGTTTTGAGTTGCAAATGATGTTTTTATTCAAGCAGGAGGGGCAACTTCTGCCCTTTAGAAAAAAAATAATAAAACTACATAGCATAGTCTCAGTTCCTAAAATCTTGTAATTACATACCTTTGTGTACCTGTCAATATTTTGTATCTGTCCTTTTTGCTTGCTAAGGCATCGTTGGCTTGATGAGTAAGAAAACCATAACGCTGTGGACTTTTGCCTTGTATCTTATCTCTGTGCAGTTATCCATAACACCCTTTCTGCCCTTTGCTTCTCTGCTTCAGTGTGAACAATCTCACCTGATGAGAGAGCACGAAGATGTGCAGGAGCGAACAACTCTGCGGTACGAGGAACGGATCACGGAGCTGCACAGCATCATTGCTGAACTGAACAAGAAAATCGATCGACTGCAGGGAACAACAATAAGGTACAGCAGCTTCCTGGAAATTCTGGGCCAGTGCAAGACAAGTGCCAAACATGGTGTGAATTATACTCTAAATATAATCTGATGATGACTTTAAGGTAGTTAGGCTTGTTGTGACTGGTGCTGAATGGCTGCCCATAATTAAGGTGTGTGTTCTGCAGAGTATCAACCCCAGACTCAGAAGTGTTACGTTCTCTCTGACAAAATAACGCTTTGCAAAACCTAACAAACCCTGCAAAAAACTGCACTGTCCCATCTAAATACTCCTTTGGCATGATGTGCCAGGGTACCATGTAAGTGACATCAATGGTGTATAAAGGAACATGAAGCCACCTAAACTGAACCTCTGCTTTTAACTTTATTTTGTGGCCTCTTGTAGATCTAAGTGAAATCATTTGTGGTGAGTGATGTGGCTCAAATAGATTTCAGTAGGTTTTTCATCTATTTATACTGGTATTTTTGACAAAGCAGGGTGGTACAAATCACACTGTTGCTGTCTTTGAGGCAGCAATGCTTGGGGTATTGCACTGGATCATTACATGCTACTGTGTTAAAATAAACTGTAATATTAGACTGCATGAAAACATTTTTCCTTGTTTGTTTTTACCTGTTATTCTCAATGTGGAAAAGTTGGATTAGAATGTGGAAGGAGCTTCTTATAGTTTAGCTAGTAAGGATGCAATTCAATCACTAGAATCTGTGGAATTTCTAGAGAACATCAAAGTAGATTTGATGATTTTGTGGGTAACATTGATATGATGCTCTGGACATGTAGCAAATTTTCAGGTTTTCTTTCTTATTAGATGCATGTTTTTTGGTAAGTGCTTCATTTATTCTTCCTTTCAAATGTTTCTGCTAGCACAAGGCAATGTTGCTACAACTACTTACTTAACCTTTCATGAAAATATTTATATGCAAAAAGAAGGTTTAGTGTACCAAAAATTAGAGGAAATATTATCACATATATATACCACTTCAAAAGCAGAGGTAGAGTCACATTATGTTCCCATTATTTAAGAAGATAAATACTGTTGCCTATGAGATGATCATAACTGGTGACGGTCATGGTGAGATTTTTCAGGTATTTTCTGTACTTGTAGTACTTCTCTGAAAAAAAAATCCCCTTGACTCACTAGTTCATTCGTAGTTGATACCTCTACAGACAAACTTTCCATCTGTCTTATTTCAAGTTACCTTTCTTTTCAACATTATACTGTCCATCCTGCCCTCCTCCCTAGTAAAACTCTACCAATTGAAAATACTAGTTAAAAAGCAAAATCTGAGAAGCACGAGAGTTCACTGAAATCTTTTTTTCTTGAATGACAGAAGAACTCTTGTGACATTTAAGAAAAATATTACATGGAATTCATAAAGATGGTTTGTTTGGGATCCCTATGCCAAAGTAAATGCCAAGTAGTGTTCAATTACAGAATATTGGAATCAGGTGGGTACTCTGAATGTTTAACCACGGCCATAAATGAATCTGCTGTGGCATCCACAGGAAAGTGGGGCGTAAGAACCAAGCCTGATGGGAAGTGTATGTTGCTTCTCATGAAAAGTGCAGTTTTTCTGCCTCTTTGCGGGGGGGGTTCAGGCCTTTAAAGACATCAAAAAAATACTGCTGCAACAGGTGCCACACCACTTACATGCCACTCCATTTTAATTCAGTCATATGAGAGCTTGGTTTGCTCAGACATCTAGAATGCTTCATCTGGTTTTATTTGTTCTGGTTTTATTAGTAGGAACAAAAGTGTTTATTGTTAGTGGATCTTTTTACTTCCTTTAATGTTGGGAATAGCTTGTTTTCTTTGGCACGCCAACAGTTTGGTGTCTGGGGAACTGAGGAGTAATATTCCTCCTAAAAATGGCAACCAAATAGATCCTGAAGGGATTTTGTAGGGTCTGTAAAGACAAATGAGAGAAGATAAGCTGATACTTCCTGCTGTGACTTTCTGTAAATCCTCCCTGGGATCCACATGTGTCGCTCTTGAGAAGCTGTAACATCCCACAGAGCAGGGATGGTGTAATTGCTGTCCTTGCTGGAACAGGTGTGACTCATAGGGCTCCACCCTTGACTCTGGGGACTGTTGAGTCCAGGAGCTGGAACAAAACAATCCTGAGAGAAAATGTTCTGGGAGCACAGCCCTGTAGAGCCTTGGCATTTATACTTTCCTCTAAACCAGAGCACAGGAGAGATTTTGCTTTTGATTTTTATTTTGGTACCTGCAATTAAAACTGAGCAGAGCCTTTACTTACACTATCACAGAATTCAGGCTGTCCTTCTGGAAACAATTTTCTTGAGTTTACATTAATCGCATAACAGATAAATGTTTCCCCAATGCTGACACAGTGACTGTTCACTTTTTTTCATGTCCAGATTTTAGGGTGTAAAAATGTACTAACATGCAGCTTGATATACTGCCACTTTAAGACATTCTTCATAGTTCCTCCCAAAAGCCAAAAATATTCTAGAAACACTTAGAAGAAAGCAGGATTTCAAAGAGAGTATTTGATTATCCTCTTTAAGTTTAAAGCATTATCTTTAAATTTGTAACTCTGTCTAAATGTGAGTAGTACCCTCAGAAAATAGGACAGAAAGTAATTGGACAGCATGTTTAAATCTGAATAAGGTATTGCAACAGTTTGAGGAGGAGTGTTGGCTGGCTGTATAAGCTAGTTAACATTCTCCATTCAGAGACTTTTTCTCTAGTTTTTTTTGTGTGTGGAAGTGGGGGAATTTTTTCCCTTTGCGGTGTCAGTTTAGAAGCACAATGGCTTTTGCTCCTGTGGTTTAGTAATGCCAGCCCTGGAATCACAGAATTGTTTGCATTGGAAGGGATCCTAAAGATCATCCAGTTCCAGCCCCCACCATGGGGAGGGACACCTTCCACTAGACTGAGTTGCTCAGAGCCCTGTTCAACCTGGCCTTTTACACTTCAGGGATGAAGCATCCACAGCTTCTCTGAGCAGGAAGAGAGCTTAAGTCACATGTTGTATCGTGTCTTTTCCCAGGTATATCTGATCTGCTGACCTTAGTAGCAGTAATCTCACAGTAACATTTTAGAAGTTTACAGGATTTTTTCTAGGTTTGGATACAGCAAGTTCCATGTGTGTGGCCCCATGAAATTAGCAGCAGGTCTTAACACTACATTCTTCCATCATTCCCTAAGGAAAATGAGTTCACCGTGGTTGTGGGAGCAAGCCAGCATTCATCGGCAATTATCTCATCCCCCTGCTGCTGCTGCCTTGGGCAGCAGAAAAGGTGAAATACAACTGTAACTGGTTGGATGTTAAGGCTAAAAAGTGAGTTGCTGATACTGACGTGCAAGAAGACAAGGCTCTCTGTTGCCAAGGTCCTCTGTCCTTTGACAAGGTGTATGCCACTCCTGTTTTCTCTCAAAGTGTATACAACTTAGAAGACAGCAAAACCAGTCAAATGGATCTTCCCAATTATAGAGTCATATTGGAAATACTTGGACATAAAGGATATGGCCAGTAACTGAAGCACAGAGAGGGTTTAGAAATTATACAGTAGTGTACTGAAATGGAATTGTGTCTATGTTAAAGGTGTATATTTCTGACTTTAGGAGTTTTTAGTGTTGCCTTAGATTCATTCAAACTTGACTCTTTTTATCTTAATCATATCTTTGGCTGCCAAAATCATCGCTAACTTCAGCATACGACTGACAGTTTCTCCTAGATGTGAAACAGAGGTTCAGGAAAATGAAAAAGAGATATAATTGCTTTTAGTTCTAAACCAGTGGCTGTTTGGGTACATCTCTGCAATTCTAAAAATAGTCTATAACAATACCAGACAGAAATATACTCTGCTCAACATTGGTGCCTGCTGAGGATTATTTGAAACAACTGTCGAGAAGCTTGTAACCCATTGCTGGAAAACCACTGGTAGACTTAGAGCTTTTAATGTGAAATATATTCAGAAAGTAGGTTGTGTTGCAGTTAATGAAGAAGAGGGAGAGTGAATAAATGAAATAATGCACGGCACTTACAGTAACATTTGCATAGTGACCTGGAGGTCTAATTCTGGCTTCTAAATATGTGCTAAGTGGAAGCTAGCACATTTTGGATTCAATTCATATGGCAGTGTGGATGTCATAATGTTGCCTTCAGCATACAAAACCCACCTCCACCTGCCTTCGATGATTAATTCTCATGTTGTCTCAAGTGAACGAGTTCAGAGGAACCTCATGTGTCTGTAGACAGGGTGCAGTCAATCTCTGAGTTGTAGTGCACATATGCGTGTAGTATTTTCTACCTGAGGGTCTTAAAGGGCTGTAAAAGTACTTATTTAAGTAAAGCGAGTGCTGAAAAATTGCTGGCACCTGAAGTGTGAAGCCATGCACCATTTGTAGCCATGAAGAGAAAATGCACCTTGCTAGCATTCTGGAAACACTCATCTCTGGTGTGAAAGGATGCTGGAAAGTGTTCATTTTGCTCACTGTTTGAACAAATTTTTCCCAGTGTCTGTGGAGCACTAGTGGTCCTTGGTTGCGCCTGACTATGAAGAAAGCAATTAGTGCAGAAGTACTTGAAAAATACACTTTTTTTTTTTTTNATAGAATGGCTTGATCTGGTCATAATTGTATGCAACTCACCATGACATTCAAGCAAATGGAAACCATCAGGGCCTGTAGCAGAACAAATACCTGCTTTCTCTAACCAGACTGTTGATGATGGAAGCAGTGAGAAAGTTGTAATGCCTCTGACTTCTGGCAGGAGTCCAGTGCTAGTCATTGTTACCTGCTGAGCACCTTGCATCTCCAGTGTCACTGGAGGACTCTTCTTCTGTTGTGGGGAAGGGGAAGTCGAAAGCAGTATCTTTTGTTACTACCAGCATCCGTTTCAAAGACAGAGTTTATATTTGTGATGTATTGCTGCCCTTGAATCCCCCCTTGTTTTTACCCTCAGTCTGTTCCCAGTGGGACTGGTGGTGGAGAGATTGATTGATCTTGCTGTCACTTTACCAGAAATGGATTTCTGATCTTTCTGGTCAGGTCCTGGGAGCATTAGTTCATTTAGAAAATGACTTCTGGCTTGAGTCATCAGAAGGGTGTTAGTCCTGACTCCTGACATACTTTTCAACTGTGCCAAGATACTGATGGTGCTTAAACCGAAAAAAAAACAGAATTAGTGCTAGCAACATGAAGCTGTGTTGTGTTTTAAACAGAGAATTTATGCAACAGGAGCCCAAAGAAGAGTGGTGAGAAATTATTACTGTGTATGCCATTGTTTTAGGGTCAATAGAGCTTTTTGTCCATCTGTAAAGGTAATTTAGGCTTTGAAAATATAGGACTAATTGTTTCAGAAATTAAAAAATAAATTATCTTCAGATGAAAAATTACGACTATTTGAGTACTTGGTAATTGTTTTTGTCTAAAGCTAATTACTACTGGCTTGTTTTGTGGCTAATAATAAACTAGTTCATGGAACATTAACTCACGCTTACAGGTCTTCATTACACTGTTTTAATTCCTGCTATTCATGATTTAGTTGTCTCACTGTCTGAAACAAGTATTGCATGGTACCTCAAAGACCTTTCTTTGATCTAAATCTCAGTGTTAACCAGCTGACCTGCATTTTATTTAGTAGTTGTCACTGAGTGCCTCTGATAGAGTCTTCTTTACACTTAGGCAAATGTAAGGGGTAGAAGATCATAATAGTTCCTGTAGAAATTATATCTCAGTATCTTGGGAAACCCTGCTTTGCAAGCAAGCTGGAATTCCCCTTGTTGAGTTTTTGCCCCAGGTTCATAAGTTGTCATCTCTGAAATTCTGAGAGCAGACTTTACTTCTGTCTTTGATTCCTGTATGTGTGGGCCATTCTCTCTTCTGTTTTGTTTGACAAATCCAGACACACCTCCAAGCTGAATCCTGCAAGAAACACTCATCACCATGTGGCATACATGCAGCAGACCTAACATTAGAGATGCCCCTCCCAGATGCAGATCCCCAGATAGGTCTTTGCTATTTCTCACTGTTTTCAAATCCAGAGAGTTCCATTTTCCCACTTTTCTGCTGAATCTGCAGCAAGATTAATCACTGCATGTGATCTAGGGTGTTACAAAATGATGGCTATTTGCTTGCTGTCAGAGGGGCTCAGCACCTGGATAAACTGGTGTTTTTCCTATGTTTGAAGTAGATACTTTAATTTAAAAACAGTCACTGTGAAAGTAAAAAAATATTTCTGAGTCAAATCAGCAAGAAAAAATGTTTACAAATGTTCTCAGGAAAAGTTATTATTCATTTACTTCTTTCCTAGTGCTTTGAACTCTTTGTGTGGAGACAGGAGGGAAAAGGCCTGATTTTTTACGCTCATTAGCTTTAGCTGAAGTGTCCTGTGTCCTCAGTTATTTTAGTTGAACCAGCTTGACAAATAAGTTGAAACCTAGGTAATTGAGGCTTTGTTTTTTATCACTAACTCCAGTAGTTCCGTGCAATACTCACTTACCTGTTCTCTCTCTTTTGAGAAGAGAAAATTAAAAACCTACTTGTCTTCAAGAGCATTTTGATACACATATGCAGGTATATGCATGCACATGCTTGTGTTGCACACAAGCTGATGACATCCCTGAACTGAGAAAGAGACCAAACCCAGTTATTTCTAATCCACACTGATATCAAAGCTCCTTGTGCTGATCTGTGTATGAATTATCAGTTGGGGAAATTACTGCAGAACAGTCTATGTCCTTGCACACGTCCTTGCTAGCACTCAGTTCCACCCATTGTTTTCGTCTACAGTGGTCTGGAGTAATAGTGAACTTGGGAACAGATAAATGGAAACCAGGCTCTGGCTGCTGCAAATGGGTGTTATGGGCACAGCACAGTTGCTGTGCAGTGAAGGGTTTACTGAGGGAACAAAACTTGTATGGATTTTATCCTGTGGCTCAGCTGATGGGTCTGAAATGAGTGCCATGGAAGATGTGTATTTCCTCAGAGGTTTTTATTTCTGCCTTTGCTGTGTTTCCCAGGGAGGAAGATGAGTACTCAGAGCTGCGGTCGGAGCTCAGCCAAAGCCAGCAGGAGGTTAACGAAGACTCACGCAGCATGGACCAGAATTCTGTTTCAGTGCCAGAGAATCAGTCCACCATGGTCACTGCAGATGTGGGTGAGTTATGCTTCATAGGAGTCATGATGCCTTCTCACAGCAGAAAGGTAGCATAGCCTTTGAAATGTAGATCCAAATGTTTGGTGAGGAAATAAATTAATCTAGGATGTGTTGATGACAGTTAATGCTGAATTTCTACATGATTATGAGCTTATATGTGAAGTAACCTCTGTGCCTTGATCATAGAATCATTAAGGTTGGAAAAGGCCTCCAAGATCATCAGGTCCAACTGTCAACCCAGCACCACCACCATGTTCATTAAACTGTGTCCTCAAGTGCCATCTCCACATGGTTTTTGAACACTTCAGGGATGGTGACCCCACAGCTTCCCCAGGCAGTCTGTTCCAATGCTTTACAACCCCTTCCATGAAAACTTTTTTCCTAATATCTAATCTGAACATCCCCTGGTCCAGCTTGAGGTCATTTCTTCTTGACCTATCACTTGTCACTTGGGAAAAGAGACCAACTCCCACCTCACTACAGCCTCTTCTCGGGGACTTGTAGAGAGAGATGAGAGAGCCTCCTATTCTCCCGGCTCCCTCAGCCATTCCTCATCAGGCTTGACCTCCAGACCTTTCCCCAGCTCTGCTGCCCTTCTCTGGAAACCCTCCAGCCCCTCAGTGTCCTTGTAGTAAGGGACCTGGAACTGGACACAGGATTTGAGGTGTGGCCTCACCAGTGCACAGTACAGGAGAATGATCACTGCCCTGGAGCTGAACCATGGTTTGTATGCATTAACACCAAGTTACCTGTTTAAATTTATGCTAACAGTGGGAAACAAGGCAATAAAATGAAATATAGTGTAGAAGCCTAGAAGATAAAGGGGGCTGATGTGTATGTCTGAAAACATGGATAGCCAGATAGATGTGGAGCCAACCAAGAATTGCGGGTAATAACATACTGTGAGAAAGAACAGGATGTGGCTGGAGAAGGGGCCTGTGTGGAGGAACAGGCAGCTCTTTTCTGGGGCAAATGTTCTTGTTTAGCTCCTGGAGATAAGCACAACACAGTACAGAGCAAGGGTGGGAATGAGGACAAGAAGTGGGCATGGGCTGTAGGGAGGGGTCAAGACCACCCAAAACCCCCAAAGCCTCCAACCTGTTTCCAGAAAGATCTGAAGGAATGGGCTGCACGTGATAACTAATTTGCACAGGAAGTGAGAAACTTATCTCTGGAGCAGGGAAAATTTACTATATAAACAGGTATCCCCACAAAACCTGGTGAACTTGCTTCTCATGTGCACTCCAGCACTGTGAACACCCCAGCTGGACCATGCTGGAGCCAGGACTGGTGGTCATATTCTCTCTTCCCCTTCACACTACCCCATTATGCAAAACCCACTGCCATATGCTTATATAGTGGGTCAGGGACCATCAAACCAATTTCCATGCCAAGTTTGTATCCTACTCATAAAACTTTATGGGTTTTTGTGGACCTTCTGACTTTTGTCATTCCTTTGACCACAAGCACCTACAAATCTTGAGTGCTCCCTTCCCCTTAAGGGTGGGGCATCACACATAGCAATAAGCAAAATAAGAATGCCAGCTATAGGGATTCTTGCACTTCTTCCATATTTTCCTTCTATGCATAGACTTTTTTTGGAGCTTGTTTCCATATTCCTGGGAAAATAAATTGTGCACACACACACACATATAGATATACAAATATGTATATTTTTTTATCCTTCTAGATATAAGTGTATAAAGATAAAATCATGATCTAATAACCATGTGCATGACTTGTCTTCTGCACTAATGGACTGAGCATCAGTGACTTAGTAAAGCAAATAATACCTCATAACACACTAATGCATGTGGATATGCTGCTTTATTGCTACAGGCAATAAAAAACCTAGAGCTGGAACTATGAATGCTCTCCAGTACACCTTGCAGAGCTTGTGTTTGGTTTCTGTCAGAAGTGGGTTTCTCACATTGCAAGCTGTTATTTTATGGGGAAAATGTAATCGTAGGAAGAAAAACCCAGCACACAGGATCTTGTGAAAGTTGTTTAAATGTGCAAACTGTGTGATACAGAAGATGCTATGAAAACAAGTATATTCAAGTAAACAAAACAGAGATTTTGCAAGTAAGCATCCTCCTTGCTCTATGCTGCTTCTGATTGTTGTTATTATTATAAAGGGTTTTTTAGTATTGTAACAGGTGGGTGGCTGCTAATAAAGAACTAGTAAATATGACTTCCAAGAATACACTTGTATGTGTTGCCCATTCACATTTTTCATACAATGTTGTGACATCATTCTAAACTCTTCTTGGTCAGCAACAGATTTGTGTGTCATAGAATCGTAGAATATGCAGAGTTGGAAACCCCTCAAGATCATTGAGTCCAGCTCCTAGCCCTGCACAGGACCATCCCCAAGAATCACACCCTGTGCCTGAGAGTATTGTCCAAAAGCTTCTTTAGCTCTGTCAGGCTTGGTGCTGTGACCACTGCCCCAGGGAGCCTATTCCAGTGCCCAGTCACCCTCTGGGGGAAAAACCTTTTCCTGATATCCCGCCTAAACTTCCACTAACTCAGATTCGTGTTGTGTATGTGTATTAGGCTGTAGAGTTAGATTTGTGGTAGTGAGTTTACACTTTTTTACTTTCTGGTCATCTCATTCCTTCAGCAGCTTTCAGTCCTCTCTTGCACAGAGAGATTTCAAGGCAGTCTGCAATAATCAGGTGACTTATATCTGTTAAAATTCAAACCCACCTCAATGCCACACTGCCTTAGCCCCTGTAAGAACCACAGCTATGAGGCTACCACAGAATTGTGACCATCATGAAGTGCTTGCAGCAGTAATGTAAAAACAACACCCTCCAGCAAGAATGCCTGCCACTGTTTTTACAAGGATATAGGAGCCGTGAGTGTGCTGCCATCTCATAGTGCGCCACTTGTGTGCTGTATTGTGGGTAGGATTTGCAAACTCTCACCTAGAAAACCAGAAATACTAACTAGCTCAAGAAACAGCACAAGAGTGATTTCTGCCACATGTAGGAACTGCCACTTTCTGTCACCAGAGGAGAACTCAAGAAAAACAAATATAATTTATGAAGTGAGCCAGCAAGGTACAGAAACCTACTTGTTTTCTCATAAATGGAGGATGCCATGGCAGTGCCCAGGGCACTAGAAGAGGTTTGCCTAAAGTCAGGAAAAGAAGTGAATATCTGCTGCATTTTATAATTAAAATAGCATTGTTGTGTAAGCTGCTAATATGGTTGTAGTATGGAACATAACAAAGAATAAGCCATGGTGTTATGATCTCTGAATATTCTGCACTTGCATTTGAAGAAGGAATAGCTGTTAAAAGAAAACATAAACTCTTAGATGATTGATAGGTATCATTTCTGTAAACACCGGGATTTTTTTAAGTCACGCACTATCTAAGTAAAACCACAAAATTCCTCTGAAAAATGTCAAGTCGTAACATCATTGAATGTACCAGACAGTAAAAAACCATTGAATTTACAGAGAGAAACCTATGAGGGTAATTTAATCAGGATAATAGGCCTTAGACAGTCAAAGAACAACATAAAGAAATTTCTTAGGATATAAGCTTGTGATGTCTTAAAATATTTTTCAGAAAAAAGGGGTTTTTGAAGAAAGAAAGAATACTTTTGATGAGCAAGGGGACTGTTACTTGTTAGATGGGAGGTAACTCGTTATTTCAGTTGATGTGATTATGGTATTTGAGCCTATCAGTTTGGGAGGAAAAAGCAGCAGAGTGCAAGGACATTCCTTGAACAATATCAGTCCTGGCTGTTCTGCAAGAGAGACTTCTTGGGTTAGAGTTTGTTTTTCAATGAGTCACTAATTGTTGCGATATTTGTTTTGTTTTTGTTTTGTCTTGTTTTCTTTTAGATAACTGTAGTGACTTGAACTCAGAACTGCAAAGAGTGTTGACAGGTCTGGAAAATGTTGTCTGTGGGAGGAAGAAAAGCAGCTGCAGTTTATCAGTCGCAGAAGTGGACAGACATATTGAACAGCTCACTACTGCCAGTGAACACTGTGATTTAGCCATCAAGGTAATGGTAGCATTAGGCTGTAAGTGCATTGTTACCTGACACACCTGATCACTTCTTGAGTAATAACACTTCACTTCCAAAGGTGTCAAAGTACTTCACATGAATCAGCTCGAGTTCACAGTGTTGGCTAAGTACTAATACACCTGTTTTACACTGAATTCTTCAAGGCTGGGCAGGAGCTACTAATATACTTTTGATCTCAAATCAGAAATGTATTGGTCTTGTGCTCATTTCAGACATATGAGAAATTGGAACGCTAAGCAACTTTCCTTATCCAGCAAACAAGTTGTCACTTGCTTGAGGTCCTGCAGCCTATCATTGATTGACTGAAAACACAATGCATGTGCCTAAATTGTGACTTGGCTATCTTAAAGTAAAGAGCTAATAACATGAGGCATGTATTAGTTCAAATGAGACAAGTGAGACATAGGAACAAGTAATTCAGCTGATACCTGTGTGCCTTGCTTGTGTTGTACATGCAACAGAACAAGAAGAGGGCACGTGGAATGGAGGGATTGCCATTCAGAATCTGAAAGCAAGGGAGCCATAAAGTATCTTACTATATACAGGGAAAGACCTGAAAAGGGGTTTTTGTGTCAGATAGAAAGGTGTCAGCGACTCATTTATACAGGAAAAAGTATATGGCAGTTGGCCCTTGAAGTGAGGTGACCTGTGACCATTCTAGATGCCTTTGCTAGCCCTCTGGCATGCTACTGGTAAAAGTTCCCTCTGTTCCTGGTCATGCCTGAGGAATATAATGAAATTTAAAGAAATTAATGTTGAGTAGTAATATGAAGAATGTGTGTATACTTGAGAGAGAGAGAGGAAGACAGACTGACTTCTGATCACTTGGGACCAGTATTAAAGCAGTTTATTTGAGTGCCTTGGAGGATTAGGATCAATATTTTGAATGTTACCAAGTATTATTTGGAGTTTTAGGGTTAACTGTTTTCAGAAATCAGTATGCACCAAGAGAGAGACTGTGGATCATGGAAAACAGGAAGAGGTCAGTCTATGTGAGGTCCACAGAGGTATCTGAAGTGGGATGAGATGAAGACTTCAGCAGGATGTGAATTCAACAAGATGTCAAAATATCTGCCATAAGCTCAATTCTCAAGCTTTTTATTTTAATCCCATTTTTTATTCTGGATTCACATTAACTACAAACTTCTATAAAGCTAACTATCAACAGTTTTTTCCTGGTCCAAAAGACAAGCCTTTTTATCTTCATGTGTTGTCTACATGCAAAGCCATTTTTGCAGGAAAGCTTTTCCCCACTGCCTGTGCCTCAGAGGCTGGTGTCACTTGAGTTTGACAAGTGGTAGCACGCAAAGGTTATTAACCTTTCAGAAAGATGGGAATCTTCATGCTCGATTATGCGCTGGGGAAGTGTGTCACCCAATATATTTAATATAGCAAAACCTTCATGTAGAGACCCTCTCTACCATTCCACCCATGGCTGCAGGTCATTTCTCCTTTCCTGCTCCCTCAGACAAAAAAATGAGAGATTTTTAAAATGAGGGGAATCATTAATGGAAACCTGAAGTATTATGACTGGCTTTTGCTTTGACTGTTGGTTTTTTCCTTCACCAGTGGACTAATGCATTTAAATGTGTTGAATCCTTCTGCTTTGATGGTTAAATGTCACTGCATCTGTTTTAACACTGTTGGTGGGTAAATTATTTTTTTGCTTCTTTTGTATAAATCATATGACCCTAGCTAGCTCAGTTGTTTCAGTCACACAAAAAGCTGAAGAGATCTTGAAATAAGATTTACCATAAATTCTGGTAGGAATAAATTCTGTCATTTAGTTATGCCATGTGAAGAAATATTTCTTTTACTTCTTTCAAACCTGATACTTACTGATTTCATCTGGTATCACATCTGTAACACAACACCTCTTGTAAAGAAAATAAGACACAGAGTACTGACGGCAGTGTCAGAGGCAAGACTGGAATTACCATGATATGACATCCTGCCCTTTGCTCAGAACACTGCATTGTAATTCAATCCTATACTCTGTGAAATTATACCTGAATTTATCTGCTGTGCAGCAGATAAAACTACTCTGTGATACTGCTTTGAGGAAAAATAAAAAACACATAGATATATCCATGTACATAGATATACCAAAGTACAATTTTTATGTTTTATTTACTGTGGAGAATGGCAATGTGTTGGTTGTCAAACTGGAGAACGGTAGTAATAGTTTAGTCAGCAAACTATTGATTGTGGCAAAATGGAGCACAGAAACAAACAGAATGGTCCCTTGGTTTTGTTAAAATTTTAGGGCAGCCCTTAGTATGGCTCTCAGACCCTATTGCTGTCACTCCCTGAACTTTGAACTTGTGTGGACATGTGGTAGCACTGGAGCCCTGAGAAACTGCAGCAGCTCTCTCTGAAGATACCTCTGTGGTGTTGAGGCACTGCTGCTGCTTCCTCATGGCAGTCCTTCCTCTTTCAGTGTTGCTACAGGGTTATCACCCCCACTAGAGCTCTGAGGAGCAGAAGAGGCTTGGGAAAGGGAGAGGCTGGAAAAACAGCAACACTAGGAGCATGGGGAATAAGAAGGAAGGAGGCAGCAGCAGAACTTCGCTTTAGAGGGGTGAGAAAGCAGCAGGGGAAGTTGGAAAGGAGTGTGGAGGGAAGAACGGAGAGGGGAAGACAGCAACAAAGAGGCACTGTTTAAAATGAAACTGGCATCATCAAAAGAGAGTTCTCTTGCCATTGCAGGGCTTTTCTTCACATCGTAAGATTAACCACCCCATGCTTATTCAGAACTTATTGTCATGCTGTGTTGAAATAATTTACCTTGTCATAATTTGATAGGTCCAAGTGAAGCTAATGTCAGGGACAGCTGCAGCTTCTTTCATCCTATAGAGGTGTTGAAAGGCATTGCTCTTTTAGAAAAGTAATTTCAGTTTACTACCATATATCTAAGTAAAACTATGATGTAGATACTCTGTCAACAAAGTTTTGTAATTATGACTTTAAATGTATTTATGGAAGAGAGACATGAAATATGATTTAGAAGGATAAACTGAGCTTGATTGTAAAAGTTTTGTTCCTGCTTCTTCTATAGATGCATTTCAAACTAGTCGTTAAAAGTGTGTTTTTCCTTTTCCTCCTAACCAAAGAGTCCTGCTGTAGCCAAGATTTATTATTTAAGTTAATGTGTTGATAAACATAAATAACCAACTTGTCATTGTACTGGACAAATAATAAAATTTCACTGATACCCCAGAGTCAGACAGTGCTGAAAACGTTGGCAAGATTTTTTGCAGAGATAAAAAAAGATGGGAATTCTGTTTCCAACTTGGTTTGCCATTTTCAGCTGTACTCTATGTAGGTTCTTTTTGTTGTGAAGTGTTCTGAGATGAAACTATTGGGATTGCTGTTGTTGGCAGATGATGTATGTTTTATTTGCATATATCTGCTTCAGTGTTGGTCAGTATGAAATATTTTAATAAAATGATCAAAGAAAATAAGCAGTAATTTTGTTTGACACTACTATGCAAAACAAAAGAAACAAATTAATGGTGTTGTGGGGCTGGGTGTATACATTTAAGTATAAAGAGCTGCTTGTTACACACTTCTGTCCTGTGTACCAATTAGTCCTGGTCAATCGTCTTTGCTTCTTTCTTGGCTTTTGATGACTTTATTTCTGCAGACTGTAGAAGAGATTGAGGGTGTACTGGGACGTGACCTTTACCCAAATCTGTCTGAGGAGAGATCTCGATGGGAGAAGGAGCTCGCTGGCCTGCGGGAAGAGAACGAAAGCCTCACGGCGATGCTGTGCAGCAAAGAGGAGGAGCTCAACAGGACCAAGGCCACCATGAATGCTGTCCGTGAGGAGCGGGACAGACTGCGCAGAAGGGTAAGGCTGCTGCAGAGATGAAGGCTTCTTGCTCCTCCAAACCTGTGTAGTTTTGTCTGCAAAGCAAGCCTCCCTTTAATCTCATTTCCTGTACTGGCTGCAGGGCTTTTTGTTTTTAAAGCTGGGCTGTACAAATGACAAAACTAGGACAAAACTGAACATAATTGAGAAAGAATGTGTGATAAACAGCCAATGTGTACAACAATGTCAGAAATCATGTGTTAACAGAGAACCTGATACTCATCTTCAAGGAAGCATATGTAACTTGCCTATAGAGAAAGCAGATGTTCATTTAGTGAATTTTCCTGTGAGGCTTTTTTTTTTCTTCCTGTAAACAACAAATATTTCTTTGTTTTTGATGGGAATTCAATTTGTGATTAGGAAAAAGAAAAAGAGCAGGACTCCTGTCAGTGGGTAATAATTCTCACACTGAACAATGAGTAGTCCCAGCCATGTCCTGCTTCCCTGTCTACATTTTATAATGCTGTAAGGTCAGAGAAAGGCCTTGTGCTTTGTGTACAGTCCAAATGCAAAAGGAAAAAAAAAAAAGGAAATTTGTTTGCAATAAAAGATGTGGGGTACAAGACAATATGAGCTCAATCTCCTACTTTAAAATTTGTTAACTTTGTTAAATCTGCAGAGTTTTGGCCAGATCTGGAGTACTTTTGTTTTTAAAACAGGCAGTTGCAAGTTTGTGTTCAATCTGAATGACGGTTCAGACCACTGTGTCTTGGTAAAATAATTGCAAGTATTGCTCTTTACCTACTGGCTGCAGATTGACCCTTTTTGCTGCTCTAAAACAACATTGTTCTACAGTGACTGTCATTTTAGCTTGAACCTGCATTGTGTCAAATTTCCAATCTTCAAATATCAATCCAAAAATTGCCTTTTCAAAACTCTCTAGCCTCTCCTAACAGAAAAAAAGGTAAGTGTGATGAGTCAAAAGTAGTAATCTTACACCATATAAAACAAGACCACTTCAACTTTTCCTTTGTAAGATTTTGTTTTATTATACACCTTAACTTGATTTCAGTCCTGAAGTTTTTTGACTGATTTTATAGTGACACTTATTTTTAAACAGAGGCAGTACTACCCCTTGAGCGACAGTAGTAGCATTTATGTACTGGTTAAATTATTGCCACATTGAGGGGATGCAAATGACAATACAAGCAGGCAGAGAAAAAAACTGTGTCCTTGTGAAATTTGCTTATACAAATGCAAATATTTGGCACTACAGATGATACAGATCAGTATTGAGATATCAAATAAGAAAAAATAGATGGCCTTGAGCATAGAAAGATTCAAATTCTGAGAACTATTGGAATGCCAGTTAAGGTGCTTGAAAGACTGGTAACAAGAATTTATGCTGACGGCCAGGAGCAACTCAGTTCATGAACAGAAAAGGAGAAAGAATTGGTGTTTGTATGCTCAGCATGGCTGAGCCATTGACACGTTTCAATCCTATGATGAACCAGATCAGTTATTTCCAGTAGAGATTGGAAAGACTGTCTAAAGGGTGGTGAGATCTGATCTGGAATGTTACATGTAGTCCTTATCTCTTATGCATGACATGATACAGTTTAAATTGGCAAAAAAAGGATGTAGGAGATGATGAAAGAAATGGGCAGTGTACTTGGAGAAGAAACTTAAAAGAGATTGTCTGGTTCAACTTGGTAAAACAAGATCTTCATTTGATTTCTCTTAAGTGCTGGAGAAAGCAAGTAAAAACAGGAGTAATAGCTCTCCAAACTTTTGGGCAAAGCTGGATCAAAAACAGATTAATATAAACCACTTGTGGTGATATTAGGCCAGAAATTAGACTGTCTAAGGGACAAGAGAGTTGTGGTTCTCAAGAAACAGCAACAAGTAATCTTACTAACTACTTTCAAAATGTAGTTTTAAAGTATTAAAGTTATGTTTGTATAATGACATGTACGACTATGCAGGGATACCTATCTAAACCAGGATTGTTGCTTTAGGATCGTATCCAAAGGAAAAAAAAAAAAGCCCTGTTAAGACAGCTGCAGTAATTGTGGAGCTGGACTTACCATCTCTGCACAAATCTTACGTTTTGACCCTGCAGAGGGTAAGTCTTGAATTGCGCAGTGGTGACTGTGAGCTATCTTTAGTGTGGCAAGCCAATTTAAATGTTCGTTCTTCTTTAATTAAGGAAATTCTTCTTGGACAGATTCAATAGATGTCCTGCCCAGTAGATGAAGCAGTAATGTTGGATTGTCACAGAGCCTTAATATTCGGGCACAGCTGGCAGGGTTGTGTATGGGTCTTTTCAGTTGTTTTCATTTAGTTTGCAACTATAGAGGGTTTACTGAAATATGGTATTTAATATCATCCTGAATGTGCAGAACCACTGATTTATTGGCCCCACCAGAGAAGTTTGTTCATGGCATATGACCCTGTCTGCACACTATGTAATTGTTGCACTGGAAACCCTATTTGCATTTTTAATGTAACTTTTTGTCCATAGTGGCAACAAAATAAATGTTTCCTTTGACCTATTAAATATTTTCTGTATGCCACCTGAACTCAGGAGCCGCTTCAGATTATTTCCCTGGAGAATGGGAAAGGAGATCCAGCTAAAATTTAGTTATTGTTCTTCTCAAATTAAATTGGATGAAGTGAACAAGCTTGAAGTTGACCAGATCAATAGGTCTATTCCTTCAGACCAATGCCTGTAATCAAGCAGAGTGCTTTCAATATGTTTTTCTCAGGCTTGTTGGAGATTTAATTTAATTAGGTATTTACTGCGCTCAGTTAACAGATTGAGCTGCTCTCTGGAACAGTGGCTAAGAAACAACATACATTTGGAGTTTGTTTCTCACGGGTCATTAGTAAATGAGGTAATTGCTTATTTCTGTAGGTTGTCTGCAGTGCAGCAGCTAATTTCATAATGCAGAGGTTTATTTTACCTCTGTATTATATTGCTACATTAAAAATAAAATCTATTTAAGTCTGGGCTAGTCAATGCCCTAGAAACTGCTTACACACAGCTGATCATAATCCTGAATTCAGTAATACAGATAAGGTGCTGGGGAACTTCTGTACCAGTTCATGGGATTAATATTATTATTACATGAGAATCAGGTTGTAATCAGGTCAGCACTATTTAAAACTGCTGTATGCAGTAACAGGCTTAAATAGCAGAAGAAAAAGTAATATTTTTATTCTTACACAAAAGCCCTTTTATCCAGCAGGGGATTCAGCACTGATACAGCATATAAACTCCATCATGACTGCAAAGTAAAATTTGTGGGTTTTTTAATTACTGCCCATTAAAGTTGCCAGATGAGTAGTACCTCAGCACAGTCCTAAACAGCTGGTTGGCATAAGAAGCAGTGGGTGTGGGAAGCATTCAGGCTTCCCTGAGGCTGTTCTGAAGAACCAAGCCTAAAGTCAGAGCAGTTCCAGCTCTGGAAGTCTGTTAAGTCTGTTCTCTGCTTAAGCCATATGTCAGCTTGTTCAGTTAATCAAATGCTTTTAGTTGTGAAGGTTGTTCTTCATCTCCAAACTTGTCTGAATTCACCAAATTGAGCAGAACAAAACCAGACTTCATAAGATATCCTCAACTAAGACCTTAATGAAAACGTAATCTGCAGAGGAGTAGAAAAGTGGCATTTTGCGTGTGATCCCTCCAGCTGCCCACATTGCTTCTGCTCCAAGAAGCTTCATTTTAGGACGAGGGCTCTCCCAAAATATGTGGTTCTTGAGAGCGGTTGAAACCTACCCATACTACAGCAGGAGTCATATCCTTGGCCTTGCAGGCATTCTTGAGCCCAGACTGTTCTCAGATGACAGAAATCTGGCACAGGCTGCTGGACTGTCCTTGTTTTGTCGTCATTCCTCTTGGGATCAGAAGGTATTGTTCCAGAATGCTAGAGAACACTGATATGTTATGGGCCTTTAGAGATTAGTACCTACTTTCACAGCTTAAAGTGCTTCTGGAACTGTTCTGTCCCCTTGTCCCTTGGTGAGCTCCAGAAACCTGAAGTAGCAGCCAAAAGCTACTTTCTTTTAAAAGCTACCTCTGCCTCTTTGGGCTGCATGATATTTGCTTATGCAGCACCATCTTTGCTTAGGTGTTAATGAAGTAGAGCTTTGCTCCTGTTTCCAAGCATGTATGCAAATGCTTAGTGATTAATCTGAAATTAAATGAGAGAAAGCTGAGATATGCTTTCTGCCCTTGCCTGTGTTTGTTTCTGATGTGTGCTAGCTTGGATCAGAACACTTCAGTTGTGCTCAGGGCTTATAGGGAACTCACCCTTCGCCTCCCAGGTCACGTCTTGCCACATCCTCGGTTTTCATTGCTTTCCATCCTTTACAAAGGTGCAGCACCCAGATCTTTCTGCATGGAGCACTGCATGAGGGACTGTTGCCTGAAAGTTGTGAAAAGCAGAGAAGTGCTTCTCCTGCTGTTTGTGAAAGCTCTGTGTGTAAGCAACATTCCTGTTCTCCTGCAGCTTGTGTCTGCATGTCATTCCCTTTCTCCATTCTTCAAAGTAATTGTTCAAACCTCAGATTGATTTTCAGATCTGCCAGAGGAGTAGTGCCACTAGTGACAGTAAGTTCTTCCATGTTTCTTGAAAGCAGACATCTCTGCAGGGACACAGATTCTGTAAGTGCCTCCTTTCAACTGAAGAGTGTCGGTCTAAGCTCATCCAGCTCCATAGAATTCCTTGAGGAGATGGCCCTTATAAATAACAGGGAAGACTTCTGTGCCATACTCCATCATCACAGCAGACAATCTGCAGGAACTCAGAACTTGTTTGCTCTGTTGCTCATGACAAAAGAGAGAATGAAAATTATCTGGCTGAAAACAATCACCACTAGGCCTGAATGAAAGGTTAGGGATGCTTTTGGCTGGGAAGGGCCATCACCACTTTGAGCAGCTTGAATTGTTACCCCAATGTTTCATTTGACATATTCCCTCCACACATTTGCAGTATTCATGAATAAGTTAGAAAGTAGGAGAGATTCACTTCCTGTGGTTTGTTGTACTTCATCTTCCTCCTCTCTATAGCAGAGGTTAAAAATGAAGCAGTGTTAAAATACTGGCGAAGAAAATGCCATTACTTGAAGGGTTCAAAGATACTCTATGATGAAACAGGTCACAAGCAGAAGAAAAAGAATCACAGGCATATTATTTGAAACTGGCTTAGAAACAAAAGCAGCAAGTGTCCTTTGAATGTGGAAATCAGTGACAAAAACAGGCTGGTTTTAGCTGTGTTTTTTTATTTAGGATATGTTAGTCATGTAGTTGTGAGTATGCATGTGTAAATTACAAAAACTGGAAACATGTTTCTTAGGTTCATGATTACAGATAATGAGAATATTCCACTGAAGTATTTTTCTATATCTCAGGATGCATTTCTGCAACCATGTCTGTGATGCTTGTTAATAACTTTTGAAGTTTTTTGTATATCCAGCATTACTGTAATGTGTCAGTCCCTTTTCTCTTCTATGCTTGCTGTCCTTTTATTTCATTCTTAAGGTATGCACAAGAAATTATACTTTATTTTTTCCCTATTTCCTACTCACATTCTCAGCATTCAGAGGAAAAAAAAAACTAGAAAAGCAGCTAAGCAATTGGTTCAATAAATAAAATTTCCAGTTACTTACATCTATATTAATAACTTGAGAACATCTGTTTGCACCTGACTTCTCTTGATATCTAGGCTGTCCTTTGCTCTGAAGTGCCCCTGCTCCTGCTCTTTCTGAGTTTCCAGCACTTTTTTATTTTTGTAATTTCTTGGACTTGCTCCAGCCATTTAGAAGATATTTGCTCTTTCTTTAATTCTGGATTTTGCAGATGTTTTCATGGATTTCTCCTTTTTCCCTCCATTCTCTACTCCTCTTTTTTTTTTTTTCTCCTGATCATATAATTAGATCTGCCTGTCAGACACTTTCCATCTCAATTTAGAGCTTTAGGAGTCTATGGCAGTTTTTATCCCTTTCTGAATGTTTCTGTCTTTAAACCAGTATAATGCAAGGACTCCAGAAATTTGTCTTTAAAATCTTCCTTGTTATTCCTCCCTGGCTCACAAATTCATACTTTTCTCGTGTTTCAGTGGAACTACTTTGGTTTTGTTTCTGTATTTGTCTTAACCCATAGGATTTTACCAATTTTTCCATACTATTTCCTGTAAGATATTCCTTTCTGCTCTCCCTTTTCCCAGTGTTTATTGTGCCTCATGTGAAGTACTGCAGTTACCTTCATTCTACTACTTAACATACCCTTCAGAATAATTTATATTACATTGGTAATGACACTAAAGAGTGTTAGTAGTATTGAGTATGGGGGATCAGGCAATTTTTAATCATGCTTTTTAAACTGGTCTTTTCGTAAGTCACGTGTTCACCAATCCAGAGAAGAGACTGACTCTGCTGAACTCTGGGTTTTTTTGGTTTGGTTTGTTTTTTTTTAATTCTGTTCTTTGGTCATTCTTTATTTTTCTTGTATAACTGCTACAAGCGTGGAAAAGTACTGTCTGAGGAGATGCTGCTTACTGCTCTATTTACAGAGGAGGTTTTGGTGACCAGAAATAGTTACCTGAGATGTCTCTGGGCTGTGTAGTGGGTGGGCAACCCAATCATGAGATTCTGACTTGGTGAATGTGTGAATTGTGAGATCGGTGATTTTACAGGTCACACAAACTTGCCCTGTTACCCTGCTCAGAATTGCCATCCAGTACTTAGCATTGCTAAAGTTGGTGCAGTTATTTATAGCAATCAATTCAGCATGTAATTTCAGAAATGAGGGCCTGAATCAACACATCAAGAAGCTTAGATAAGCAGGCAGCTTCTTTATGCTGTGGTTGCTTCTATCCTCCAATATTAAAGCAGTTGCATAGATTAATAACTGTGCTGTGCTCTGAGTTTTCTTTTAGAAATGCTTTCCTGAGAAAGCTTTGCACGACTATGGCCTTAGCTGTGTTCATTTTTCTTTCTATTACTAGTGTTGTTTTACAGATCCTTAAGAATAATTGGTTTTGTAATTGTGGCCAATTGTCTCTGCTCAGTAGTAAAACATAGACTAGAGGAAACCTATCTGCATTAAAGTTATGTATGATCCTGTCTTTACACAAGGTAGTTTTAAACTTTAGAGTCAATGAAAACTTAGCATTTAAAGAAGTTTAACTCTCTGTTTCCTAGTTGCCCTTAAATTTAGAATGTTATTTGCTTTTGGAATGAAATCTTCCAGGACTGGCTTCTGGGTGTAGCTGAAGGCTGCAGCAATTTTTAAATCAGACTTTGAAGCAAGGATTTGATTTTATGAAGAATACACCCATAGTGGTCTGTTTGTTTGCTTTTAAACAGTGCTGTAACTTAAGCCCTTGGGGAATTTAGTTTGGAACAGCCTAGGTGAAAAGAAATAGTAATAAATAGTAATTTTCATTTAGTGAAGTTTTGGTTTGTTTGTTTTTTGGGGTTTTTTTCCTAAATATTAATGCCACAGTACAAATCCTATCTGCACTGACATTCCACATCTGCAAGCAAAAATATGCATTCTTGGTTTATTTCAGCTTTATGCCTATCAACAGGCTGAAATGATTGGTTTGCATCAGTAGAGCACTTCTGTCCTTAAGGTTTGCATTAGCGCAGCTGTACCCATGTTGAAATTATGTATGTCTGTATGAACAAAGGAGGCCTCAGCTGCAAATATGTAGAAGATACTTGCTATGAATATGCACTTAATACACTGCTCAGTTAACTTCATGATATAACTGCAGCTAAGATACATAATTCTGGGTCAAGCACCCATACCCATTTTTCAGCAACTTACTCTAAACATTGGGAATTTGATCTGGGGTTTTGTGTGCTTCAGCTGTTTGGATTCGTACTGTTGAAGGTATAGCACTCCTCCACAACTGCACAGGGACCTTGTGAGTGCAGTTAAGGTTTCCGTGCTTTTATTGTTGCCACCTACAGCTTTTTATTACCAGCATGCAGTTGTGGGACTCTGTTACGTAAAACACGCAGGTGGTGGTTTTTTGTTTGTTTTGGTTTTGGGTTTTTTTTGTAATTTGCAAATACCTAAAAATTCTTTGGACAGTAAGTGCTCAGGCAGCCTGACCTTTAGTTTGCATACAACAGAGGGAGAGAGTCAGGGATACTCTTCAGGGAAGTAAAAGCAGGCTGCAGAGGACTGTAGGAGGCATAAGATACTGCTCTGATGAGTGGAGAGTGTTCCAACTTTAACCCTTTCCTCAGTGAAGTAGGTTGTAGAGGTCTGTATGTGTTGTGCAGAGGACACACAACTGCTGCTTCTTCAAGCAGAGGTTATAGAACACTGTCCATGTACCTACAACTGAAGAAAGCCTAAGCTTTAATGCCATTTTAATGTTCATATTTTTTGACTAAGGGATTTCCACTTGCTTAATCAGTTCTTTGCATAAATGTATTGTATTTAGTATAAAATCCCACCTTGTTTTAGGCAGTAGGAATCAGTTACATTTCATGCTACATACAGGGAGGTATCAAAAGGGCTCAACCTCTATTTTACTGGACTTGTGGTAAAATTTCATCAGTTTTGTTTTGCAGAAGAGCTGTTCCATCAAAATCAGCATGGAAACCAGTATATTGAAGGAAAACTCTGTATTTAGGGGAATTTCCTCTTCAAATGGTTTCCTTTCCCCTTCTCTCATTTTACACTCTGTGTTTGAGGTCTGTGGGAAAAATGAGTTCTGTCACTTTACCTTGTGGCATAATTGCTCTGTTAAGCAGACCATTTACTCTTTGTTAAGAACTATTCCAAGGTAAACACTATAATCTTTAGCTCAGCTATAGTTTGGCTCCTGCAGACCTTTCTCTTTTTTTTAACCCTGTAGTACTGAAAACATTTTGACGTCAGTTCTGCAAGTATCTGATTTGTTATGAGGACCATGCAGTGTTTGCAGTGTATGTTTACAAAGAGCTTCTGCAGATGTGGTCGGGTACTTTCCGGGTGTTTTTTTGTCTGTACTTTATTCACTATATGTTAGCTTTATTTAACTGTACTTTTGAAAGCATGATTAATGTTTGAATGTCTTTAACCTTTAAATATGACAAAGTCATTCTCTGATTTATGTCAAGAGTTTTTTTTTCAACTGGAGTTTTCCATTAATAGCAGGATTGTTGTATTTGTTTAGGCATCATTATCTGAGGCTGGTGCATCAGCTTTACCCCAGAAAGAATAATTTCTATATATATAGTACAGCTGCACTGAAGGGATTATATAAAATGAGCTGAAACTTTAAGTAATTGCAGGATTATTTGCATTTTTTCACATTGCAAATAGTGTGAAAAAAACCTTAAAACAATGGAGTTTTGAAATAACCTCCACTCATCTGCTCACGGCCACCACAGTACAAAAACATAACTTCTGTGCTGAAGCCAGGAGCAGTTAGTCTTGGTTAGGCAGCGAGAAAACTCTCCAAACTATTTGAACCATGCAAGTGGGTAAATGAGAACGCTGTGCTTTGCTGTAGGTTCGGGAGCTGCAGACACGTTTGCAGAGCGTGCAAGCCACCGGCCCCTCCAGCCCCAGTCGTCTCACTTCTGCCAATCGACCCATTAACCCCAGCACAGGAGAGCTGAGCACCAGCAGCAGCAGCAATGACATTCCCATCGCCAAGGTGAGCTCTTGTATGTTTCAGTAGCCCTCCTCATTATCTGGGAGGAGCAGATTTCGTTTTGCCCTGTGCCCGAGTGGGATTAACTGGGAGGTGTGGGATTAACTGGGAGGTGTCTAGAATCTCTGGGACATTTCCTAAGCAGGTCCATGAATTTGAGCCGTGGAACAGAGTTAAGCATTAATGATTGTGGTTCTCTCAGTTACAGCACAGGGGTGAATTTTACAGTAGTTTACTTCAGTTTTGCAAGTGTAACTAGGGAAGAGATGAGTTTCGTGTAATCTTTGTGAAGAGTGGGTTGCTGTGTAACCTGTGCAGCATGCTGACTTACAGATTGCTGAAAGAGTGAAGTTGTCAAAGACAAGATCAGAGTCTTCATCATCTGATAGACCTGTCTTAGGATCAGAAATCAGCAGCATAGGGGTAAGGACTAATAATTGTGTGCATGCATGATACCTTCTGAAGATGATCTGTGTTCCAATAAAAGCAGCATTGCTTTCTTAATAAATTAATATGTGAACTGAAAATACTTTAAAAGTTATTTTGAGGAAAATATTTCAACGAAGAATATTTTGCACAGTGTTAAGATCTCATTTTCTCATAACTGGTGGCTAGAAATCATACTCTGGGTGACTTCAGGAGGAAAATTTTGGAGTAATTTCCTCCAAAATATTCTTCAAGAAGACTCTTCAGTTGCATTTCACAACTTTCAGCAGTGAACTGGGTTGTGCTTTGAAATGCCAACGTAAATCAATAACGCTGCTGTTACTGTGTGTTAATATTTGTTTTACTGAAGAACTTGGCTCTGACCTTTTGCTAAGCTTTTAAGAACATAAATAACTTGCATAGTAGGCTTTTTTAATATATGATGAAACAGTGGCCTTCACCCTTCGTTTGTAGAATTTTAAAACAAAATGACTTCTAAAAGTGAAATCTTGTACTTGTTTTATTCAATGCAAAATTCATAACAAAAACTGAATAATGAATGCCTTGAAACGAGTGCATGTGAGCAAATGCAACTCTCAATGCAGAGTGCATTTGGGAGAAATCCAGTGGTTATCTATTCCCAACAATCTGTTAATTGCCCTGTGCAGGTGTCTAGTACTGTGGCTGAACATTTGGCCCATTCCCTGCAAGACTGCTCGAACATCCAGGAAATCTTCCAGACTCTCTATTCACATGGATCTGCAATCTCTGAAAGTAAAATCCGAGAGTTTGAAGTGGAGACGGAGAGATTAAATAGGTAAGGTGTAAAGTTAGATATGGTCACATGTTATCTTCTACTAGCTTTGTTAGAGTTACTGCATTTTTAACCTTTTTGAACATTTCTTAGTTCAGTCCCAGCTCAACCGTGGCAGCTGTGGATAAACGTGGACTGCAGGTGTCGAAGAGAAGGTTGAATCATGTGCAAAGGATTTTTCCCATGAGTATGACAGTTTGGTCGTATGTTAGTAGACCAGCACGGCACCTTCACCTGTGACAGTCTGTACTGTGGAGTGTCCTTCTCTAGAGCTGACCAAACAGTCGTGGCGTCTCTAGAAATAAGAACTCCTATGGCTTGGTCTCCATTATTCTGGAATTTTTAGCTTGCTTTGTTTTATCCTGAAGAAACAGGATAATAGCATTAACCACATCAATAAATGTACTGATGCTTGGTGGTGTGGCATATATGTCAGTAAATAGATTCCTGTCTGCAGAAGAGAGATTGCAGCTTTCTGGTTGCAGTTAAAATGCTGCTGGTGTTATCTTTCAATAAGCTCTATCAAAACAAATGCTTCATGTCTTTTTTTGGCACATAAAAATCAAAACTGTGGATCAGAAACATGAGAATCTTGTGTCAGCATGTTTCTGTCCAACTTCTCTCTTCCCCCCAACCAGCTCAAATTTAGTCTGATCACTACAATATCTCTTTTATTTATAGCTCTTGTTTTTGTACTTCTGTAAAATGTGATCTTTGTTTCCTTCTTTTTTATTTTTTTTATTTTTTCTCTACACTGAACAATTACGCCTTGTCAGCATGTATCTTTATAGAAGGTGTCAAAGAAGATACATAGAAGTGAAGCATCTCAGAGTCAGGGCTTTATTCTGATCACTGAATAAGTGGCATACTAGCCCTTCTCATTCTTTCTTAGGAAGTCAGTGATCTCAGAGTCCTGGATGGCACTGATTTCTTCATCAGCTACTTGTCCAGATTTTGAAATTTTTTGCCTGTGTTTGGCATATGTCCACCTTTTAGGCACTGATGTGTAGTGTAGGTATCAGCAGAGAGAATAAACAGTAGTACTGATACTCTGAAGCTTCATTTTTATATTCAGAGTTAACCTCATTGAGAAGAGTATTACAATGAAGCTTCTGTTTGACTGTTGCCATAACATTTGGAGATTGCATTGCCTCACTGAAACCTCATTCATCCTTTGGAAGTTCCCTCTCTAATCACAACCAAAACATGACTTCAGGTGGTTATTCTGGATTTTCCAAAGAAAGGAGGCATTTATGCAACTGTGTGATCCCTATGTACACCCACAGTTGCACTAGTGAATATGCCACATAAAACAAGAAGCAAATGTGGCAGAAGGAGGTAAGGAATTGAGGCAGAAAAATTGAGCAAAGGGTTAATATGAAACTATCCTATGCAATTGTTTACCCTAAAAAACAAGGGTATAACTTTCTGCTTGCTGCTGTTGCAGAAGGTTTTGATTATGTTTAATGGGAAAGTGAGAAGAAGAAGAGGCTGTATTAAGAGAATTTTCTATTCTCTTGGCTCTTGATAAAGGGATACAGAGTGGATGGAGTTTGCAATCTCCATTAAAAAAAATCTCAACTTGTGTAGACCAAGTGTTTTTTGTTGTTTTTAAAATATGGTGGTTGTAGTATTTTCAGAACAGTGACTGCAATTTAAGCTTGAAGGTTGCAAATTACTTCCTTTTCTACAGCCGTATCGAACACCTGAAATCCCAGAATGACTTACTGACAATAACACTGGAAGAGTGCAAGAGCAATGCTGAGAGGATGAGCATGCTTGTTGGGAAGTACGAGTCCAATGCCACAGCCCTCAGGCTTGCATTGCAGTACAGGTATGTACCTACACAGAAGGTATCTCACCCAGGAAAAGAGGGAGCCAGGGAGAAATTTGACAGGAGTTTTTGAGAGTGAAGTTTTTGGTGTGCACTAGTTCTCTTTGTTTCCTCCCTGAAAAAAAGTCCCTTTGGTTAAACTACTGAACTGAGCTTTCTCATGCACTGTACATTAACTCTAGTTCACCAGCCTCTATGAGAAATATGCAGGTTTATCTCTTCATTTTTGAATTAGGGGTTGTGTGTAGGCTAAGACTATCTCTGCTGAATCTGATCTTAAGATACAGGTTCTCTCTGTTAGGCTGGCACCTTTCACAAGACCAGTGGACCAAACAGTAGTATTGTACTTCATGTAATTCAGAATGACTTAGCATTACATCGGTTGGAATTGTGGATTAACTGCTCAGTATTTGGTAATAAGTATCTAAATTTGCTTCAAAATGTATGTTAAAAAGATGGTGTCGTTTGACACCTTCAGTTGCAACTAACTTGGAACAGGCAGTTCTTAAGACAAATCGTTTGCCTTTTAAAGAATGTATTCCCTTATTATCAGCCTTGAGCAAATTACAAGGAAAGGTAAATTGCAAATAGGTTTACTGTATATATTTTTTTTAAAAAGCCTATTTAGAATGCAACAGGAATGAGTGACTCAACTGTGAATCGAAGCTGTTTTGTTGTAAGGAGGAAAATCTTACCACCAGGAGAGATCAAGAAGTATTTTTCATGCATCTTCTTTTCTTCTTACTGTACTCCATACGAAATTATCTTGTAGAGTATAGAATACTATATTTTGTATAGTAAGAAGGTCTAGGAAAAGTTTCACAATGGGATCATGTTGATCATCAGTTTTGTTGGTGTTTCAAACATGCTTCTGGAACTTCCTTCACATCAGGTCATTCTCTTCCCTTTCATTACATTACTTGAGGGCCAACCTGGCACTGTCATAAGGAAGGAGCAACTGCTGAATGCCTGTGATAGAAGCTATTTGTATTATGTTATTTAATATCCCTGCTGTTAGACAGGTAGCAGGGAATCATGCAGTTGTCCAGCTACCTCTATTTTTTGTTGTTGCTGTTGCAGGTATTCTTCCACTCTAAATTACAGGTGATACTTCGAGTGATTTTTGTTTTCTCTTTCAGTGAACAGTGCATAGAAGCGTATGAACTGCTGTTGGCATTGGCAGAAAGTGAGCAGTCTCTCATTCTTGGGCAGTTCAGAGCTGCAGGTGTTGGTTCTGTTGGTAAGAATTGCTATATTTAATTTGATTGGTTTTTTCCATGTTGGCATTAGAGTTGGTTGCAATGGTGAATCATCCTATGACCCATTATGTAAGAATGCTCTCTCTGGTCTTTTCATGCTTTTAACTAATTATTTTACACACCCCAAAAAACAGGGAAAAGCAGAAGAGTGCAATTTAGATTAACCAGTGGATACTATCACAAGGGAATGCCCAGCAGGGGTGAGACTGCTACAGGCAAGCAACTGTTCAGAGTGGAATAATTAGACAATACTTGTGAGCATAGGTGGCTTAGGGCTATACAGCTGTGGTAACTGCAAGTGCAGGTTCTGTTTGAACCAGTAAGATTGACCCCCAGAAACTGCGTATAGTCTGTGAAAAGCTGGAATTAAGACAATACTACGGTAGCATTGAGTAGTTACAAATTAAAAATATAAAAACTATAATTTTTTACACTCATCCCCACCCTGTTTTACCTTTGCTCTGAAATTTTTAAACTCTGTCTTCTGTTTTACTGTGCTGTCAGGGATATTAGCCTGTATGTTCTAGATTTCTCTTATTTTGTGGTTAGTTAATCTTGTGGCTAAGTGCTGTTTTTTAATATACTGCTTGCTAAGTAATGGAACAAGCCACTATCATAGGTACAGTACAGTTCAGAAGTGTGTGGAGCTTGACATTGCTGCTGACTCAATTTTTCTGATAGAGTGAGGTGTTTACACAGTGACAGTTAAATCTGGTTGTTATTGTCCCATTCCTTTCATTGATGGGAGAAGGGCAGTCATAATAATCTTCAAGCAGGAAGAAGGGAAACCTTCAGAGAGAAAAGAATAACTCTTCATGTTGTGCTGAGGTGTAGCAAGTTCCTGGTGTGTTGATAGCAGAAGCTTCTCAGGAATCAGTGAAATGTAAGAGTAAAAATTCTGGAGACAGAGTGACGGTCTGGTTGTAGAGCCATGGGACTGACACGGTCAGCCTCTTGTTTCAGATGACTGGGTGCACTCAGCCTGCAGTCACTGTGCTGCTCTCCATGCCCCTTGTTTTGTATCTCTCGCAGTGCTCAATGCAGGCTTTTGTGCACCTGTTTCACCTGTGCAGTGTGTGCAGTGTGCCAAAAAGTAAAGGAGATGTCTGAGATTTTCTTCTGCTTGCAAACTCTGGTTGTTCCTTTCCACAATATACTAACGAGCTTTTCCATGCTGGCAGAGATCAGTGAGCAGCAAGAGTAAATTTAGTCTTGGTTTTTCTGTTCTCGTAGGTGGCAGAAAGAAATTTTAGAAGGGAGAAATACTTTGGGTTTGAGCAGTGTTTCATCTGACATGCATTTTGCAAAAGAGACTGTTGTTTAGTTTTTGTGTAGGTGTCTGTCTACAGGTCTTAATTATGGTATTGCCAGTTACAGCCCTGAGAAAGAAATAGTGCAAATTTCCCATTACATAACACATGTTGGAGGAAGTTGTGCATGGTTTATGTACCTTTACTTCACCGTGAAATTTGATTAACACACTGAGATAAAATAACAGATTTTTGGTTTCAAGATCAGTCAAGTTTTATATCAACATCTGTGAGTGAAAAATTCTTGGGAGTTGCATCTCATAGGTCTGAGCATATCCAGCTGCTCTTAAGGTTCACTGTTCCTTTCTTCCTCATTAATGTTACTTCTAGTGCATGCACTTCACTTAGCAAGATAATTGGTCTTTGACTCAAACAAGGATGAAATAAAAATCTGACATAGAGCAAAGTGGGTTTTTTTATCTCTGACATGTTTGGAATGTGTTTGGTAAAGTATGAATGTATTGTAGCTTTAATCTACAAATATATTTGTAGATTTTCTGTGTAGCCAATAATGTGTCTTTAATTATTTGACTAAAGGTGGAGAACTGTAGGCATAGTGACAGTGGTAGTTTCAGTCCTGCTTCTGCAGAAGGGATATCTTACCAGCTACGTAGATGCTCTATAACCACTGAAAATTATAGCAAATTAATATAAACACCAGTGCTAATTTTCTTTTGGCTTAATATGCATGACTGTAAACTCTGAAAGGCTGCTTATAAGCAGTAAGACAATTCATTCTTCCAGCTGGCAAGGTAACCTTTAGGAAGGTGTTCTGGTAAACCATTAGGCTTGAGATCAAGGTGCTTTTGAGAAGAATCTCTGGAAATGACCACATTGTGGAACACCACTGGATTGATTGAAGCAAGAGTTGACATTTAGGCTGCTTTTCCAGTGTGTTAATAATTTGAGCATCTGAACCTAATCTCAATACACAGTGCACACCCTTACAAACAGACAAGCTAGCTAAAATAATACATGATTTAAGACATACAGGGAGCAATAAATACCTGGAGCTTGTGGCAGGGACAGAGGTGCATTCCAGGCCAATAGCCCAGGTACCAGTGATGCTCACACAGAAGTGAAGTTGCTTTTACCTCACAGATGGGAGATGTATTGTTATTGTTTTGGTATAAACTAGGAGCGTGTAGAAGAAGGATCTCTATTCTTGGCTTTATTTCTATCACCTTGCTCAAAGCTCTGAAACAGATTGTTTGCTTGAAAACTAGGGGACCAGACAGGTGATGAGAACATCACACAGATGCTTAAGAGAGCTCATGACTGCAGGAAGACAGCTGAGAATGCAGCAAAAGCCTTGCTGATGAAACTAGACGGGAGCTGCGGGGGAGCCTATGCAGTCACTGGGTGCAGCGTGCAGCCCTGGGAGAGCCTCTCATCCAACAGCCACACAAGGTAACTGCAGTTCCTCTGCCCTCCTAGTCCCCAGGGGTTTGATTTCAGACCAGAAGTCACGTTGTGTTGTATTGTATTTGCTGAACTGCCTCCCTCACCTCAGCCCTCCAACTTCTGTGCTTTGATTTGAAAGTCACCATGCCTCAGTGGTTTAATTGTCTTTAGACTTTGAGCAGCTCCAGACAAGAAGGATTTTGTGTAAATTTTCTACAAGTGGGTGACTCTGGTCTTCCTTGTAAAGGGCAAAGCCATTATGTTTGTTTTACTTCAGTGACTTTCTGGCTGTTCGATTGGAACTCAAATCATGTAATTCTTACACATATCTATTGAAAACAGACAGCACGGATCTACAGAGAACTAGAGTTCTGAAGTATGCTTCCACAGGCATTTTGAAGTGGTCAAGAATTGTTTTTAAATGTTGCAAATCTGTTGTTTTAAACTATTTTCTCTCCTTTCTCATTACCATTTGCCCCGCTCCTAATTCTTCCTTCTTGTGCTGTATTTCTCACATGTGGTGTGGAACAGACAGAGTGGGTCCTTCCTGGAAGGATTGGATATTGCAGTTTTTCTGAAGACCTATAAAATAATGAAACTTAGAGGAGCCATTATTGCAGAAGTATTCCAGTTAAAATATATCTGCCAGCAGCTTCATTTTGATTTTTTGCCTGTGGTGTAATTGTACTCTGTGCAGTGAATATGTGTGCTTGTGTATGGATACAAATTTGGCAAGTGTCCTGGATAAATATAGATGAACATTTTTTCTTTTTAAGAGTTATTTTGGTTTCTCAGATTCACTCTAAAACTTCATTTTAATTCAGTTTTTGAGCCAGTTCTTTATTCAAATGCTGTCATTTTTTTGACACTTCAGAAGTTTATTTTAGTACTATATCATTTCCTCTTCTTGCTGATGCCTCCTCCAAAGGATCTAATTTCCTGCCATATGACTGGCATGGAATAGCTAAAAAGTGAGCAAAAAGGTAATCTGAGGGAACAGGGTCCTAATGTGAGGTTTTATTCAGAGAAGTTTTGTGGTGCACTTTCAGTCCAAGAAAAACTGTATCTTTATATAGAAATTACTGTGTAGCACTTGTGCTGGTGATGTGCCGATTGTCCAAAAGCATCATTAACTAGCCTTGGAAAGAAGTTGCACAAAGCTGTTCCAAGTGCTTGACTTGCCATGTTTTTTGCCATATCTACACCTTTATGTGAACATGTTTTTATGTGACTACATGTAGTAACACCTCTATGTAGGCTGAGCTTATTTTCCATCCTATTTTTTGAAAGGGTAATTTTCGGTTGTTCATAACTACCTTGGTGCTTTTCTTCCTTGTGACATGCCTAGCATGTAGTCAAAGCACAATAATTTTTTTTCTTGAAAAATTTAGATGGTTTCCAGTATTGGCAGGGGCAAATTATGGGAAAGGAGGGGTTGTTCCTGTTTTAGTGTTTCCTCCCCTAACTTTTCGCTATAACTGTTTGGTAGGAATACAGTAGCTACAGTCCTTGCTTTCTCTAGCATAATTTTTGGAGTTTTGAGGAGAAGGATGAGGGAGGGAGATGTCTGTGTTTGTGTCATGCTCATTGTTAACCACGAGCATTTGGTGGTCAGCTGGCACTGTGTGTTTGTGTGCATGTGATAATGTAGACTGAGTAGTTAAAGTTTCAGCAGTGTATGTCTAAAGTGACTTAGGACTTCAAATTTCATCAGAATAAATATGTCATGGAATGTGAAAATGCAATTGTAAATGTTCATGTGCGCAAGAGAGACATTTTAGCTTGAGTCATTATCACTGTAGGGTATTTTTTTCTGGCATGGAGCAAGATACTGTACTGAATAAGCTAACTCTTTTTATCTGGTTTGATATATGTGGAACATAAAGGAGAAAAGCTTCTGTCACTTACCCAAAGGGCACACGGAAGTCAGGAATTTTCATGTGGACATCCTGATCTGATCATCACCTATACATCATTGTCCCTCTCCCCTCCCACCATGCCAGATGTACTTTATTTTTGCCTAACCATGCATATCAGTGAAAATACTTTTGAAACTTCATCTTTTCCTGAAAATACAAATCTTCTCTTCTTTCCTTCTGTTGTGTTCAAGTGATAGGTGGTTAGAAACTTTTTCAGGGATTTCCTTCCTGCCTCAAAAGAGAGGCACCCCCTACTCAGCTTACCAGCACATGATGTTGTGCCAGCCTATTGATGGAATATCTGTGTTGGTTCAAAGGAAACACACTTTTCTGTATTTATACCACAGAATCACCAAGGTTGGAAGAGACTTTCAAGGTTACCTAGTTCAACCAACAACTCAGCACCACCATAATCACCCCTAAACCCTATCCCTCAGTGCCACATCCAGACACCCTGACTACATCGCCTCCCTGGGAAACTTACTCCAATGCCTGCCTACTGTCAGTGATTTTTTTTGTTTGTTCCTAATATCTAATCTGAANTTTCCACTGAGCAGCTTTCCAGGGCTCTCTGTCCCCAGCCTGCAGTGCTCCAGGGTGTTGTTGTGACCCAAGGACAGGCCTTTGATTCAGCCTCTCCAGACCTCTACCAGTAAATACTCTATCTCTGGTTTAAAAACCAGAAAATTCTGATTTTAAATTTACTTTCCCTGTTGTTTGGAATCCTTCTTGTTTCTCTCCAGGCCCCTTCTGTTTTTTGGAGTTACCCTGCCTGTGACACCACCTCTTTCAACCCATTCATTTGTGCTCTCTTGTCACTCAGCTCTCTGCTACTCTAGACAGACATCCATTGCCACAGACCTCCAGCACCCTGTGATTCTTTGATGTTGGTTGTTTCCATTTCCTTTACATTTTTATTACAATGCAATCTAAGCAGAGATAGCAAAGCAGACTATGGATTTCTAGCTGTTCCTGTAGGCAAAATGTTTTTTTATTTGTCTTAAAGAACTCTACCCAGTTTTTTTTTATCCAAAGTGTGGTTGGGCACTAGAACAGGCTCCCCAGGGAAGTGGTCACAGCACCAAGCCTGACAGAGCTCAAGAATCCTTTGGACAGTGCTCTCAGGGGCATGGTCTGACTCTTGGGGCTGGTGCGTGCAGGGCTCAGTGTTGGACGGCAATGATCCTCATGGATCTCTTTCAACTTAGGATATCCTATGATTCTCTGAATTTGGCACTCTGTTAAACTGGGGATCAGAACGAGCCGACGTCACCAGTGAGTGCTGTGTGAACAACCATTTGGGGACACTGCACTGAAATGAAGATACTTTTCCCAGTATCTGATTCAAACATACTTTGAATCTGCAGAACTGAATTTTGGCCATACCTATTTTAGTGTTGCAGGCTTTTAGTTGCTATTTTATTGCTACCTTTTCCCTTAGAAACCAACTGAATGAAGAGGTGGTGGGATGATGAAAACTATCCTTTGCTGAGACTTGTGACAAATGAGTAATTCTCCTTGTTGTTTGAAATCCTGTAGACTATGGAATTACAGTGGAATTGTTGACCCATCTTGAGCTTTGAAATTTCAAATGAGATTCTGAATGTCAAATCACTGAACACATTACTGAGAATAAATGATTGGTGAGCCACTAGTGACAAGTGGTTAAAGACTTTAAAAGGGAGCAACTGAAATGAAAATAAATGAAATGCAATGAAAGAGAATCTAAATTCATTTGACTGGCAGCAGCACCACAATAATGTTGCCAGTTCAGTTTTTGAAAATAGAAATCAGTTTGCAGTGTAGTTGGAAATAGGAATTTTTTTAAGTGGACAGAAGGTAACTATAGAACATAATATTGCTAACAAGGTTTGACTGATTCCACCTTTAGAAGGAAACAAAAGAGAAGGAGTCCAGTTGTAACACTGACTAAAAATGGTGTCTTTTATTCTCTGCTATGCTAGTAAGCCCAACCTTACAACTGGATTCATGGAGGGAGAAATCTGGTCTCTTATATGCAAAGGCAATTCTCTTCAGTACTATGCAGTGTCACAGAATATCTGAACTCAGTCAACTGCAGGAATGTATCTCTCATCAGAATTATCTCAGATTTCAGATAAGTCACTGATAGACAAGATTATCTTGGCTGAAGCATGCAAATAATTTATTTAGACATACCCAAACAGATACCTCAGTGTTATCTGTGTAACACTTCTTTGCTGGACTAAAGCAGTCTCAGAAGGAATCAGGATAGTTTACCAAAGCCTGTAATTCTAGCCAAATAAGACTGTTGTTTGCCATTTGCCTGGTTGGAGGATTTTTCAGTTTCTTAGGGAGTTGCTATCTTTTGGCATTATGCTGTTTCAGGTTTCAGTGTTCAGCTGGAAGGTGTTTGGACCATGTATATATGTATGCTGTATATCAATTGCTTTCTTTTAAGTGTTAGGTTTTGTGCAGGCATTCAAGCAAGTTTGTGCATTACAGTGTTATCTTAGTTCTATCAACTTTTGTATTATCCACACCATTGCTGAATTGCATATTTATTTATTGACTTGATTTTTAACAGATAAAATTATGCCTAGGTAGGTATGGGCAAATTTTTGTAGTGTACAGAAATTACTCACAGACAGGCACTGTTGAAAGCCTCATTTGTGTCCATCCACTGCATTTTATACACACACATGCATGCCATCAAATAAAGACTGCACATTATGCTATACCAACCCACATATTTTCCACAAATTTTATATGAAAATTATTTTGACATCATCCAGGCATGACACCATTGTAAAAGACTTGAGAGATGAAGCAAGTGTGAAGAATATTTCTCTTTGCTTGTTCTGAATACAATAGCAGTGAGAATGAGCAGATTGATGTTGTATTCCCTCCAGCTGTGATGAAATTGTGATCCTTTCTCTGTCTTTACCTACACACTTGGGAAATGAGAAACTGCACATCTTTTGCAACAGTTTCCTGCGGGTTTTGTATGAGTGCATTATACCATGTATGTTTTCCTTTGACCTGAATGCTGTCAGAAGGGAAGGCAGTATCTGAAATTCAGAATGATGTGCACACCAGCTATCATTCCTTAAGCAGAGCAGCAATGGACCAGCATTGTGGCTGTGAAGAGCTGTGTGGAAGGGCTTTAGGGGCAACAAATCCTGGAAGAGCTGCTGTGGGAGTTCAGAACACTGCAGTGTTGTTTCTGTCCCTCATCATGCATTCTCATTTTAGCAACAGGCCACAGTGGGCTTTGTAACCCAGCTGCTTCTGGATGGGGGCTTGCTGGTAAAGCTGGGGGGGGCAGAGGGAAGGTTCTCATCCCTTCGTATGCTGGCTGAGACAGGTTCCTCACTAAACTCCCTTTAACTTTGTTTAAAAAAAAAAAAGAAGAAACAAATATTAAAAGAAGAGGAGCAGCTTGCTAGCAATTCACCAGAGGAGCCAACTCGGCTGCAGACAGGCAGGCAGGCAGGCAGCCAGGACTGAAGTAAAAGCAGCCTGAGTATCCCTGGCAACAGCCCAGACTGCCTGCCTCAGTTTGGACAGCACACCCCTAAAATATATCTGTGTAGCTGTGGATCTTTAAGGGCCAAAATCTGTGACTATCCAGTGAGTATGAGGTCAAGCTCAACATAACAATAGACTTCCAGCATTTTTCTGCTCAGGTTTCATTTGCAGCAGGAGAGCAAAGCAAAAACTGAGATGAGGTCTTTGTGCCCCGAGATTTGAAGCTTGTGTAGACTTCTAAAGCTGTCCTTCCTCCAGCAACAGCTGTCTTACATTTGATCCAGAAAAGCTGTGCATTTGCTGTCTCTGGGTGCTGAGGAAACTTGCAACATGACTTCAGTACAGAATTAACTATTTTTGCATTTTCTATCGTCATGATTTTTATATCAATATTTAGTTCAGTGAGATATCTTTAGGCTCAGTAAAGCAAGATTTATTGTTTCAAGATTTTCTAATGAAGAAACAATATGGAGAAAAATCTGTTTCAGCCTGAGAGGGTTTCCATCTAGTGAGGGTACTTAGTGCTTTTATCTTCACTGCAGATGGAAATGGATGAAAACAAAAGCAAAGACCAATTTACAGTTGTGGCAACTCTGGTAGGCACCTCTTATCCCTCTGAAGAGGAACGAATAATGTGAAATTGACAGAGAAGTGTAGTAAAGAGCTGTAATGCGATATTTCATGAGGGGGAAGGATTTTGAGAAACCTTTTTAGACCTGCCAATTCTCCATCTTCTCCAAGGCTGTGCTTGGAATTTGCGGGAATACGGGCAATTATTTGAAGCACTTTAAAATCAATGTAGCTTTAGCTGAAGTAGAACTAAAAGAGAAAAATCGAGACTGTCTTGATAGGCTTCCCCTTTTTCACATTCATAATATTTTAGGACATCATCCTGGCTCTCACAGCATGTGGTGGGTGGGACTTTTCTTCCATAGTACAAAAATGTTGAACAGCAGTGCAATTTGATACAGAAAGTGATTTATTCCCCTGCTGATAACTGAGATCATCTAGCATTCCAGACAGGCACAGTTAATGGATGACTTATCCCTCACCCGGCAGCTGATTACGGGACCTCAGGAGACAGCAGGCGGCTTTGAGTGAGGCTATAGAAACAACATGGCATTTTATTTTCCTTTTAGTGTAATTGCAGCTATATTCAGCCCTGGAATGCTACAGCTGTATCAGTCTCGGCCCCCTGCAGCACTGGCATGCACGTAGGTGGGTGGGCAGCACTGAGCCACCACTGCTCTAATTCTTAGCGCCATTATTCTCCCTTTCTGCAGTGTCTGTGTAAGCATCTGTGGGGCAGAGTAATGGGCCGACATTTTTTTGGTGCCCATAGATAGGAGAAGATCCACCAAGTCTTTTGTTATGGCTTTTTATTAAAATTCCTGCTAACCTATGGGCTGGTTTTAAAATCCTCCAGACCTGAAGGAATGCCAGTATACTGAGGAGTGCACCTTAAAATGAACTGAAAGATGCTGTCTCCTGGCATCTGCCAGTGGAGTTTTGCTCAGGTTGATTCCTAAAGGTATCTATTAAAATATCTGAGGTGATAACTGGCCATCAGCAGAGATATAAATCAGGTCTGGCCTGATTCTTTTTTCTCAGCAGATGCTTCTTCCCAAAGAACATGAAGACTTGTTGTCTGTACAGCAGAGAGAAGCTTGCTGTGCTAGGTTATTGCTAACAAATCTTAAGTAGCTTTTTTTTTTTCCTTTAAATTAAAAAAAAAGTATTTTTTTTTTCAGAAGACACCATTTCAGAAAAAGTAATTCGGTTACACATCACTAAATATCTGGCTTTGCAGAGAAGTTGTCGCATGATTCAATTTTCTCATGAAGCTTAGGGAATTAGTTTCTTTTCTGAATTTGTCACACCCCTTCTGAAGAGTGCAATGTCCAGTCCATGCTACGTGTGTCCTTTCTGTGAACTTTTAAGTAAGACTCAGTTGTGTTGATGAAGTATTGGGAGAGTGTTTGATGTAAAAATTGAGATTTTGTTCCAAATGGGTTTTTTTAAATACCACTCTTTCTCTTTCCAGTACTACGAGCTCAACTGCAAGCAGTTGTGATACAGAATTTACAAAGGAGGATGAGCAGCGGCTGAAGGATTACATCCAGCAGTTGAAAAATGACAGGGCAGCAGTGAAACTGACAGTGCTGGAGCTGGAAAGCATCCACATTGATCCCCTTAGTTATGATGTTAAGCCACGTGGAGACAGCCAGAGGCTAGACCTGGAAAATGCAGTCTTGATGCAGGAACTTATGGCAATGAAGGTATTTTATTTATAACCAAGAGGTTAAGTGCTTTGCTGGCAATGCCCCTATGTTCCAGAACATGCTCGGTCACACATGGGAGGCTTTGATAGTGATCACTGGGTAATAAAGGGTAACTTTGTTGAAACACATAATCTGGACTGAAAATCCAGTGGTCAAAAAGTGACAGAAGGCAGTGCATTAACAGTGATGAGCTGTGTGTTTTGAATTAGGGAAAGACTTCATCTGTGGATCTAAACTTGGAATTGTCTCCTTGATAAACCAGATGCTCTCTCTAAGAGATACGGCAGCTGAGTTGCTCAAGGATGACCAAAAACATGATGCAGCACTTCCCAAGAGACAGTTCATTACTTCACTTACAAGCATGCAAATGTGCATCATGAATATTTGTGAACTGAAGCAGAACAAATTCACCTCTTTTCATATGGCTGTGGGAGCAAGAATGGTCTGTCAGAAGGTGTCACCCCTAGTGTTCTCTGGCAGTCAGTCACAAGTCCTGAACTGTTCCAGGCACTGTGTTGCAATCTGCAGATCAGATCAAAATCTGAGCAAAGAGTAGGGTGTGTAAGGACTCTTTTGAGTCCGGGTATTCCCTGAAATCTCTTGTACACCATTTTTATCTATATAAATTGATTGGTAAAGGTGAACTGCAGAGCTGTCCCTTGTGATTAGTGCCCTTGCCTTCTCTGACGGGCAGGAACACCAGCAATTGCATATCATAATTTCTAGTGCAGTTTGGAGTGCTGATAATCCTTTTGTTCACGCAACAATCATCAAAGTTGGTTTTGACATGTGGCATCCATTCGTAACTTTTGGCTGGGCCTCTCACATTGGGTTTTCACTGCAGGAATTGCCCCTGGAAGAAAGAAATCTTTTGTCTTGGTTGTGTGCATTGCTGACAGAATACATGCACATTTTACATAGGTGACTGAAGTCATCTTCCTTTGCTGGAATTCACAATGCAGGGAAATCTTAGATTTCTGAAAGAGACATCATGAAAATTCAAGTTTGTCAAAGCTTGGAATGCATTTGTTGATTCATGATCTTCTGCCTAGAAATTGAAAACTCCTGCCTTTGTCCTATGCATAAAGCATTACAAAAGGCACAACTACATTCTGCATGCTTTGGTCCCAAAAGAATGTGTTACCCTTTTAGCATCCATGGTAGTTGTTCATGTCTACATTACACCTCACTCATATGCTTAGCAAGCTATAACATAGTTGAACCTAGGGTCAGGACTCGTGGATGTATTGACTTTCTGAGTATGTTTTTCGTGTCTATTATTTGAAACGTGTACCTTATACCGAAAGGAACATGCATCTGCCTCCTTTTGCGACAAATGAAGGATTTAAATTTCCTTACAGTATTTTATTTAACTTGAAGCAGATGGACTCATCTGTGCTGCAAAAGTCTTCGTTGTGTAGCAGCTTTTCATTTGTTCCCTCCCTTGCACATTCTTAGGAAGGATGATACAGCTGGACTGAGCTACTCAATGATTTCCTCTACTGCTGGGTCTTAAAATCTGCTGCTGTCTTACCAAAACTTGGATCTGTATTGGAATGTCTGCTGCATCTTTTGTCACATTCCATTTATGACTTCCAGTAGAAATTGATCTCCACATCAGTTTCAAAATGCCTTTACACTAGGAGTCCTTCATTATTGATTAAAAAGATTGTTTGAGGGTGGTTTCTCTCTTGCCCTGTTTATTATTTTTTTACTGATCCAGAGTGTAAGACGCAGTGGTCTGCCAGTACTTCTGCAAAATCCAATTCTTTGCTTCAAGCAATAATTAACCATGTTTCCAAATATATTCTCGTCTGTGGTTTGTCATCATTCAGTGGTCTTGCTTTGAGGTCAGTTGTTGTCATGCCCCAGTTAGCAAGGAGATTACTTCTGATGGCTGTAAATAATTCTTGGTTTACAGCATTTCTGCATTTCAAAGGACTTAATCTAGATAAGAAGTCTCGGCTTTCTACACTGGTAATTTTTCCTCTTTTGTGTACAGGTGGTGATAGTGTTGCTCATAATGTGCTTTGAGACTGCAGTCTCATGGTGGAAAATGTTAAGAATCCCGTTGCTCACCTTTGTTACAGCACTTATGGCCCCCATAGATTAATACGGTAAAATACAGTTAACTAGAGCGTGACACTTATCTGCTCTGATGTTTGTTTTACCTCTGAAGGCTGGTGTATTCCACCTTGGGTACTGTGATCCTCCTGGAGTCATGACTTTTCATGACTTTTAGAGCTTCTTGCCACATTAGAGTCCTTGTATTTTATTCTTTTGACATGACCACGTCCAATACAAATTTTGTTGTTGAGAATTCCATGGTGTTTCTGATTATATCGAGTAAAAAGTTTTGAATTTTCATTCAAGTTTTCACCAAAATTCAGAATTTCAGTATGACTGCAAGTACTAAATATTCCTCAGTATTCAGTTAATGAGCCATGAAATAACTGCTGTGTTTGATGCTTGAAGCTTCTGAATTTGCATGGATTGTCTCAGTGCAATCATCTGGAAGAGTGACCACTTGCTACCTCCTCCTTCAGGGTTTCATTTTTTAAGTGCCACTCATGTTAAACTGAGATGTTTTACAGCAACCTGTAATTAGAAAAAAGGGGTATAGTAAATATACAAAGGTGACATTGTCATTTAAATTAAATTTAGATGCTATCTTTATAAAGCATATTTTCATGGAAAAAAATGGTGCATATGTAAAAACTAACTCTCTAACTAAACCCGAACTACTTAAATTTCCCCTCTTAAGATGTGGCCATCCTGCCTCACAGATCGTGTGTGTCCATACCACAATCCTCAATTGTAGTTTTAATTTTTGACTTCAACCTTTCCATTCCTACCTGTTCCTTCCCTGAAAGCCTCTGTAAGACACTTGCTGACAGTTTTTTCACTTTTCCACTGCGTTTTCCTCTGCTTTGTCTTTGCTTCTTCACTTCCAAGTCACATTGTTTTGACATGAGAAAACTGAACATATGGGAAGTGCATGATATGTCTTCTGGTACAGGATGCAAACTGGTGAATTCATGTATGATGATCTAAACTTGCTGTCTTCATAAACAAAGGAGTTAACCACTGATCCTCAAATGTATTTTGAGCTTGGATATGTTAGAATTAAAATAAGTTAAAATAAATTAAAATAAGGTAAAAATTTTAGGTGATGAGAGAAATCAGTTCTACGGATTCATTGTTATAGTCGTTAAATTCACTTTTTTATTTTAGGAAATAGATGTCCTTTGTTTCTAGGCTGAGTTTGCCTAGCTTCAGCTTCCAGCCAGGGAAGATCTTGTCATGACAATCAACCCACTGTCAAGAGTATCTTTTATTCATATAAGTGCCAAAATACTCTTCAAATTACTTCTCAGCCTTCACTAAGCAGGCTAAGTAGATTAATGGCTTTAGAAATAGAGGCTTAAGAAGCTAAATGCATACATGAGTATATCAGACCATCCAGTTCAACTCCTGTAACTAGATTTCCCTATCATTGTTTATCAGTATTATTCACATATTTACTGTTGACAAAGGATAATGGTAAATTTGCCTAACAACTAAATTTGTGTAAACCACATTGAATGAAACTGGTAGTGCTTCTAACCTCCAGTTCACAAACAAGCAGATGAATAAATCAATGACTTTAAAGCTCATACAAACCTTTCCAAGCCTCAGGGTTTTTAAGATACGGATTTTATTTTTGCATTGTTGGTGATTCTGAATAAGCCAGTGATTATCTGTGATGGTTGTAACTCTGATACACCTGTTAAGTGCACTGCTTACACTTAATCCAGACAGCAAGTTTTTGGTAGGAATGTAGATTCTCTTCTACATAAAAAGTTACTCTAAATTTGTGTGTGTAGAATCTTTGTTAATAATGGCTATAATACAAAGAGCATTATTTTTAAAGGAAAAGGTGAAGGTGCCTCTGATATTTTCGTGATTAGAATTCTTTAATTTGTTTGTTTAAAAAAAAATTAATGACTTGTTCCTAGGCTGGACACACAATAAGAAACTTCTGTCTTTCAAGTGTTTACACAGTGACCATGTCTAGAACTGAATGGTAATACTGAAAATGTCTGCATCAACTCAGTAGTCACCCATGAGGTGACCTAGGGCAAGGCAAGCTCAACAGTGAGAACACAATTCTAGGTTGTTTTGGGTTTTTTTGGTTTTGGGTTTTTTTGTTTTTGTTTTGTTTTATTTTGCTTTGGCAGTCTTCTGTTTGTTTGATGGTGTTTTTTAGCATGTAATGTAAATTATGTTTTAGTACTATCTCTTTAAAAGATGTTGTGGATACTGGGTTTTTCTGGGTTCAGAAAGTAACTAGGCATTTAATTGTAGAAGACACTCTTCTGAAGTGTTTTTAAAGACAAAGATCCTTCTGGTTCAGGATACTCAGCAGCTGCTTTTCGTGGGAGGCTGGCAGCACATGCTGAAAGAAGGGTCACTGCACTCATGTGCTGCTCTTAAACTTCTGCCCAGCCACTGTCAGACATGTTAAAACAGAGGTCTCTCCCCAGATAGCAGTTGTTGTGTTACAATAGATGTCAGCCCTGTCATAAACATCAGAGTGGCAGAAGAATTGCACACAATAATGGACTCTCAGAATTGAGCTTCTTTCTGTGAAGTACGTGTCCATCTTCTGAGGATTGTATTTATGGAAAAATATAAGTGAGTGCAATTCTGTCAAACTAGGTTGTGTATAGGTGGGATTCTGGTCATGTAGTGAAGGGAAATTAAAAATGGACATCTGATGCTGCCATGCCCTGTTACCCTTTTTCACTAACTCATTCTATCACAGAGACTGGTATTATAAGGCAGGAATATGTGACCTGTGTGTGCTGTCCTAGTCCCTCAAGCCCCTTCCGCTCTAATGAGATAAATTCTTATGTATCAATAGGAACCTGAAATCTGGAATTTAGGGAGGTTTTTGGCAGGAAAGTGGTTCACTCCCGTTTTTAAGACAGTGGTCTCTGAAGAGCAAAGTATAACCAAAGAAATTTCATCAGCTGTAGCAATTCAGATCCCTGATAGTTTAGTTTCAGCACCACACTAGCTGCTTTGAGTTTATTTCTGAGGCTGGTAAACGGGTGGCACAGCTCATCGTACTCAGACTCAAGATACACTGGTCTTTTGACACATATCCTATGTGATTATAAAAAGCCATCTGGGTGCTGATAGTGCTCTCTGTGAAAAGAACATTTCAGTTATAGGAGTGGATGAAAATCATGTTTAAACTCATCTTCCTTTAGATATGTAGTCCCATGAAGCAGCTTACTGATATTGTTTCTTCAACAGGAGGAGATGGCAGAGCTCAAGGCACAGCTTTACCTGCTAGAGAAGGAGAAGAAGGCATTGGAGCTGAAACTGAGCACTCGAGAGGCCCAGGAGCAGGCCTACCTGGTCCATATTGAGCACTTGAAGTCTGAAGTGGAAGAGCAAAAAGAGCAGAGAATGAGGTCTCTCAGTTCAACCAGCAGTGGAAGCAAAGACAAATTGGGCAAGGTCAGCAGTCAACCGAGGTTTCCAAAGTCATAAACGTGATTATTTATACCCCTCTCCTCCCTGTAGCAGTCTTCAGCATGTTAATTATTCTCCTCTTTTGACCATATGTAGATCTTTTCTAAATAAGGTTGTTTTGAGGGGTACCACAAGGCCAGTCTTGCCAAACATACAAGTTGTCGTGGTTGAACGTGTGTCTTGCCTTTTGCCATTCACTGAAAGGGAGGGAGTCTAAGCAAAATGCAATCCTCCCCCAGTCACAAAACTTGAAAAAATTAGCTCTGATTTCTTTGAAGCAGTTAGAGTATTGTAATGACAGTCTCTTTCTCTCTTGAGATTGAAGATTTTTCACCCCTTAATGAACAGATTTCTGCATTTACATTAATTTGCATTAAGAAATAGATACCTAGAAAAGCTTTAGTCCTCTTATTTTAGTGCTGTGTCCCCAGAAAACCCTCAGTAATGTGTTTAAAAACCAAATCCAGAGCTAGTGTATAACTCTTTCTTATTTGTTTCTGGCAATGCGTCATCTGAACTTTTTGATCCCACTGCTTCTGTGTTTCAAGTGTGGTATCAAAAGAAATACAGGGAAGTCACCAGCAGTTTTGCACACTACAGCAGAATTCTGCAAATCAGTGAGCTGTGGTGGTTTAGGAAACACTTAGAGGGATTTGTGAAGCCTTAATCCGTTTAGTCCCTTTCTTGGTATGTTGATACCCTGCCATGTTGCTGTAACATTGTGATGTTTATTTCACCTTCGTTTTAAAAGTAGCTGTTAACTAAGAGTTTTTCAGAATTTTCCCTGCAAAGATGGTGAGCAGTTTCAAACCAGATGGCCTTTCCTGTTTCTCAGGAATGCAGTGATGGCACCGCAGCACCGTTAACCCTTGCTGAGCTGAGACCCTACACTGAGAGCGAACTGACTGCTGAGCTGACAAATGCACTCCGGAGGTGAGCAGCTTCCCTCCTCAGGGACACCACTTGTCCTGCAGGCCCTGGGCAAAGTTTAGTTCTGAGACTTTAAAACCTCCCGGGATTTTAAGAATGATCACAGATGTGTCCGTGAGAAGGAAAACGTTCAAAGGCCTTCTAATGTTCCCCTCTCTTTTGCTGTTGTTCTTTGTCTGATTAAAGTCTTCACGTGGTCCTCAGCTCTGTTCTCCTTGGGGTTCTCTAAAATTCAGTTGAATTTTAGAAATCCAGGGAACCCTCAAAATGACTGTATTGACTGTTTTTGGCCAAGAGTGTGAGACACAAAACACAGACATGGCTTTTTTTGCGTGCACTCAGAAAACCTCTAGTGAAGACAGGATTTGTAGTGTGATCTTGGGTTAAGAGTGTTGGTCACAGGTTAGAACTTGGGTAGGAGTTACAGGAGTGGGAATTGCAGGCATTTTGATGACTCAGATGCTCTGTTTTCCTCCTGAGTATGTAAGTGGAGCCACAGTTCAATTACAAATGACATTGTGTGAAGCATTAGCTTTCCAATGGGAGAGAAAATTGATGTCTTGACAAACTGCTTTTATCAACAGCCAGGTTTTAAGCCTGAGCTTTCAGTACAGTTATACATTAGCTAGATATTTGTTTGTGCAGCAGCTTTTGCTGCACCACCTATGTGGTAAACGTCTTGGCAAATATAGTCACTGTTTTGATAGTTATTTCAGTACTTGTTCCACCTTTTCTAAGAAATGGCTGTCTAATGTCTAATCTGGTTCTTATATTTAGAACCTGTCCAATATGCTTCTAAGAATTTTGGCTGGCAAGAGTGTATTTTACTTTTCTGGTGTTCATACTCTCTTTAATGGTGCAATGTCCTTTCAGGCAGCTGTAGTGTTTCATTCCTGAGGTCCTTTCTTCATAGGTGCAATGTGTAGCGTGCCTATGGTCACTAAAGCCTGAAAGGCATTATGTAAATGTAAAAAAAGATCGTTACCACCAGAATCAATACATTTCATACCATTTGCTTAGTAGTCTGGCATTTGCTGAACCCTTAGTTTGCATGATACAGGAAACAAAATTCCATGGTTAAAATAATCAAAACTCCCATTTGCGTGTGGGCAGATAAAACCCATCAAAAAAGTAATTTACATAAACATTGCATAGAGCCATTTGCCTTCCCCAAACCACCTCTCTGCAGTCCTGGTGGGAGCTTCTCCACCAGCTTTTTCTGTCTTCACTCACGATAGGGCTTTTTCCTATACTTGTCATTTGCTCCTGGATGTCAAGAAGATGTCAATGACCTTAGCTAGCAGAGGTTTGAGTATAGTCATGAAATGTGGTTTGCTGACAACACAGAGAAAACAACTTCGCTTTATCTACTAGGCCTTAACTTGATTAGCATGGATTTCCAGCCAGGGGCCTCGCAAGTACAGTTCGTCAGGCAGAAATGGGGAAAAAAATAATCGGATTAAACTGTACATAAATTGTGAAGACTCCCTGTGTAATGGAAATATGACTGTACTAAATGTGATTGCTGCTGCCAGTGGGGCTCAAGCACAGTTCCCTCAAGCTGTGTGGACAAGGTGTTTTTCTCCCTAATCAGTGTGCCAACCCAAATCAGGCTGAAGGCTTAGTCCTCCTTACCGTGAAGTCTTCTCTCGAGATCTGTCTAGCACCTGGAGAACGTTCACTGCAACCTGTTTAGCCACAGCTGTCCTAAAAAATACTAGCAGTTCTTCACTGCTCTTCTGAGAAAATGGACCCTCAGATATCACAGTGAAATTTATACGATCATGGATCCACAAAAGATTTCAAAAATAATCAAAGTACATTTTCCTCTGTGAGAGCTGCAACAATGCAGAATGGTCTGAAGTGGCTTTCATATCTTTAGGAATGAAGCAAACTTAACTCCACGTAGTTAGCGTGTGCCAATCCCTCAGCACTCTTCCTGGCACCATGTGTGAACGAGGACAGATCCTGCTGGCTACCCTGAGCACCTTCCTCACTTTCTAAGGAAGTAGGACCAGAATGCAAAATAAAAAAAATGTTTTGCGCAGTAGCTGTGTTTGCTGGGGGACAGGAGGGACATATGAAACAAGTGCATATCACACTCTGTGGTCTGGCGGCAGTGCTGAAATACCAGTGTTCAGGAGTGTTTCAGCTGGTTACAATTTGTGCGCACATCCAGCCATTGGACCTATCTGTTATTTCTCCAGGCACTAGACACTGGTGTAGGGGACAACAGCTGCAAGGATAGGGGCAAAGATACATTTGCTTTTGAGTCTTTGTGTTTGTCAGAGCATGTGATATCAATCAGCAGCCCTGCTTCCTGTCCCCTCCTCATCCTGTCTTTACAGAGACTAAAGCCCTGGCAGCTCCCCCCTCTGCTGCTTTCCCATTCTGTCCTCTGTTGCTGCTAAATTGTCAGGTTCTTCTCAGTCAATTGAAGCAGAGCAAAACCCAAATAAAACAGCAGGACATGGTTGGTGTGGGTTTTGGTGTAGTTCAGAAGCATTTATTTGTTCATAGTCTGCAGATGTCCATGCAGCAGAATGGTCTCATCCACAGAGGTGGGCTCAGTTCTCTCTGCAAATGTGGATTTTTTTGTAAATCTGGAAGCCAGCAGTGTGTTGTGAAGCTTACCAAGTTTTCACTAGTATCACCAGAAATTGAAGGCAGCAGCAGTTCTTCATCTACTGTTTCGTAATGCATTTGTTCTAGTATGACTCGGGGTTTCCTAGGGTAGTGTTCAGCATTAAAATCCATCTTATCAGCTTTTCACAGAAATCACTTTTCCATGATACCTATACTAATTAGTAGAAATATAAGTTATCTGCAAGTTCTGAGCTGTATAAGTTACATCTAGGTTAACAAATTCCTGGTGTTGCAGGCTAAGCTCACTAATTTAGAGACACATCCTGTCCCAGCCAATCACAAATACTTTCTCGCAGAGTCTTTAACAGTTTTATTTTCCCCCTCTCTCTTTTCTTGGTGGAATGATGGAGTGTTTCAATAGGCATGAAGCCTCTTTTATTCCTGAGTTTGACACATCCATAAACTAGCTTGTTGACAGGAAATATTTTATTCTTGTGAGGGCAAAAATGTAACCCCAGCAGCCTCACAGCCTGGCACTGACACCTTGATGATTGTTCTAGAAGCCAGTTTAATGGGAGAGGATCTGGATGAATACCACAGAATCAGACCCATGACACAGTCTCTTAGGGAGACCTTAAAACAGTATTTTCCTTGGTGGTTTGTTCTGCTCTTCTGTGGCAGGACAGGGAGCACTGTGTATAACTTGTGTGAGTTTGTAATTTAGTAGGCACATACCAGGTTATGCACTAATGCAGGTAAATGCAGTAGAGATGGCAGGAAGGATTAGAGAGGCATAAGAATTCCATCTTTCTTTAGCAGGGTAATGATAATGGTGATATAACTAACATTTTCTGCCACTAAATTCTTTCATTCTGTGAAAAATGGCCAAGCTGGCAAGACTGAAACTTCTCCCTCTCCCCAGGCCTTGATAGAAATGCTATGATTGTTGAGGTTCTCTTGCAGTCTCTCCTTGTATTTCCAGTTGCTGGTAGCTTTTCTGTCTATGTAGGGTTGTATTTTGTTTAGGTATTTAGAGAATCATTTATAAGCATTAAAATACTTGGCCAGGAAGGATCTGGCAGTACTAGGTAAGGGCTGTGGCACGCAAAATACTTCATAACTAGACTGACTGTTCAGACCTGAGCTGTGTCATCATTTGGCACAAAATTATGATCTTTGACGGCTATGCAGTTGTGCAGGGTTACATTAATTGTGTCAGTCTAGACGCATTTCAGTATCTCCCTTACAAAAGAGTGACTTTCCATCTGTCGAGACGACAAAGAAGCTATGCATTTACCATGTCTGACGACTCTTAAACTGAGAGATAACATAGTGAGTGATGCTACTAATAGGGAAGTCGCCATGGAGAGGGGAAAAGAGTCGCAATCAGTACAACTGGCGAACAGTTCCTTTGCTCTTCATAACAAATACATTTTGCACAGAGCTGTGGTCCTGCCTCTCTGGAAGTGAAAGCTGCAGGTATTTCTAGTAGGACACAAAAGATTCATGGTATTGCAATGACTTTTATATGGCTATTGAGACATGGTAATGCTCATTGCAATCTTTGATCCTTATGCCTGTCTAAAGACCACAGCTGTGTTTTATGACAAACTTCTCTTCAGAAAGCAACTGTTTCAATGGAAAGCTGTACCAAAGCATGGCAGTGACTATTTCCTGACACAATGTCAGAGACATAGATCAAGCCACCTTCCTTTGTTTTAAACTTCCATAAACTTCATATGACAGTGTCTTAGCTTGGAATGTTTTCAAGTGCCAGCCTTAATTACTTGATAGCAGGATCAAGAAATCTGTAGAAGCATAATTGAAAGTCAGCCTGTCTCGATCATCAGAAAGGCTAAGTCTCAGAAATGGAAATAGAAATGCCTAAAATGCCTAAAATTACAATAGTAATGATTCAGATTTAAAATTATTCTTAAGACACTTACTGATTTGTAAAATCCTCTTCTTCTCTGACTGTAGTGCAGGATGAACATACAGCAGATGAAAGAGGAGAGAGGGAGGCAGGGTTTGTTCTGGAGCTGCTGGTGCATCCTCAGTTGCTTTTTGTCAGTTACATTTGCTTATTTCTGTTCTCTAATTATTGCATCCATTAAATGAGGAGATAAGAAACTCTTGAGACATGTGAAAGCCAGACACTATCAGGAATTGCAGTCATTGCAAATTTCAGAGATGTCTTTTTTGTGACTGTGTTGTATCCTGCTGTGGTTTCCCTTGGCTGCCTGAGGGGTTCAGGAGACATGACCTGTCTCTGGAAATCCCTCCGGAGAGTCCCACTGAGAGAAACCTTATCACAAGAAGAGAAGTGACTCATGGTGATATAAGGGACAGATTCCTCAGAAGCACTTCAAGTAGCTGGGTTTTTACATGCATCACAGACAAGCAAAATTGTTCTTTTTCTCTATTTTTTACATGGAATAAGTAGTTCTCCTTACCACTGTGTGGTTATCCGAACTGCTGAGCTGCTGTGCACTCGGTTATAATCGTCACAGGGAGCTCCAAATAGCTCCGGGTCTGGAGAGTTTCCAGGCTGGGTTGGCAAAGCTGGTTTGGAGTTTTGAGCAGTGAGTGTGGCAGGCATGCTGCTGTCTCCCTCCAGGGCTGTTCTGCCTTTCTGCTGCCAGTCTGTTGTTTCTGGGACCACACCTGGCCTGTCTCCCCACTGCAGGTGGTGTAACACATGCCTGTGGTACTGTCTGGTTTTTGAGATCTGCTCTAAGCATCTGACAGTCAGCAAAAAGAAAAAGAAGTACAGTGTTTTACACCAGCAAAGTGTTTTTTAAAGCACTCTCAGTCTTCTCTGTGATCAGAAAAGGCTCCCTTTGCACACAGGTAGCAGCCAGCACAGGTGATGCCTGAGGAGGTGAGCCAGGAAGACATGACATTTGAAGAGGGCAATTTTAATACTTCTTGGGCATTTGAGTAGTATTGCTTTGTTGCCTCTTTAGAAAATTTATTATTTATTAGTTGTTTTCCTTAGCAGGCCAACCCAGACCAGTGAGGCAAAGCATGCTTTTGAATTAGCTTGGATATTCTGCATGCCAGCCTGATGTGTAGGATGTTAGTTTAAACTGCTGATGGAAAGAGAATGTATCTGCATTCCTTTTAAAAGTCCAGCTGTTATCTCCTGAGAGGAGAGGAGTCAAATGCCTAGAAAAAACAATCATGTGTCACCCTGTTCAACTGGAAAAGTCAGTGAGAAATCACTGTCAGAAGTCAGCCAGGCTCACAACAGGAGGATATTAGGGAAGGGAGCAAGATGAAGTGTGGGATGGAAGGTGTGTGCCCCCTCTACAAAACAGGGATCTTGAAGATAGCTCAGGACCACCACAGAGGAGGTGCCTCTCCCCCCCCTGCCCAAGCCCCAGGTGCCTGGAGTTTGTCCCACCTGCATGGACATCTTTGTCCAGGAAACCTCAAGCCTCTGTCCCCTTGGACTGGCTGCCTGACTGCAGCTGGTGTTGCTGCCTCAGGATTTTTGCCTGCAGAGCTCAGGAAAAGGTGCTGAGCTGAAGCCAATGGTGCCACTCCAATGGCTGAGCCAGGATCTGAAGGGAACTGCTTGTGGCAGGCAATGCATCTTGCACAGTAAAAGGATGTCCCTTGGGGTGGCAAGACTCCTCTGCCCTGCTGTGGGAAACTTTCTTACCTCCTGATTTGGAGAGAGCTTATTGCTCCTCCTTCACTCCAGATTTGGCAAGAGCTGTGGTGCTCCTGACCCCAGGGCAAGTGGGTGGTAGCTAGTGATTTCCCAAGAAGGGGAATTAGCTGGGTACACTCCAAGCCAGGGGCAGAAAAATCAACTTTTTGCATGCCAGAGAAGAGCAGCTTCCTGTTTGCAGCGCTGGGGAATTTTCAATGAAATGAGCAAGGGCAGGAAAATCTGGGAAGTCTCCTAGCATGTGAAACCCAAACATGTCTGGAAATGCCCAGACAGGAGGGAAAATATAAGGTGATCGTGACCTTGCTTACATTACTGTGTGCCAAACGTGGTGTCACTGTGTGGAGGCCAAATTGACAGAAACTGTGGAGAAGTGCCTGATGTTACATAATTTCCTTTATGGCTCTGGCAGAATTCTGCACTCTCCGCATTGGTAGCCTTGAAACCAGAGGACACTGGTTAGCCCCTTCCTATTCAGCTATCCTGTAAGTCTGAAACAAAAAGCCCTTGAAAACCACTTAGCAACTGCTCACTGAGTGTTTTGGCTGTGAAAATACAAAACAAAAGTCTTTATTACCAGCATATTAGGTATTTCAATGAAAATACTGTTTTTAGCGGATGTTGGCATAGGCTGTAGGCATCTGAATACACTTATTCTGAGCTTTTCCCTGGAAAGGGAGCAGTCAGGGATTTCCCCAGCTGACTTCTCAAGTGCCCCGGAGCAGAGAGCCCTTGTGCTGGAAGTGAGCCATGCCCTTAGATCACAGGCTTATTCCCTCTTCTGGGAATACATGCTCATTTTCTCTGTGCACGCAAGGTGTCACGGCTGTGTTTTCTGCAGCTTCAGCTGCAGTAGCCACTTGGAGGAGGAGCTTTTGGGAGCAAAAGCTACGCTGACTTGTATCCTTGTGAATTGACAGTCTCAAAGAAATTGTTTTCCCCAAAAAAATACTTTCTTCTTCCCTCCTCCCATCATAATACAAACATAAATGCTTTCTTGGTGTTCATAGGGGTCTATACTGCAGCCCTGGGGCACAGTACCAGTGTGAGTTTGGTGTGCATGCTTGTGTGTGAGCTCTGGACTCCGAAACACTGGCAGCAGAGGGCTGTGCCATTGTATGATGTTCATATGGTTGTCACATCAAATGCAGTTCCATCTCTGGTTTGCAGCATCCACATCTCATTGTGGAAAAACGCTGCATATGGCTGAGTGTTGTTTTAAAATATTCTGCCATATTAAGCTTGTAGTGACTGATTTTTCATATCCTGCTGATTTAAAAGAGCAATCAGGAAAGTGAAGTAGTGCTAGGAATCCTGTAAAGACAGCTAACCCTCTACTGCATTAAAGGAATACAAATAGCATCTCAGAATTCATTATCACTCCAGTTGACTGCCTAACCAAGCAATCAGTTTTGAAGAGAAATAAATAAGGACAATTCTTTCTAACCAAACAAAGGTAATCAGTGATAGAAACGGAGGGAAGTGGGAGAAGTTAGCTTTGTGAGGTGTGGGATTTTTAGGAAGGGGCAGNCTCTCATCTGCTGCTGTAACAGAAGGTGCAGCACTCTGGGAAAAACCTTACATGTTTTTGGCATGTAATATTCAGTAACCAAGTGTATGTGCACCTCCATTTCCCAGACTAAAACAAGGTATTTACTGTGCCTTTACTCTTGCTGCTCTGTCTGTGTGCTCAAGTGTTACTTGTTCTGTGAAATGTCTCTTGAAGTAAGGATATTTAGATAGGCATTTTTAAAATAAGGAACAGGAGGTGTAAAAGTAGATCCTATGGGTTGGGTTTTTTTAAGATTTTTGGACATGTTAGGACATGCAATCAAACCACCAGTTGCTTTCCATGAGATTAGTTGAGTCAGTACTAGCTAGTGCTATTTTCGCTGACTTCAAAGCCAAAAGGAATATGTGTGTTTTAATGCTGTAAATATAAGTTTGAGTCATCTGTAGATCTGAAGTATTATCCACTGTTACCTATTTAGCTAAATAGTTCATATCTAGCATCTGAAAGTTGTTTAAGTAGCTTGTGGAGGCCCAGGGTGCTGGCTCTGTGTCTTTGACAAGCATCACCTTTAAGGATGTTATAGACCAAAAGTGAAGAAATACAGCTTGATGTTTAGCTGAGTTCGGACTGAACAAAACTGGCTGAAAGGTGTGAGTGCAAAACAGACAAAAGGTGATATAATTGTTTTATCAGGTAGCAGTCACCATAGCAACCATGCATGACAGGCTCCTCAAAGTCTTTCCACTGTGTTTCTTTTCCACACAGCTTTTGTTACAACAGGTGTATTTAGGATTTCAGCTGCAGTGAACTGTGGCTCTGCAGGGCTTTTTCCCATGTGTGCAGTGCTTTCAAAGTCATACCTTTTCTTGCACATAATGTTAAGTCAACCTCATGTGGTTTTTAGATTTCTCTGCCCACCCAAATGCTGTGTGTGTTTATTCTGTTGGACTTGCTGTTCATGCCAGATCACTATGCTGAGCATGGTGCTACTGAGCCTTCCCAGAGCCTCTGGCTGTGGCAGCCCTTGGAGCAGACAAGCACCAAATTTACCTTACTCTGTTCTTCATGTCATTAGTGCCATGTCACAAACACATTAGGTCTGGCCTCTGCCGAGTCCGGTGTTTTCTTGTTTATGTTCTGTTGCAAGTAAAAAAATGGAATATTTTTCCCCCATTTTCTTTGCAGAACACAGCCTTTGACTGTACACTGTGCTGAGTCCTCCTGACTGCTGAGAGAGGATACAAATAATAAAATTTGTATTTGGGGTGGATGGCAGTGAGCTTCTGACTGCTGCGGAAAAAGATTGCATTATTTGAAAGCAGGGAGCGTATTCCTTCAATGGAAGGGACATACAAAGAATACTGATGATTTTTCATCAACAAGGCCCTTCTTATGTCCTTTTCAATTTGGCCGGTAAACCAGCGTCTGGGTTTGTTGGGATAAACTGCTAACTTGGAATATTTCCCCGTCTGACTTTGTGAAAGCCCTTCTGTTGCTGCTGAAGCAGGCGCTGTCCTTGTCTCTGGTGATAAAAGGCTGCCCTAGCCAGGCGACCCTCGGAACTGCAGCCTGGCGAGCTGGGATTCGAGGAGCATCCGTGTGGTGTGTGCACAGCTGGGGGAGCTTTTAGGGTGTTCGCTCCATGTGGGGTTGTGTGGGAGCTAGCAGTCGCCTTGTTACTGAGATGAAACCCAGCATACTCACTTAGCACTGCAACAACAACAGGAGGAAGAGGCCAAGCAGTTCTGGGCAACAGAGCACAGACAAATGTCTCCACGTGAACACATAGGGTTCCCAAGTGTAAGACTTGATACTGCAGAATCTGTGTCCCAGCTGAGCACAGCTACATATTATTCTTAAAAACCTCTTTTTTTTTTTTTCCCTCTTTTTTTTCCCCAAATCTGATGTTTGTTCGGTTGTTTTTTTCCTCTGGACTGTCTATGCTCTGAGGATAGGGCCCAGGAAAGGCTCCTGGGTCTCCATGGGGACAGTCCCATGTCTATGTCAGAGTGGCCTGGGCAGCCATCAGCTCTGAGCAGGATGCTCCCCAGGAAGGAGCACCTGCCACATGCCACATGCTTACCTGAGCTAGGAAATGCTTTTTAAAGCCAGCTTAATCCCCAGGCTCCACCACAGAATTTCTTGTTTGCTTTTTCTTTCCCTCCGAGAGATACTTGTAAAAATACTGTAAAGTACCTTGCTTCGATTTTGACACTCTTCATATAATTAGCTTTTGGTTCATAGTTTTTAAGTATTAGTAACTATATCAGCAGTTTAAGCCTCACTACTCTGGCTTGTTTGAAAGAAAGAGTCTCATAAAAGACAATACCTGTGCTCTTTCTTCTTCTGTTTTTCTTGTGCTTGCCCTTTTCTGTCTGTACTCCCTTCTCTTGTTCATGACTTCTTTTTCTCACTGCCACATGGACTGGACTTTCTGGCTCCTCAAAAAGCTAGTCATCTGTTGTAATACAGAGCATATTTATATTTATACTCCTGTATAAATTACCCAAGAAAATTTGAGGAAGTCACTGAAATCAATGGAATTGCTCAGAGGGTGGGGAAACACTGGCAGCACAGGTTACCCAGAGAGCTGGTAGGTGCCCCATGCCTTGAAACATTCAAGGTCAGGTCAAACAGGGCAACCTGATCTGCTTGACAATGTCGCTGCTCATTGCAGGGGAATCAGGCTAGATGACCTTTGGAGGTCACTACCAACCCAAACCATTCTACGGTTCTCTGTGTAAGAAGAAATTTGTTTAGTAAATTATGTTTAATAGCAATGCTGATATGCTACTTTTATTTAAAATGCTTATATGATTACCATGATATGTGGGTACCTGTGGTAGTTTTCTCTGCTGTTTCATTCAAGACACAGTAGACGGCATGTTCCAGGTATTCTTAAGTTTTTATTTATGTATCTTTGTGCTTATTTCTTAGTGTGATTCAATACATACAAGACTGTGATCTACCAGAGAAGCTTGTTTTCTCTTTTGTCTGCTGTATCTCTGATCATATATTCTAAAATGGTGAATGTTATAAATACCAACCTTTGGAAAAGTTTAATGCAAGAACTACCTCCTATATTATCCAAATACTAATAAGGGAAATATTTTCAGCCTGTCAACCCAGCACAGGACAACTGTTCGTGCATTTGCAAGCTGAAGTGTTATTTCTGTTTTGAAAATAGTTTTCTACCTCCTTTCTTCCTGATCCAGGGAGAAGAAACTGAAAGCTAGAGTGCAGGAGTTAGTGAGTGCTTTGGAGAGGCTCACGAAGAGCAGTGAAATCAGACATCAGCAGTCTGCAGAATTTGTTAATGACCTTAAAAGGGCAAACAGGTAAAGGATCTACCAGCAGATGGGATGCACCATTGATTTTTTTTGTTGTGTTCTGACAATGCACTGTAATACTCCCCTTAATGGGAAGTTTCTGGTTCCTTGTGTTCACACACATTGACTCTTTAAGGCTCTAGGTAGCAATGTGGGAGGTATAAACCTCCCATGCAGGACACTTACAACTAAGTTAAGAACCAAGGTGGGGAAATAGGTTACTCTTAACTGAGTTACTAGGAAATGCACAATTAGAAAAACAAACAAACACCAGATTTATGAATCTGTTACTTTGTTTAAAACTGCTCCTTTTCTTTGGCTCCAGCCTCTTCATTAATAAACTCTCTTGGATAATCACACTTAAACTATTGCTCACTCAGGGTGTTTTACTGACGCTGTGTTTGGACGGACTAGGAATCTGGTAGACTGCAGCTGCCCTTCCTGCAAGGAGCCAATCTCTCACAATGTAGTTTTCCTTAAATTATACTTGAAAGACTTTGTGGTGAAAAGCAATATCCAACTCAAGCTTTCCTACTCAGTCAAGGTGGAGACACAGAACCTACTCAGCAGCTGATAAATTAGCACAAAATGCCATCCTCTGGATGTGAATGTGATTTTTTAAAATGAAAAATGCAACATCAGTCCTGGATTTTCTAAGCAGATTTTGGCCATGCAATGTTTTTATAAATGATTACATGTTTAATCTTGTGGTATCCTGACTCACAAACAGTGGTCTGCGAGGTCAACCTCTGTCTGGCTCTTTGAACCATGTTTAAACATGTTTTCTTTACCTGCTTACTGGTAAAGGTGTGTATTTTCCCCAGAAAAGACACAGATGTTAGCACTGAGCTGGATTTGAGTCAATAAGGTTTGAATCTAATCCATTTTAAAGCACTGGTAATTTTAGGAAGGTGATTGGTTCCCAAATTTTAGAGTTCCCTGAAGGTGGGGCTTTGGGATGGATTTTTTGTAACACTTGCTATGAACAAGACTTTTTGAATTACCTTGTATTGCCTTGTGTTTTTAACAGCAACTTGGTAGCAGCTTATGAAAAAGCAAAGAAAAAGCATCAAAATAAGCTGAAGAAACTGGAATCGCAAATGATGGCCATGGTGGAGAGACATGAAACACAAGTAAGGATGCTCAAACAAAGAATAGCTTTACTGGAAGAGGAGAACTCCAGACCACACACCAATGAAACTTCACTTTAAGCGCTGCTCTTTAAAAGATGCCTAGTGCCATTACAACTTTCTTTCTTTTAGGGGCTGACTTTTAGGGAGCTTCAAACACTAAAAGCTCTGTCAATGCCGGCACACTTAAAGCACCTTCTCTGGGATCCCAGAGAGGTGTCGTGGGGATAATAAAAGTGTTAACCTTAAGAACTGTTTCATAATGTAAAATGGCAGTGCCTGAATTATCATGCTATAATTATGTACATTGTCTGTGTCGTTCTGTCTATATTCATACAGCTTCTCTTCCACTTTATATATGTCCTATGGGTGACAGTGTCACATAGCAAAATAATTAACGTTAAGAGGTTTTCATTTGGGTAGTTTGGAGATGATTTGAGAATTTTCCTCATCCCTAAGCTCTGCACCGAAGTCCATACTGTACCCTCAAGGCTCACTGTTGTGGTTAAACCAACTAAATAGGCAGCTGCAGAGAGGGGAGATGACAGGCTGCTTTGCTTTTTTGCACCCTACTTGCAATACTGCTGCTCACAGTGCGGATCAGGTAGGACAACTCTTGTTGGTTTGGGGAAAAAAAAAACAAACACAAAACCGTAGTTGCATCTCTGAGAACCATGATAAATGGTATATTTCTTATGGTTTTTAAGAGGGCTGAAGGCTGTGACTTTCACCAAGCCACACAGATGGTCTGAGCTAAGGGTGGGTAAGAAATTATGGAAGACCCCCTGGTATTCATATTGCATGGTGTTTGCAACTACTTTGTAAAAGAGCTGGTTTTTCTTGCTGTCACATTATAGCCAAGGTTTTCTCTAAGAAGCTGGGCCATTTTTGTCACGTGTATAGTGCTTATTACAGCTTACTGTGATCAAGAGGTAGAATGTCTTCTTTTTATACTTTTTTTTTTGACCAAAAAGGTACTTATTAGGAATGTACCTGTTTAATATTGAATACATAGGCACAAAACTATAAATGTGTAGTTGTATGGATATCCAGCTACAAACAGAATGTGAATGGTGAAGTCTTCTTACAGCTTCTTAGGTTAGTTTTTGTTACTGCTAACATTTTCTTCTTTTGTTTGAATCGCATTGTATTACTGTGTTATCAAACTGACTGAATTGCAAATGTTGGCTTATTATGTTAATGAACATTAAGCAAATCATGGGGATCAGGTTGATTTCTGTAGGGGTCAAAACACAGGAATCTGCCATAGCACATGTTACATTCACAATCTGCTTCTTTTTGACAGAGTACATAAAACAGCTTCCACGTGTGTTTTAACATGCCAAACTGGAGTTCATTCACTGTGCTAGCCTGCTTCTGTGCTACACCTCTACTTTGCATTTTTCAGGCTTATTTCCAGTACATCTGATTTCAAGAGTTATTTATGCTTTTTGCTTTACATGTTGAGTTGCACCTTCAGTTTTACAAGTGTATTTAGAATTATAATTTCCCTCGCTTATTTCTCCCATTTCTAGTACTGAGGAAACATTTTTAGGGGACTTCGACTGGTTTCGGCTACTGTTGGGTTAGGCCAGGCAGCCAAAATATGGGCATTTGTGTTCATAATATGGTATTGTTGTTACATGTTGGTTACATCTGAGACTGTAGCAGTTGGTGTTCATCTCTTTCTACTGTAGCTGCTGTCTTCTTTCCTTAGTCATTCCTACTTCTCTAGAGCCTGATACATCATCTACAAAGCCAGCATTATACATGATGATTGCAAGAGCAAGTTAAAACAATGATGATTTCAAAATTTTTGGTTAGTGATGTCTTGGGATTGGTTTTGATCAGTCCTCTTTCTCAAGATAATTGCACTTAATTTATAATGTGAATGGAAATTTTTGCAAACCAGTCTGTTGAGGAAGAAGGCACATTGAGTTCTGCTGTCTTTATGGTTTTTCATAGCAGCTATGGTGTTTCCCTTTTTTGGCCAAGTTCCTCACCAGGAGGAATATGGGGTTTTGCCATAAGCTTCAGTGGTTGCTGAGTACACTTGTTTTTGAAGAAACGCAAAGAAAAGTACTGTGGCAAAAATGCAGTTACACTTTTGTCTTCTGGCATCTGAAACACCCATGTGACTTGAGGTCATCTCAAAATCTATTGTACTGGATTGCCTCTTAGGCTTTTTAGGCTTTTTTTTTTCCTTCTACTTAGAATAACAGAATCACACAATGGTTTGTTTTGGAAGAGATTTTAAAGATCATCCCTACCATGGGCAGGAACATCTCCTACTAGATCAGGTTGCTCAATGCCCCATCCACCTTGGCCTTGGACACTTCCAGGGATGGGGCATCTACAGCTTCACTGGGCAACCTGTGCCAGGGCCTCATCACCCTCACTGTCAAGAATTTCTTCCATAAAAAATGCCTTGGTAGTATTTGAATTTAAATGATAGGTACAAATTAAGAAAGCATAGAAACACAGAACAGTTGGAAGGCACCACTGGTGGGGTCATCTGGTCCAACCTTCCTGCTCAAGCCAGGTTTCCTGGAGCAGGGTACTCAGGATTACATCCAGATGGTTCTGGAGTATCTCCAGAGAGGGAGACTCCACAATCTCTCTGGTTTCTGTTCCAGTGCTCAGTCACCCACACAGTAAAGAAGTTCTTCCTCTTGTTCATGTGGAACTTCTTGTGCATCAGTTTCAGCAAGTGGCCTCTTGTCCCATTGCTGGGCACCCGGAGCAGAGCCTGGTCCACCCTCTGACATCTCCCTACAGACACTGATAGATGTGGATGAGGGTCCCTCTCAGTTCTCTCCTCGAGGCTGAAGAGGCGTCTGAGTTTAGAGGCATAAAAAGCTACAGCTGCCCCTCAGTGCCTTTTTCAGGCCTGAAGATTTGCTGATGCCATTTCACTACATTTACTGTGTTATCTTCCCTGCCAACTGTGCTCTAAAAGTGCTTTAGATTGAATTGTAAATCATCAGTAGATGGAAGCCATTTTCTTCCCATAGGGCTTGTAGATGAAAAAGAAACACTGGTGTCACACAGCCTCAGCAGTAGCCACAGTTTGCCAGACCACCAGTTCAGTTTGCCCAAGGAAGCAGCTACTGATGCATTTGTTGGCACACTGGAAAATATCAATAGGGAGGTGGTAAAAGGTTTAGTCTTATTGTGAGAACTGTTCTATATTAATAATTAGCTGCAGTTCTGTTGTAGCCATTAAAATGGCACCAACCTTGAGAATAAATGCCAAACTAAAACTCTGTTCATGCAACTCTGAAATACCAGCACATGAGATGTATGTGAGTGTGCAATGCGCCTTGAGTCACAGCAACTTAAGTCTCTCAACACCTGTTGCAGAAATAATTCATATGTAAAACAAGAAAAGTAGGTGGTTCTTGCCAACAAAACCTAAGTCCATTCATGACTTGATGACTGGGTGGGTTTTTTTCTTTTCTAAGTCACCAGAGTGCATGAAACTTTGTATTTCACAGTGTGTTCAGAAAAAAAACCCCAACTTTTTTTCTGATTATATATATAAATCTTCACCAGCTTGAATGTACTCTTAGCTATTGCAAAGCACACGTGAATAAGTTTGCATTCATGTCAGTATTGTTCTTCTGGTTTTATTAGGATTTTCTCCTCCTTTAATACTGCACCATACATTGTAACTTTAGAAACTTTTCACCATACTGAATTAGCTTTCAATGTGTTACTATTTTTAGTTTCCTAGCAGCTGTAAAATAGCTATTTTGTGTTTATTTGATATAGAATTGTAAAAACTGCATTTATTTATACAGAGGCATTTATAATACTTATTTTACAAATGTTCTTATATTCTGAATAAATTTCTAATGCTGTTTCTTTGCCTTGGGAGTTGTTTTACCATAACTTATCCTATTGTTTAATGGGACTGCCTATAGGTATCCTAGACACAAAGGTACCTCATCTCCAAGGTAAGTTACTGAGGTAGATGATCTGACATTGTCAGGGAAGTTCCCATAACAGAGGCATGAGAAATTGGTAAGAACTCAGCTGAGATGTGACATTACATTAGTACTTCCCACAAACGTTCTTCAGCTTCAATGAACACTTTATAGAATCAAAAGGGCACATGTGAAACTGTTTCCACGCATCCAGTTCTTTTATTAACAAGTTATATAGACCAAAACAAAAAAGGGAAAGGAAAAAAAAAACCAAACCCCAACTTTCAATATTTCATAAATATTCTAGAAGCAGTAATTGAAGTTCACATAATTCCTTTCTCCAGTACATCGAACACCTTTTTAATTTTCTTTTATTTTTTACTGTGTTGAATGGGCTCCTCGTCCACATTTGCGACTGACCTTATAAAATAATACTTCTGTTCCTGGCATTATGTAGAATCACTGATGCTGACTGGCTTAAGGCAACACCTAAACATTCTACAGTGAAAGAATAACCTGTACCAGCAGCACAGGCTTTACATTTCACAATGACCAGCACTCCTTATATTCATACTTGAGTAAGTTTATTTATAAAGTGATTTAATTTTACAGAGAAAAAATAACAATACAGAAGAAAATGTCAACTTAGTCATAGTCTCTTAAATGGTGTGCTTCAGTTTCCAAATCAACTCATAACAAAATCACAATTGTCAGTACAGCAGATGTTACAGATAGTTAAAGATTTTATTTAAAACAATTGAAGAGTTAACTAATGCAAACTTTCCTCAAAAAAACATAATGGAAATTGAATAAAATCTGTAATGATTTTTAACCTTATTAACTGTACATACTTTCTACTTAATTAGCACTGATGTGCCACTTACATACGAGTGAGGGAAACAGATCAAGTTCTTGAGCTTTAAACAAGGAGGAGGAAGACATAACCCTTCATGCATGAGCCATACAACAGAACACTGGCTCCCTGTTTTCTGCCAGGCATGCAGTGCTGCCCTGAAAAATGTTATCTTTTGGAAGCAATACCCAAGTCAGCCTGGGTGTCCTGCATTATGCCAGAATTAATGGACAGCCCACCACCTTCTTCTGTGGAATCTGTTTTGCTTTTTAATGTTAAAAGTGCCGTGTAAATGCAGCTAAACTGCTCCTCAGGGATGAAATACAACTTCCACATACTGCAGTGCCATGCAGACATCCTTACTAAAGGATCCTGTTGCAAGTATAGGCATGAGAAGTATTTGCTGGGAGCTCTTAATCATGCAGTTTTGCATACTTTTTCTGCATAACAAAGCTATGTACCCAACCAGTAAGATACAAATGGTTCATTTACACAGTTTAGTAATTTTGATCAAACATGCTTAAAAAAAATTGCCAATTTGTTCTCATAGTTGGAAGTGTGTCAGAGAACTGTATCTGCAGGATCTGTATTCTTAAAAAGCTATGAATGCCTTGATTTAAAATGATTAATGCTCCATGAGCTGTAATCATTTTCTTAAAGGCACTGAACTGTAAGCCAGTACTGGAAACAAGATGTCAGTTCTTCTGATCAACAATATAAATGCTTAAAAATGACAAAATACTCTGTTTTCAGTAAAATTCTTAGTGACCTATTCAAATTTAAACATTCTGTATTCTGTGAAATGTTAGTAATGACTTAAAAGGAAGCTTTCTTTTTTTTTCTTGCAAGAATTAAAGGAGGACTTGAAGACACTTTGACTTCCCAGAAGCATCCCAGAGCTGGGAACAATTTAAAGGTAAGGGTTTCTGTAAATCTGAATCTGTATAAAAAGTTAAGTCTTGCTTAACCTAACATTTTCAATGAAAAGACAAGTTAAAACTCACATATTTAATTTTAAAGTACTACTACTAATCTGGAATCTGTCATGATCTTGAATATGGCCATTGTAATTGTTACCTATGTTGTCTTCCTTTTAAGTTTGTATTATACATGAAAAAGTGAAATGCACACACAGCACAAATCCTACTGCATCTATCAGTGCTTACATACAGGATCAAGAACAGTGCAAATCCTAGCATTTAGCCTACTTTCTTGAACTACACTATTGCTATAAATGCATACGAACAAAAACCTGTTATGGAAGAATAGTAACATTTCCAAGTCTAATTTACTGTAAAAGCACCTTCAGTTAGTTTGTAGAAATTTACTGTATCTTAAATAATTTTGGTCATTTCAAAAGCTAAAATATTGTTATAACAAAAACAATTTGAAATTATGAAGTCATGTATAAGCACCAGATTATTTAACATTTACAGTGCAAGACTTAAAATCGGTTTATTTACAGAAATAAAATCAACAAGAGAGACTATTCTACCAACTCTCAATAATTATGAGCTTCCTAACACATTTAAGAGTATAACCTCCTAACTTAAAACATGAAGGCACCTGACTTTACATCTGGAAGAAAAACCTGTTGCTCAGAATAAAATAACCCAGGTATCTGAGGATTAAGAAGCCTACTGACCCCACAACTGGGCAGCCAGTCACCCATGGAGCAGCAGTGCTGTCTTGCACCACAGGATACTAGAGCTTGGGTTTTTAATGTAGACTCTTGCTCTTCACACCAGAATGACATGAGTGCAAAAGCAAATCTACTACAGTAAGTAAAGTTTGGAAAAAAATAACTTTTTACCTGAAATTACAAACCGAGAGCAAGTATGTTAGGAATAGCCAGACACAAAGCCTGCCTCATTTTTAAAAGTACTGTTACATCTATAAAAGCCATAGGCAGGTGAAAGAAAAACACAGTAAGTATTGTTCTCAAATCACCAAATTAATTCAGGAAGTTTGGAGCACAGCACAGAAGCCTGGAACAGAGACTAGGCTCAACATCTTATTAGAAACTATTTATGGAAGTTTGGTCTAAAGAATTTACATTGTGTTAAAAAAATACTTTGTGCAATAAATAAAGCCATTTCCCCTCTTCTTCCTGTAACTACTGCTGCCAGACTTCAAACCATGTAAGACACAGCTACTTCCCAAAGCTGGATGATGGATGTACATCAAGGAGTTGAAGTTAGTAGCACTTCAGCACAGAACACGTCACTCAGTTGGGCCCGCCACTTTTCAGTCTGAGGCCAAAGTACAGAGCATTCCATGAAGGAGACATGCTAAAAACCTCATGCTAAAACAGGGAGTTTATGTAGTACTAGAAACTGCAAACTAATACTAGATTCCCAACACCACACATCTGCAGGGTTCTTTGTTAAATGTTTGTTTATTCCACAAGTTCTTTAGTTTCAAGAACACTGACTGGCCATTACCAGAATAACCCCTAACATGCAACCATTCTCAAATCGACATAATCTGTTTTTCAAGTACTTTGACACCAGCTCTTGAGTCTGACATGCAAACAGTTACTTGTTTCTCTGTCTGGCTCCCATAAAGTGAAAACTCACAGAACTAAAGCCTAGATCTCACTTGCTATTTCTTCACTGTTTTACCGAAGGTAATGTAAACAGTACTTCTAAACTTAGAAATATAATTATAAAAGGATGGTGAAATAACATAATGAAAGTAAACAAAACGTTCACAGTGCAGGGCATGATTAGAACCCATTGGTAGATCACATGCCACCACACTTACATAGTTTTATAAAACTTTACTGAGAAAGCAGAAAGCAATGCTACTACAAGAAACGGTACCCTTATACAAAGAAGTAAGTTATTGCATATTTATCACATTTATTTGCAACTCACATTAAGGCTAGATTTACTAAAATGACAATGTATAAGCCCCACTTTAGGTTGCTTAATGAAGCAACCAGTGTCTCTTATAGTGAACCAACCTTTCACTAAGAAGAAAAAAATGACACAGTAAACAGAGGGCAGCCAGCATCTCCTATTCATAGGACATGCTTCCATTGTTCTAAAAACTTTCTCTTGTCTGGGACAGGACTTCCCAAACAGATGACAGATGCTCCAAGTTCACTGTTTCATCAACATCCCCATTATTTCACAGAGCACTAAATGAACTATAACTAATTTATCTGAAAAGTCAACTTATTTATAAAAAGATTTCCACAGCCTGATATTTAATTATGCCTTAGGAGAGTCCTGTTAACTCCATAGGCAGTAGCAGCCTCAGGATACGAATACAAACTTCTGCCTCACCATGAGTAAAGGCACTTTTGCTGGGAAAGCAACTAAAGAAGCACTAAAGAAGTAACTAAAGATTAGTTTTCACCTGAAGCTGAGTAACACAACCTCCTTCAGCATTATCCCACCTTCTCAATTACTGTTCTGTATCATTTACTGCTTTGAACGGCCTTTGGATACTTCTTTAAAAAAAAAAAAATTAAAAAAGTGAGTCAAAGCTAGATTGAGCTATTTCACAATTTGGTCTTGAAAAACAAAGCCCTCAGAACCCTTGTGCTCCAGAAGGAGGAAATGCTGTAGTCCCTTTCTCCTGTTGCCTGATACAGAAGCAGAGCACTCTCACAGACAAAACTATTACAGCATTAGAGTTCCAAATCACCTGGTGCCAGGGCAGGTGAATAAACCAGGAAAAAGTTCTAAAGCTATTTCTGAGGAAAAGCGCTAGGTAACAGATCAGGTAGGGTAGATGAAGTAGGGTGGTTGAAGGAAGACTGGGATTTTGGTTTTGGATGATGCATGAGTTGCATAAAAACTCAGTGCATGACCACACACTACAAGGCTGTAGTTCATTCAACCTATGAAGTTACCAATTAATTACCTCTATTCTAGAGAAAAGTCCATTTTTACATCTGGGACATGCTTGCTATCACAAGCTGCTGTGACATTTCAGTGCATTTCTCTCAACTGCAAAGCACATCCTCAAAACCCACTAACTTGAAGGTGAAGTAACAGTTCATCACCTCAGCCCTCACTGTGTTTTTGTTCCTCCCCTCTACATCCACCCCATCTTTGATGTTTTTTCCCAAGAAAGCACTGTAGCTGAAAATGACTGAGGCTAGATAATTTAAACGCTAACTGCAAGTGCAATTCAATACTACTGGATATATACAGAGCAGATACACTACACAAAAGATCTGAGGACAACAGCACAGAATACAATACTGAACACCCTTGGAATAGTTATTGGAAGCCTGATTAAGCTGTTCAGTGTCACACAATGCCTCTATTGTTCATGCACCTGCCTTCCTCCTCAGCAAGATCTATTTATATTCAATATAAATTCTACACAAGTAACCTCTCACAGACAAAGTTTAAGCTTTTCTTCTTTTGAAAGCAGCTGCAACTAGGGTAACACAGAACATTGTAGCTTCTTCTCATGCAGCTGGGGACAGTGCACAAGAGTTGAAGTTGGACACTTTGAAGGATTAAGTTCTACCCATTTTCTGTATCATTTCCAAAGACCAAGAAAGAGTAAGTACAAGAAGTCAACATGTTACACATCTGACTCCAAGCACTGGTGATTGCCAGCCAACAGAAACTATTGGTGTAAAGGAGGGAAAATATTTTGGGCAAGCAATCAGTACAGAGAAAAGGATGACAGGCTGAGGGTATGTTTGAAATGTGCAACTCGGTTTCAAAATCACTAGGACAGAGCAGTCCTCTGAGAATTAGTCTCATTGCCACTGCGTAATATTGCAATTTACTACAAAATAATGACTGACAAGTCCAATAATTTACATCAGAGCAGTTAAAAGTTTAGCAAGCTGGTATACTCCAACAGTTAAAAAAAAAAGTCAGTGACATTCTACAAAACACACAGCAACTTAAAATACAAAGTAGAAAAACCCTAAAAAAATAAAACACAAGTTAAATGAATGCCCTCTAATGCACAGCTAGGAACATGTGAACTGAACATTGGAAAGGTACTTTTGTGGACAAAGGCTATACTGCATTTAAAGTGCAACACTTGACTATGCCACTCCCATACTGCAAAGAGAACAAACCCTTCCAAACCACCAGTCAGTCCCTGCATTGCATTTAAAAACAAATGAACAGAACAAAACAAAAAAAACTCCTGAGAAAGAGTAAGGCTGGATAAGAAACCCTCTCCATTGCAACAGGCAAGTCTGATATTTATTACTAGTAAGTTTGCTGTCAGAGGTCAAAACTTTTCATTATGGCATCATAGTCGAACTTGAAACTCAAGAAAGCTCTTGATGAAAAACCAAATTGGTAATGCTCATTGTATGCCATAGAATGTCCCTCTACATGTTCTGCCAGTGGGTCTTCACTGGAGCAACACATCTCATATGCTGCTTCTGCTTAAAGAGAGAAAAAAATAGATTTTAAACAGGTAGTTTTCAACAAAAGTGTCAATAACAATAAAAAGGCATACCACAAACATATATTCAATATTTATAACAAAACCTGTATCTTTGGTCATACACAAGATAACAATATTTACAAGTTATTTAGTGGCTAGAATACATCTTAGAAGTCACTGCAATCTGGGAACAATTTCAATGGCCAGCCAGTTTTACCCACATAATACTGTTTCACGAGTCATTTTTTAATGAGGACGAAAGAAATATGGCACTATTTTCTGAGCAGTAAGTAAAGATCTGTGTGCACTCTCCTGCAGCTTATTACCAGCAAGATACAAAGCCTTGAAACAACACTCAATTACCAGCACTGTGTTGACTCAAATGCTATTTTCCTAAATCAGCTTTCAGGTAGTTTTCACTCAGCCAGCTCCTATAATCAGACAGTCTCAATAATTAAGGAGAAGAATTGCAAAATCAACATGAAACAGTATATTTTTCATTAAAAGAAAAACCAACACCAAAACCCCCATACTTGCCTGTTTCAAAGTTATCTTGAAGTCTTCTTGGATTAAGCTTCTTTTCACATTTCTAGTTAAGAGAATGACCATACATTACTCACTTGATAAAGAAACGGCATTCTATTTCTTAGAGGTATATTAGTTTAAATATCAACTAAGAGGCATACTGGTTATATTTGTTTTGTCATACCTCCTCATGTGTGAATTATTTTACTTTTAATTCAGCATGAATTCTGTCATGTCACTTTAGCAAGCATGCTACAAGCCTGCAAGTCTTTCAGAAGCATGAAACCTTTTAGCAGTCAACAAACAATTTTTAAAAATTTTCAGGAAAAAATTTTGAGTGCTTTCTAACTGATTGAAGATGGAAGCATCTTACATATATGATGGTGTGGAGCCAAAGATGTGTGCATAAGACCACTCTTCAATTGGCTTGTCCAAAAAAAAAGCAATGTATTTCCAAACATGCTGCTACTGCCAACTAAATCAACACGCACAAACTTAGAACTCTCCAGGAAAAAGCTGTTTTAGCCCCAGGTATGCTGCTGTGAGTACACAAGAAAAAAATACGGGCCTTTGAATTCCCCCTGAACGAAGAGTTCTCTGGCTTTCAAATTGTATCAGAATATTATCACTGGGACACAAAATACTTCAAAAGGCTGACAATCATGACAATGCAAATGAAATAGAAATACAAAGTATTTAGAAGAGTAAAGAGCCTACAAAGTAACAGTGGAGTATTACAGGGTCCACTTGTTTCCATGAAGATCCTACAGATTGCCCTGGCAAATCTCTGGGCAGTCAATTCTTTGACTTCTCATTCTTTTACTCTCAGACTCAAACACAGCTAACTATTTCTTGCTACACTGAGGATTTTACAGGATGAGAGTTTACAGTTTCTGCACGTTTATAATAGAGAAGTAATAATAGAGAATACTAGAGAAAAGGCAATAACCACTTGCCAGAATGGCAAGAATTTAGCTTACAGTCTGTAAACAAGAAAAACTAAAGCCTGGACAAGCCATCTGAGCTGCACAGAGAACTGGGCTCACTGCTGCACAGGAGACAGCAAAGTACAACTGAAGAGCCATACAGAACAGGAAATCAAAACCACATTCTATTAAAAAAAGGGAGTACAGCTCAGTGAGCCTTCTCCCAGTCAGCAGAACTGCAGGGACAAATATAATTAGTTACTGTTAGGGAAAGTAACAAACCAAGAATATCATACTGGAATTTACAAACTGCTGTAATTCTAGAGTTTGATTAAAAAATTATATGAGATTCTGGTGTCCAAACCAAGCCTGCATCTCAATATTTTTTCTAGAGAGAAGGGAAATAATAAGCATATGCATTACCACATTCTAAGTGCTGCATGGCAAAACCCCATGCTTATAATAATACACCATACATGAATCAGTAAGACATGTACTACACTGAGTTATTACTACACACTACAGTAGGCTATTAGAGGAACCCGGAAAGCTGAAGGATTGTGTACTGAAACAACTGACAAATTTCCAGCAGCTAAAATTACTTACTTCCAAAATGCAAACTTTGCAATTTAGCATGCCTGTCTATATGCACACCAGGTAAGAAATGTCATACATCTACAAACACATAACCAATACTCTGATCAAATATACTTTTGATAGATATGCACTCTATTTTCTTTCAGCAGGACATTGGCCTGGACGTTTGTTAAGCATTACTGGAACCTGTTAATGAGACAGCATTGGCAAGCTGCTTACCAAGGTATGGTTTTGCTTAACTGCTTGACTGTGGACTCCATTTGTTCGCTTCTTTTGGCTGGAAGTGTCTTGATATTGCTTTCTGCCATTGTTCCTCAAGTTCTGACTCTGCTATTAAGTCCAAAGTTAGTAGAGAGAAGAGTTTAAGTGGCAGCATTGAACATCTTTGCATGGACACTTCCTAATTATTGGCTAAAACTTCCCTCCAAATAAGTTCAAAATGTGTAAAGTTTCTTTTGTAGACAAAGTGAAGCACACTAAAATTAACCAAACATAGACTTAAGTTAGTTATCAACAGTTACTCAGTCTCTTTAGCACTATTACAGAATATTACATAATAAACTCAGTTCAGTGAGTTCTCATGCACTCATATGTACTAGGGGTACCCAAAATATTTCAAAAGGGTACACAAAAGACACCAAAATGGCAAGTAGTAATTACTATCTACACCTGAAACAACACAACTAGTCCCTGATATCCCCCACCTCTAATTCAAGATAAATCTGAGAATTCCCAAGAGTATTCCCCCACCCTATGTTTCTACTTTTGCATTCTGTAGCGATAAAATTCACTGGTTTTATTCTAGAGAGGAACCCTTATAAACAAAGTCATCCATTTTAAATAGACCAGATGCACATGTTTGCCTAAAAAACTACCTACCTTTACTTTCAAAACTTCAGACGCCTCGGGATGATTATATGGCTTCTGCGGCTGTTTTGGCTTCACAGACTGCTCTCCTGAAAAGCCATCTGTGAGCACCTGCTGACTACAGCGAAGTTTGGATCTAGTACAGAAAAACAAAGAGTTTACAGCACAATTTCAAACCTACTGATAGCGGAAGACAAATATGAATGGATTTTCTGCTTTTTGAGAACTATCTGGAAGCAAAGCTTAAGTAATCTAGTATGGAAACTCTAATAATGCTCAGTGCATTTATCCAACTTTACTTTGCCTGCAGGTAGAAAACCTGTGTTCTCCACAGACAAAAGGCCAGGTCCACTAGGTCCACCAGGTCCATTAGCATTTGCCCTTGTGTTCTCAGTGTTGGTGCTGACCTGACATGAATTATTAGAGCTTTCTTTAGGGACTAGAGGTCTTAAAAGTTTGCTCTATCACTTTTCACTCAGCTGAATCTAAAGCCAGCAGCACTTTTTCCCCTACTGATCCCCACGGGTTTTGTCTAGCTAGCTACTTCTGAGAGTAGCTTATAGTCCTACTTTAGGGAGTCCTGTTTTGCCTCCGTGGCAGTGCCAAAAGCACTGAACTTGAAGCACTGAAAGTTATCTACTTATTTTAGCTTCTGGTATTTTCTTTTTAATCCCATAAGCAAGATTCAAGAAATTATCTCAATTTTGACACTGGTGTATCATAACATTATTAAGTTTCATCCTATTTACAGTCCTATGAGATAAGCCTGCAATTTTATTTTTTTTTATTAACCCATTCTATTACAGGAACACAAATACTCAGGAGAAAGAGGAAGGACAAGCAGCTTTGGATGACCAATGCTTTATAGAAAGTATATAGAGGTGTTAAACTGACCTGGTTCTTACCTAGCTTTTTCCAAGTTGGGTTTAGAGGGTGTGCTCCCTGTAGATGAGAAACCATAGTCACTATCTGAGGAATCTCCATTCCTTCGGGAAATCCATTCCCTCAATGGCCTGCAAGCCATAAGTACAACAAGATCTACTTACTAAAACAAATCTAAAGAATTAGAGTTGTCTGAAAGACCCTGGCCTGGTGTTTCTCTTATCTCAAACATACCTGATGAAGGGAATTGCCATAAAAAATTTGTTAGGTGCCAAACCCAGCTTGGACTTTGGGGTCATGTCATTCCTGTGACATGGTAATTTGTTGATGGAAAACCACTCAATATTCTAGAAAAACAAGAAGTAAAATCAACATGCACACCACTGTAGCCTTACAGAATTTTATAAATGTGTATCAGCCACAATTATTTCCCTTAATTAAAAAATTACCATGGAAGACTTAAATTAACAAGTATTAAATTAATATTTTCACAAAAGGTTAATTAACAATGGGGTCATTCTTCTGACTTCCACTACAGTGTTGCAGCTGGTACGTCACATACTCATTACAAGACATCACACTTAAAATATGAAAGTATTAATCAGCAACTAAATTCTGTGTAAGAGTTTCATAAACAAACCAACCAAATCACTGCACACAGAATGCCATAAACAAAGGTAGAGGCTTTAAATAACTTTCAAAACCATTACTCTTCTTGCTATTTTTACTTAAAATGCTGTCAATACTAGAACACCAATATGAGCTCAAAATTATCTGAAAGAAGGGTATTTAGATTAAGTTTCAGGTTTTGTTAGAAAAAAACATGGGTAAAGGATAGAATTTGTGTTACAGTTTATACATTATAGTTTCAACTATTAAAACTGTATACTTTGCACAGTGGGGAATGAAATCAGGAATTCTCATTACACACAGTGTAGAAGAACCCACATGAGACTTCCTATGGCACAATCCAGCCCCAAAACTCCAGGTCCAGACAAGATGCATGTTACGAAAGTAAGTTACAAACTGAACAGATTTTCAATGTATTCCTACAGGGAACACAAAAAAGCATGACCAGTTGTATTTGATCAGGTGAAGACCGTGCTTCAAAACTCTATCATTACAAGAACATTTCATCATTCCCATGCAGATGGTTCACTGTTCCACACAGGGCGATATTTACTGTATATTTCAAAAACCCCTTCAAATTTAATCTTACTTAGTTTTTGAAAAACAGGTCTCTAATGCAAGCAATTAAATCCTGTCCAGTCAACTGCAAGTACCTTTTCCTATTTAGAAAGCCAGATGCCCTGTTCAGTAGCATCATCTGCATGAAAATGTGGGGAGAGATGTTTTAAACTGAAATGCCATACATGAAAAATATTCCAACTTCAAAGATTATAGACATCAGGAAAAAAGTTTGCAACAAATCTACTACCTGAGCCTTTGCCTTTTGAAATACTTTTAAAAGGCCTAATGGCACACAAACCATTCAAAATAATTCTTATGTTCTGTCCCCTTCCCAACCTTCTCCTTAAAATACAGTTCCTTAAATCTGGTTTGTATTAACCATGAAGGAGAGAACACAATCCGTGGTTTGCCCTTCTGATATTTAGGCTTTCCATATCACCAACTAATAATTAGATCTTGAGAAGAATATATAGTTAAGTATGCACCTGTAAGTAGGAATAACATGAAATCATTAACACATACGCCACCTACAAGAAAAAAAAGGGAGAATTATAGTTTGACAGCATGGTCTGATGTTTTTCTCATGATGAATGGAGATGTCACACAGATGGTCATGTACCCGTCTTTGCTGCAAGAAGCTGATATGACCCTGGCATGCAGAGATGCCACTGACACCTTGTATTTGACACATTCATTGTGCTTGGCAGTTTCGTTATTTTACAGACTGTTTGCTTTAAAAGTCAAGCTCCACAAGGTTCCTGTAGATTGAAACAAGACAACACATACCCGAATTTCCCTTCTCGTTTTGGGGTTGAATTTTGTGTTCTTGGGAACTCCAGGAATGATGTACAGCCGTGCTAACTGATCATTAATTCGCAGCTCAATGTACTCTTCTTTGCAGATATAATCTTTTATGTCAAACCCAGTCTCTTCAAACACCTGAGAAGCACACATATGAAATCCGTGTGTGTATTCAGAGTTAACCTTTCACAACCTATTACCACAAGGGAAGGGAATTACTATTTTTCAGATATATCCATGAAAGCTCCTGAGAAAAACAAGCCTTTACACACAGATGTATGCTCAAAAAATAGAAAAAGCATGTAAGATCTTACAGGCTTTATATTCCTGTAAGGCAGCAGACCTGTAATGAAAGTTGAAATAACTATTACACCTTCATGTAATATATTAATATGGATGAGGAGTCTCTAGCTACTCCTCCATGCTGCTGGATACATGGAAATCTTATTCACAGCAAAAAATACTACTTGGGGAGTAAAGACATCCTCAGATTCTATCAAGGTTTACTTGCACCTCAATTTTCCCTGTTTCAACAATCCTTCTGCTGTGAGAACCTTTTATTCCCAACACAAAATGACCCTAAGTAATTTTTACATTTGTAACAAAACCCAGCAATAGAGTAGCAAAAGTTTTACTACAAAATTCAAACTGCACATTCACAGAAATCCCTTAAACCCACAGGCTCAGCTACATTAAAGAAAAAAAAAATGTGTCTAGTAATCTCCAGATTACCAGAACGACAATGACATTTTTAAAGAACATTTTGTTTGCATATTTTATGGTCTTGCAGTGAAGGATTATGGATTCACAGAACAGGAGGAGTTTCAAGGGACCTTCAAAGATCATCTACTCCAAACCCCTGCCACAGGCAGGTACAATTTTCAGATCGTGTTGCTCAGAGACTTACTTAGAAATACTTACTTTTTTCAACATTCATTATAAAAAAGGAATAATTTCAAACACACCTGAAAGCTTAAATCAGATCATGCCTCTTAGCTTGCTAAGAAAATATTTAATTTTAGAAACTTCCTTGTCCTCAAAATCTCCACAGAAAATACAGCTACTCAGAAAACATGTAGGATTGATACCACTATGCAAAGTATTTCTGCCCAGGCAGTATAATATGCAAGTGAACAAGCACTCATAGAACTGGGAATTAATTCCAGGGCTATTAAGCCCCACTGCCAATAAATAGTTCAGAGGCATAAGTCCCCAGCTAAATTTTTAAAAAAGCGAATTTAGAATAAAAAATAGGGACAGGATCTTCAGTAAAACCTCTTCTCAACCCCCATCTACTGTGGTAACATATAATGAAAAACAGATAACTGCATATAAAATGAGAATAGCAGGAAATACTCAAAATATGTTATGCAAAATACCAATTTATATATTGGTATCAGCAAAATGTTTCTAAGTTCCATTTTTGAAAATGCAGATTAAAATAAGGCTTGGCAAATATGAAAAAAACAAGAAGGATTTCACACAAAGCAAATAATTGATTGGTTAGTCTTCAAATTAGCACTTACTTCCCCTCATATAAGTATAAAAAGCAAGCAATCTTCCCATATAACTACATAAAGAACACCACAATTTTTGGGGAAAACAAACAAAAAAACCCCCTACCACATACTGTTTCAATTAAGATAGACTTTTCCTCTATACTTACTCTCACTGCTAACACTAATGTCTTCCCTTCCTAAATGATCTTTAGAGATGATATAAGTGAATTCATTGCAAAAGCTTCTTTTAACAAGAGAATCATCCTTTTTGTATGGTTTAGCCCTCATCAGCTTCTCAAATACTACTGAACTGTGTGGGCACTGCCAAGCAAAGACCTCTTCAGGCAGATCTTACAGAGGTGCAGGTTGTGGTTTTAGATCTGTGCTGACTTCAGTGAAAGCAGTTAAAAGATTTACTTCAGTTTTCACACATACCCCAACTCCTGGCCCCAGATAAGCCTTGAAGAATTTGTCAGCTTATCCACAGTAACAATCTAACTTGGTGGAAGAAAGATCACAGCAAAAGTGAAACAGTACTGTTCAACAGTGACATCTATATCAATTCTTCAAATTAAAAACACTATCAAAAGAATTTTTTTTTCCAATAGAACTGTGCCCACTTTTTTGCTGCTGCTAGCATAACTGGAAGTGAATAGGAAGGCATACTTTGTATCACTCCTTCCTGAAGCAGTCATACCCATTTTATCCTTGACAGGTATATTTGAAACAAGAAAAATCCATAATTTCCCAGATACTGATTCAGTCCAACTGTGAAGAACACTAAATGCATCAAAATACTTTCCCTCACCTTAATTTTCTCTCTCAAAAACTCAGGATGTATTATGTCAAATGAACACTGAGTTTATACCAGTAATATTCTTTTACAGGCCAGTTTTGATATGCAGCTTCACCTCATACCTAGGTCTCCAGGAGCAATAAATACCATCGATTATTTTATTTTTCAGATTTTACTTGCCACATACATTCATTCTTGTTCCTGCATCACTGAAAACTAGAAAAGCAAAGTTCCTCACAATTTTAATGTAAAATTCTATAACCTTCAACTCAACTCCTTATCCTTTCTATAGAGTCCAGTATTCACAGGTTAAATTCTCATTCTTTTACTCTTTTACAGTAATGGTGACCCTTGAAATTTATATTCCAAATGCTATAAGGTATATAAGATTGCCCCAGCAACACAAATAATACTTAAAAGTAAATTCACTTAATTTAGCACATTAGTGCAAAACAATTTGAAACACAAAACTGGATTTTTTCTTTCTTCTTTTTTTTTTAATTATTATATGACCTCAACCTTCATTATCACTCTGGAACTCAGAAAAGCACCAGAAGGTACAGCAGCAGATGACTGCAAGAATAGAGTATTTATTTACCTGAATGCAATAACAGGATTCCTAAGTAAAACTCTTTTCATCTAACACATATATCCTGATATCAGCAAGATTTCACTTCTTTAGATTAAATTTAAAGGTATCAGATATAACTTACCTCTCTACAAGCACAGTCATGAGGAGCCTCTTCTTTATTTACTTTCCCTTTTGGAAATCCCCAACCAGACTTGGCTAAATAGCCCTGAACCAAAAGAACCTAAAAAATACAAGAGAATGCAAGAGTTAAATACACAGGTGTTCTCAACAATTTTTTTCAAATGTCTTCCCTCCACCACCCCCTGGTTCTCCAAAAGCATACTTTAGCCTGAAGGAAGGAAACTATTAGGTTTGTTGTGTTCCAGCAGGAACTGTAAATTTTTTTATGGGATCCTGTAGCTCAGAATAAACTAAAAAAAAAAAAACAAACTGAGAAGGAAAGCAAGCAGAAGTGTGTTTACTGTCTCACATATTATATTTCTTTACACAGTCAACAGTGTCAAGTAACTGTCAGATCTTTCCAAAACTGACAGTGAATCTAAACTTCTCCAGAAGAAAAATGTAAACAAGGAAAAATCACTTCTGCCAGCATATGCCATCCTTCCCTCTAGTCCTTCACAACTATTTCCATACTCACATTTTCAAGTGTCTCATCAAGAATAATTGCACCGTAGGTTGGCACTCCCATTTTGTATTCTTTCCATTCATCTAAAACCTTTTGTACATCTTCACCTTGAGGCAGTAAAAAAGGGCAGTGATTGAAGAGTATAGCAGCATATTAAGGAGGACAAACTAAAGCATCCAATTCCAAATCACATAAGGACATAAAAAACATACCCATTCAATGTTTAGAATAAACACACTCCCTTCTCTAAGTGCTTTCAAGATATATTCTCTTGGAAGGGAAAAAAATACTATGAATAATTCAGTACTAAATTACAAAGGTTAGAAAGCACAAAGAAATTTCACAATTTCAATACAAGCCAATTTAAATGAATGAATGAAAGGATTAATTAATTGATAAATAAATAGATAATGGCACAGGGTTGCTTGTTTGAAGGAAGGTCTCCCCTAATTTAAAAACAAATAGCACCCACACAATAGCACCCACACAACAACATTGAATATATATTATTCTTAAACACATTTTCTTGATTTTTTAGTGAGTGAGACAGACAAAAATTAATTACTAGAAGAATTTTCTTGGTTTGAAAATACATTTATAATTAAAAACATGCTTAAAATAAATAAAAGATAACTGCACCATATATGCCAACAGAATATGATCATATTTTTACAGTTTATTGTTAAAATAAAAGCTGTAGTGTTTTAAAGTAAATCTATATTATCAAACTAGTAGATAAGTAAGTTGTGTAGTGATACCGTAGACAATATCATCCTGAATGTTAGAAGCAATATTCCAATCCCACATGAAAAACACATGGAAAAAGATTAAAACTTAAACTCTAGCTGGATGAAAGCCACAAACTTTTCAATAATTCCTAAATTAGTGTGCATTCCAGCAGCCCTTGCAAGCAATGAAAAAAGCAGGGGCCAACTATACAAATTCAATAAAAATGTATCCTCTCCCTTAGGAACAGAAACTTCCAACAAATACAAACCATTGCCCTCGGGGGAGCACATACCACTTTTGGCTATGTCAATATGTGTGTCACTATTTACTTGAAAATCAATTAAACTAAGGAGTTCAGTTTGAAGAGCTCCAACAACTCACCCCTGAAAGCCAAAGTGCAAGTATGAGGAAAAATGCTCAAAGATAAGAAACTACCAGTTTTCCATAGTTTTCTAGCAGTCTGATAAACATCTCTTTCAAGTGCCACAAAATTATGGAAGCAACAAACACATAAGACCACATACCTAGCAATACTAACTTTTGATCACTGAAACATTTCCTTTTACAAAATATGGTTAGCAAAATTCATTTTGCACTTTACCACTGAGACAGAAAACAATCACAGCAATAAAAAGGATATCAGCTTTAGCAAAGTCTCTTATCCCACACTGAGGTAATCCTGGTGTATTTTGCATGTAGAAATCCAAATAAAACCAATGAGCCAGTTCAATCTGAAAACACACTCTGATTGCATTGTCTCTCTCTTCACTTGGAATGTGCAAAATAAATCGGCTGCCAGGAAAGAAAGAAGAGTAAGACTCGCCAAACCTATTGATTTAAATGAAACTAACAACAAAAATACACTGTAACAGTAGAATTCCTGACCCATTAGCACAGACCACCAGATCCTCCTGATATTCTGCAGGGACAACAAAACGTTTTCACAAGGTAAAACACAACTTTTAGAGTCAAGAAGAAAAATGGATTATGCTGTTCTTTCAGAAATAGAAATCACAATAAACTAAGTCAATTAACTGTTGTGAAAACAGGGTGAATGAAGACAATCTACATAAATGCCTGTATTACAAAATGAAAGCATTAAGAACATCTGCAAACTCTGATAAGAGATTTTCACACACTTTTTTCCCAGGACAGAACTTAAACATGATTATGTATTTTCACTTAAAACCACAGCAAAGTATTAATTTATGCAGATTTTAAAATTCAATATCATCCTACTGATTTCCTTAGATTATGGACAATTGGTTTCTTTTTCAAGTCAAGTTATGCTTTAGCCCAGATACTGCCACACAAACACAGAGTACCAGAGATGTAAGTTTAGGAAGTACTGTAACAGCGTATTTTACTAAAGAGGAAGCTAGAATTCTTTATCTATTTGTATCAAAAGCAAAACTTTCTTTTTAAGAAATGTGAGGTCATATACCCCATTGAACTTACACCATTTGACAGAGATCTCTTACATTCAACTCCTGAGTTCTACCAGCTACATTCCAAAAGCCCATCATATCGTTGCAATCCTTAGTTAAAATCTGACAGGTAAAAATTGTTACAGGATGTCAAAGTTTGCACTCTGGTCAAAGGCAGAGGCACACAAATGACACTCAGGTTCACAACTAAAGGCACATTCACAGGTCCCCTCAAGTCCCAGCACAGGTCCCTCTTTCCACCCCAATACTCCTGCCAGATCCTAGTCCTTCATACCCATCACACAGGTCCCTGCCCCACCAGACGGTCCAGCTTGAAGTTTGCTGTTGAGTTCACAGGCACAAAAGGTCTGGGGAAGAGGAGACAGCCCCATGCCAGCCTGGCACATGGGCTGTGACCCATGGTGCTGTTGCAGCTGTCAATTGCTGGAAAGAACATTCCCCTTTACCCCCTCATCAGCTAGTGACCAAGTCTCACCGCCACCTCTCTTACTATTCCTCCATCAGGTTTGTGTCCTTGTATGTTTTGTTCCTGGATTTCTCTTCTCCTTATTATCCCATTGTCACACTGTAAGAGGTCCTTGAACAGATACCCTTACAGAATGTGACAGGCCTGAAAAGGACTTGTGTGAACCTCATGAACTTCAACAACGCCAAGTGCAAGGTTCTGACCTGGGTTGGGGCACTCCTGAGTACAAATAGAGGCTGGGCAGAGAATGGATGGAGAGCAGCCCTGGGGAGAAGGACTTGGGGGTGCTGGTAGATGAGAATCTTGACATGAGGTGGCCATGTGTGCTCGCTGACCATTCTGATGATGAAAAGCAGCATGGGCAGCAGGTTGAGGGAGGCACTTCTCCCCCTCTGCTCTTGCGAGACCCCGCCTGGAATGCTGTGTCCAATATAGGAAAGATGGGGACCTGCTGAAGCAAGTCCAGAGGAGGACCAGGAAGATGATCAAAAGGATGGAGCATCTTTCCTACAAAGGCAGGCAGAGAGAGTTGGGACTGCTCAGCCCGAAGAAGAGAAGGCTCTAGGGAGACCTTATAGCACCTTCCACTACCTAAAGGAGGCCTACAAGAAAGATG
>VWZF01005016.1:0-134583 GCA_013396755.1 Sclerurus mexicanus
TCCCATCCCGGGCAGCAGGACACGGGCTGGGTATGTGAGCCAGCGCTGGCCCCGGGGCTGGCTCTGTGTGCTGGGACAAGTGGAGGCACAACCAGTTCTGGCTCTGCAACCCCTGGGTTGTTCAACCTGTTCTGCAGCAGTGGAGCCCAGCACTTGCCAAGATTCATCACAGCCAGGGAAAGGCCTGTTAACTAGACCGGGGTTGAAACAATTCCAAAGCTCTCATTTTTTTGAAAATCTGTGAAGTGTTACTATAAAACAGTAACTGCTCCTGAACCCAAGCAGCAGCAGCAGCAGGTTTTGGAGTGCCCAAAGCAGTGAGCTCTCCCCTGGGTGTGTTCAGAGCACGGCTGTGGAGGGAACAAGGCTGAGGCCACGAGCACAACCTTGCACTGAAAAAACCTGAGTTTTAGGGGGACACGAGTCCAGAGTAATGCCAGTGTAGTCTCTGTGTTCTCGTATCTGCAAAGCTACAGGAGCAAAGGTTGATGTCCTCTGAGCAGGTGCTACATTGCAGAGGTAGGAGGCTCCACCACAGCAGGAAGCATCCACACATATAAGCTGCTGATCTCACACCCTCCCCTCCTCACCTCTTCCTCTTCACAGTCAAGAACTGCTGCACTTACCTCCTACAAATCAATGCCTAGAAACCTCTAATAAAATGTAAATAGGCTGATTTGTTAGTTGGGTGACATTAAACAAAAGGAGTGAAATCCTCTGGATTATTTCACAATACGTTTCCTTGGTCTCCAACACGCAGTTTCCTATTTAGCAATGGGTCACCAAGCTGTTACAAACAGAGCAGGTTCCTGTCACCCAGATCAACCCAATTAGCAAAAGGAGCTCACTGTAGAGCAACACACTGGCCAACTTCTAAGGAAATTGTTTCAGACCTAAATCCAGTCTGGGGGGGGGAGGCACAAAGGCAGCAACACAGCAGCTTCTGACACTGTCCAAGCCCACGCTGTGTTGGGCACCCCGTGTGGAACAGGCACCTGCAGGCACCCAGAAGCTCACAGCTGGTCCCACCAGCTCCCTGGTGTGAGCAGCAGAGCTGAGGTGTCACACCGAGATGCTGAGATGGTCAAGTGGAGAGATTCAGTGGGAGAATGCTCATCCAGCAAATATCTTACAAACCCAGAAAGGCCCGGACACTGCTGTGGCTTCAGTTCCCCCTAACATGGCAGAGAGATGTTCTGAAATGGCTCTGCAGTCAAACTGTGCAACAGAGCCTGAAGATTCAACAGGAGTTTCTCAAAAAGTGATAAAGATTATTATTTTGATGCAGTTACAGCAACTCGTGCTATTTTAGGATGCAAGAAATGTATTTCATCTCCTGCAGGTTGATGAACACCTGCAGTAAAGAAAGGCCTCTCTGGGTAATTTAAATCTTGCATGAAAGGAAAATAATTTTGATCAATATTAGTATGTTTGTAATATAACCAAACAAAATTTATATTATGTCATTCTGAACCAGCTAACACTGAGCAGTTAAAAATAACTCTATCCTGCTGCACAGCAGATGCTGCTGAATGACCCTGAGCCTGCAGCAAGGATACTCCCTTCCTGCAATTTCCAATGGTTGTGGACACCACAGCAACCTGTGTTTTTAAGGACCAAATAGATGGACAAATCCAATAAACACAGTGTGAAGGATCAGTACACCCACCACCCGCAGCAGAAAACTCTGGCTAGTCAAGGGTCAAAGTTTGCAGAGCACAAACTAGTAGTGGGGTCAGATAAAGAAGCAGGAACGAGCAGAAGAGTGTAATGATCACAAAGTTGTGAACGGAAATGATGCCAAGGTGAATTTTAATAAAAATTTGATTCTGTTTACTCCATGGATACTGAAAGAAGGTCTGTAAGAAAAATATGTGCACTGAGAACAACTGATTTTTTCTTGTTTTTCACAGTACTTGTGACAAAGATAAAAAAAAGACTTAAGAGTGTTACAATTGCTGACAGCTTTCAGATAAGCCATTTGGTAGAGTCCCAATCATCAAAATTCAGATTTAATTGCAAGAAATGTCTGAGCTGAGATCTGACAGCAGTGTAAGCCCCACTCATAATGCAGCAGGGTTATTTAGGTGGCACTTGGTCACGTAGACTGCTGATGGCAAGCAGCAGCAGTTGAGTTACCTGAGTATCAAGTGCTGAAGCCTTCTACCTTCATTTTTACTGAATGCATTATTCCAGGTAATTGCCTGCCTGCCTCTCTTGCCATTAAGATTTGGATGCATTTTATTTGATATGCTGCAGCATTAAATCAGAGCGATGACTGATTAGTTGAGGCAGTTCCTGTCATCCTGAAGTTCACTGCTTTTGGCTGGAGAAGCAGTCAAACGACTTGGCACTGCCTTGGCCTTCTGCCATGAAAGCCTCGATTTCTTCCACAGTGCGTGGGACGCACGTGAGCAGCTCCATCCCACCGGCCATGACGGCGATGTCGTCCTCGATGCGCACCTGTGGCAGAGAGCACACGGTTACGGGGCATCCCAGCCGGGATGGGAGGCAGCTCCAGGCTGAGGTGCTGCTGCAGCCCCAGGCAGAGCACTGGAACCCAGCACCTTCCCGGGTACAGAGCTCTGCAGGCTCCAGAGCGCCCGGGATCACGCAAGCTCCGTGGGGACCCCGGGCAGAGCAGCCCTGCAGGCGGTGGAGGCCCCTCAGGTGTCTCTGCTGCATCAGGGACGGGCTGAGAGAGGTGCTGCAACATGAGCTCATGCTCATGGGGCCAATACATCTCAGCCCCTGACACAGGGAGCAGTAAAAGAACGTTCTCCCTTGGATTTGCCTCCAACCTTGCTTGGGGCAGCGCCTCCTGATGCCCACAGTGCCTGTTCTCAAGGCTGTCCTGGTAGCTTCTCTTAGCACTTAAAACTTTTCTCTAAACACAATAAACTTTCAAAGCAGGAACTGCAACATGAAATAGCTTGTAGCTGATATTCCGAACACTGAATTTTGAGCTGATGAGAAAGTCCTAAGCAAGTCAGACATTCTTATAAAATACAACCACCACATTTCAAAGCATGGAAGGAAAAAGCAGATCCTCTCAGTTTTCCAGCTCTTGTTCTTGCTCTGAAAAGTGTGCTCAGTTTCTGTTTGACTCTAATCTCTTCTTACCAGTAAATGTGCCTACACAGTCATTCCCTTTATCTTATCAGAAAAATGTTGCTAAGTCTCTAAGCTGCAATAAAAGCAATTTTAGTAAGGTGTAAATCCAAGAGAACACAAACCCTGGGTACTCCCACCTTACAGTTGCTTTAATTGTTTCTGACCTCTTGACATTTTCAACTAAAAATAAAGCTGGTTAACATTTGTACTTCTGATTGCAAAATAATCCATTTGTTCAAACAAAATGAGTCATCCAGTCCTTATTAAACTGTTTAATGATGTCTTTGCCAGATTATTTCTTTTACTTGGTATCAAGTTAAGTGTATTATACAGCAGAATTAAATAAACGAACTCCATTGAGTTCACACATTTGCTTTGGACAGCTGTAAATTTGCAAGCTGTGAGGCTTTGTGGGCTCAGTGTGCCTGCAAGGCTGGTGCCTCGCTGCAGAGCAGGAAACCAGCAACGCATGGAATGACTCTGTGCACTTGAACAGATTTTACCAGGAAAGGCTTTTTGATTCCCTGCTTCAAATTGGGCCAGCTGAGCAAAATAAACCCAAGGATTCAGCAAGATGGTCCCATTGCATCCAAAGGTGAACCAGTCCCTGCCAAAAACCTGATGGTACCAGGCGAGCCCTGCCGGAATGCCAGAATCCAGGGGATGGATCTGGTGGGCCAGTAACAGCCCAAGCATCACACTGGCAAGCACACCAGTGGAAAAGGAGTTGGCACAGCTGTGATGTGGAAAGTAAAAGTGTTAGTGCAAAAGTCAGTCTAGAGCAGAGGGGAGGCCAGCCAAGGCTAGAGCTGACTCTGCCTACACAGAGAGCCTTTCCCCAAGCACCTCCAGCTTCACAAACCTTTCCCTGCTTGAGCTGAAATTTCCCTGTGTCTCTGCTACAGAGACAAATCAGCCATGATTCACCTGCTCAACCAGCAAAATCTGCAAAAAAAGTGGAAAAAATGGTTTGTGCTTTTCAGTTCAACACTTCGTGCCTTCATCGATACCTCGGCACTCTTTGGGAGGATGGACTGACTTGAAAGCAGAGCGGATGAAAGGCTGAATATGTTCTGAAAGAACAAGTGGGGCAAGGGGCCTGTCCATGCTGTACTCTGTCTAGGCCACAAGGGAAAATCAGGATGAAGAAGGAGCTGGAAAACAGTGATGAAAGAGATGAGGAAAAGGAAGGTACGAGTGAGGATTGACAAAAAATGGCCAAAGGGAGATGGGGCTGGCTAAGGAGTCCAGGAAGGGAGATCCTGGTGGAGGTGAGAAGGGAGACGTCCTGAATGAGGAGAGCACGCACGGGGCTGGAGCTGCCAAAGTGGGGAAGTGAGAGTGACCAAAGCAGGGAGGAGGAGTGGCACACACAGCGACTCACTGTACAGGAGACACACTGTTAGATCATGTAATCGATCCACAGCCAGCCTGCTCCCCATCAGCAGCTCCAAGGGGTTTTGGGATGCAGATGGAGTACACAGGGCCTTACCCATCACTCCCAGGAACACGCCAGCTCTTTCCCCAGGGTCTCACCCTTCCTCTACTGGATGCATCTCACCTGAAATGGGTGCTTGCCACAACACAGAAGACAGACTTCCCACTCTCAGTGCACAATTCTTCCTTTGCCTCAAAGCAACATCAGTGCAGAGGAACGCAGGCTCTCAAGGAGAAGGAAATGGTTTAATTTTCTCTTTCCCTTCATACCCTCCAGGCTTCACCCTGAGCTTAGATTCAGCAGCAGCAAGAAGCAGCTCCAGGGGACCTGCAAAACCTTCCCTACAGGAGAGCCCATCATTTGGTCCTGTCTTCTGTCCAAATGGACAAAAGATGCTGGATCTGCCTGGCAAGGCTCACCGGCTTGGGACTGCCTTTCCCAGTGGGGACAGTGGTTATGAAACTTGCTCTCAGAGCTGTCCCTTTCTGCAGGCTCTTTGTTCAGCAGTGCTGCTTGTTTCAGGGCTACACACTGGCTTGGAATCGGGCACAGCTTAAAGGAAAGCAAACTGAAGGGTGAAGTTTGCTGCACCCCCAGCTTTCAGAGCGCCCTGCGAACACCCCAGTGGAGGCTTTGCTTTTTTGGTGTGAAATGGCATACTTCCAAAAAGCACTCCTGCAAAGATGCAGTGACCAGGAACGCCAGAACTGTCCCTAAAATGCCTTTTTTTTTAATCAAGGGTTGTGGCATGATCTGTCTAGATGGACCTGATTGCACAACTGCCTAACACCAGCAAAAGGCCATCATGTGGCTCGAGTCAGTGGTCCCAACTGTGTCCCAAAGCAGGGCTGTGTGGGCACAGCCAAGGCCAGCACAGGGGTTAATACCAGGGCTGCTGTCAGCTCTGCATGCACTTTGCCCTCACTTACTAATACAGTCATGCTCCCCAGAGCCTCCCGGGTTACCTTCCAAGGGAAGGGGGGTTGTAGCACTTATTAATTTCTTTTGGATGATGAGATATATAAAAGACTTTTGAGAATCAAGAAACAATTTTGGGCAATTAAATAGTCCAGATTTGCATGATGACAGATCCCAGATGTCAAAAAAAGGCAACTGGTGAAATGTCTCCTTTTTTTCAAAATCTATTGAGCATTTCTTTGATTAGGGGTGCAGAAAGCAGCAATACTACCACTGCAGCACCTCAGAATGGGACACTGGCCTGGGAAATGATGCCAGGGCATGGGCCACACATGGTACCATACAAAGGGCACCAACACACGTGTTTCTGCCCTGCTGAAGGACCCACGTGTCTGTTCCTACGGAGGTAGATGAATGTAGCCAAGGGGACGTATTTTGACTCAGCCACTGACTTGCCAATGACTTTTAATGGAGCAAACTTACCAGGAGCAGAGTTTGACTCCTGTATCTCAGAGGGATGGGTTAGGAAACAGGGCTGCCCTTACACAAACCCAGGGAGAGGCGAGGACAGCGCAGGGCTGGGGAAGGCACACGTTCCACACATGGGGACACCAGGATGTTTCCCACAGAGGCCAAGAGGCTCTGTGCTGCACAGTGACTCCTTCCCAGCCCACGCTGCTACCCTTCCTGGCACAGGCAAGTCTTATTCCCAAGCAAGTCCTCACACCGGGAGAACCTTTATTTTAAATGTCCACATAGGAACATTTTATAGAAGAGGATCAATGTTAGTAGGGCAAGGCCATGTACTTTATCAGATTAACTGATACAGCTGGGAAAAAAAGCTCCAGGTGCCCAGTCCCTCCATCCAGATTCAAAAAGAAGCAATAAACTACAAGATTCATGCAGGTTACAAACAACTGCTCTCACTTTAACCTAATTATGTTAATTAGACAACTTAAAAGAAAAGGGTTAAAGAAGGTTTCTAAGCAACTAGTTGCAGTTTTTGGGCTGCCTACACCTATCACTTCCCTTACAAGAGCTTTAAAGAAAGCTCTATGTCTGCATTGTGGCAACTGCTTCCCCATGAAAACTTTTAAAGAAATGCTATGTGGCATCATTACTGCTACATCATATGTAATGTTAAAAAGCAGATGAGCATGTTTATTGCCTAGTAAACTATTTCATTTCACAATACATATTCACCATAAACCCAGAAAGAGAGCTTAACGTTCTGGAAAATAAAAATCAGGACAGAGACAACTCCATGGCTCTCTGAACCAAAGGTAGAAGCAAATAAATATCCTGGTTTTAATTTGGGTTAACATTTGTTCTGAGTAAGGGAAGTACTATTGTTTTGAAAAACATTGTAATAGCAGCAGATATTCAAGTTCCTGGGCTTTGTAGATCTGCTTAATTTTTAAATGAGAAAAATCTGCAAACGGAAGAAAGTAATGTATTTAACATTTATCTGTCTTTCAGCATTTTCCCTAAGTTGCATAGAATTTTCACATATTAAGTCTAGTGCTAGTTCTACAAATCCTAGTGAAAAATAAAGCCTGAACAGAGACTGAATGTGTAAGGCCAAAAATAAAAGACTGAATGGTTTTACTGTGTCTTTGAGAAAACATCATATGAACTGCATGAATCAGTAATCAGCTTATGAAGAATGGAAATGTCAAACCCTAAAGGGCAGCATTTGGAGTCGGAATTTCCCCTTCCCTGACGACTCTGCTGCTTTCCCTGAGCAGGGCATACAATCACAGGCACACCGTCTATCTGCACATCTCTGCTTATTGCCGGGGGTGTGGGCAGAGTCCAGGCAGAGCAGAGGTGCCCTGGGGCAGGCCCAGTGGCAGCCCCTGCCCCACAGAATTTATGGCCTCGGTAAACTGGCCCTCAGTTTTGCAGATGGAGACCTGAACTAGAAACACTGCCACTGAAACATCCCCAAACTGGCCGAGGAAATCAGTGCAGGACTGAACTCAGTGGCTGCCAAGCAAAGAGCCTGGGGTTTAGACAGGGCAGCATCCCCCAGCACAGCTGCTCACCACCCTCCAGAGGGGGCTGCATTTGACCCAGAGCAGCTTGTTTGGTGAAAGCCCAAATGCTGAGGTCCCCGAGCAGCAGTGAGAGCCACCAGGGCTGTCTGTGCTCCAGGGTGTCCCAGGTGTGCAGAGCTGGCACCTCCTGCTCTTCCTGCAGCCTCTGTGTGCAGCACAAACTACAATTAATGGATACAGGCTTGTCCTTCTTGGCATGGCACAAGGGCTTCGCTTCTCCATGCAGGCTTGTCACAGTCAAGAAAATGATGCAAATCCAGAAAAGACATGAATTCGAGGTGAATTCATGAACATCTACAAATGCCCTGTGTGGACAGCCTTACTCAGAATTATAGTGGCATTGCTTTGGTGAATGTAAGTTCATTTTTGAAGTGAATTAAACTAAACCAGATTAACAACATTTTAATTAGTGCTGAGCTCTGCAGAGGGAAATGTACTACTTCTTTCCTTTTGTAGAATGTATTTTTCTTTTAAACTTAAAGGAAGATTGGCCTGACTGCAGTGAGCTCTTTAGCCAGAACTGACACCAGTACTAACCCCTGTACTATTAATATTTGTCAGTAAGAACACTGGGCTTCACAAGATCTTTTTTAATCCCATAGAAAGCAAGCTTTCTGGCATGCTTTTGAGAGAAATACTCACTCCCTCTGGATAACCTAGAATGAAACAGCATGTAGAAAACTAAGCATGCTACACAGCACCAGTTGCATCTTCTGTTTATGCAGAATCAAGTCAGAATTGTAAAGATGGAGAAATTTATTTTTGATTGCATTACAATTCAGCTTTTTCTGAATTTCGGAATTTGGAAATATTTGGATGTACTTCAGCCTCAGATTTTATTTTCATTCTTCTCCTGGACAAAATCAAGTGACAACATCTGGCTTAGGGTATGTGTGTATTATTATTTTTTTCTCTCTAAGTAAAATGTATTGTTCACAGGGGAATTGGAGATTTAGATTTTTGCTCAATCGTTTTTGGGCAGCTCCCCCTTTTAGCAAAGTTCTTTGGCTAGCTCTCCTTACAAGTCATCGTTACAGGAAGCTAAGAAAAAACAGGGGAGAAAGTTAGACTTTGCTTGAAATCTCTGGAACAAAAGTGCCTGATCCAGCAACTTACTACCAAAGCAGAGATCCTATGCTATCACTCCTATTTCAAGCAACCACAGGCAGCAGGTGAGCCACGGGCACACCTCAAGCTGCAGAGCTGGAGTGGGAATTCACAGCAAGTCAGGGAAGAATGTGGGCTTTGCTGAGCAATCCAGAGAAAACTCACCAGAAATCAATTCAACTGCTGAAAAATTCCCAGAGTGTGTTCAAAAGGAAAGCAAAGACAGTTAAACCTGTTTGCACTGAGGTGTCAACCTACACAAGCACAGTACAGTGTTCCTTTAAAAGACACTTCAGCGCTGGTGCCACACAGAATGTGCTCCCGGCCAGAAAATGCAGAGTTAGCTGCCTTTCCTTCACCAGCATCTCAGTGGGCTGGCTGGCAAGTGTTGATAAAGAACCAGCACAGAGACAGATAACGTCCCAGACCGGAGCAGTGAATGAAGTCACAGCGAGGGTAAAGTCCCGTGCTCTCGATAAGGCTGTGCACACATCACAGGTGGCTGCCCAGCAGCCCGGAGGGCTCACACCACTGGTGATGGCACACACAACTTTTCTGTCGGGCTTGGTGGTTCAAAGGCAGCTCAGACCAAAGTGCTACAGCAGTTACCCTCTCATGGCTGGGGTACAGTGATAAATTAGTCAATGGCAGCAGCAGACAATTCCTAATGAGTGACTTTTCATACCAGAAAATCACCGCCGCTGCCAGTGATTGTTAGCTGTGCTGAGACTTAGCAGAAGAGCCATGAGGATAGAGCTGCCTGCTCTATCTCCTCTGTGCAGGAACACAGAAGCTCTCAGAACAATGTGGCACCCTTCAAAGGCTGGCCCTGCTGAAATAAAAGCCCACTGGAAGCTGCTGCAACTTCTGAATGCTCTGTGAGGGTGATGGCTTTGAACGGGAAATGTGCCCTGGAGAGCATGGACAGACCAGGCCCCTCTACTTGCCCAGCAGCTGCCTGCATGGAATGGTCAGCCAGGTCACCTCTACCCGCTCCTGGTCAATCCTCCTGTGCACACACTGCTGCCTCAGCCTGTCACCCTGAGCACAGGTGCTTGGAAAGACCATCAGCCATTCTTCTAGAAAAAAGGGAAGGCTTTACAGGCACAAGTATCATGCTGTTCTGTCAATAATCCAGTATTGCTGTGTTTATCTACTGCCTCCCCAGCTTCAACAGCATCAGGCTCTTCTGCCATGTAAGGAAGCACTGGACTGTGCCACCCTCAAGGAAGCCAAGTCTGGGCTACAGGTCTCAGTCTCATATTTCATAAGATACACATTTCACACATTAGACAAAACACCCACCTGGCAAGTCACTGTACGGTACTGACAGTGTATTTCAGTCAGTGGGAAAATATGGGTCTATTCTTCATCAGACATCGCTATACAAAACCGCATTTAAAAATTAGAGTAAAAAACCCCAGTTTGTCTGCAGAGTCAAATGGTCCAAATGACTCAAGGTGCTGCTTCAGGAACAGCCCTATGTGCAGTACATGACAACATCCAAAAGCCTTCTCCTCAAGTACGCCGCAAGGGCAAACAAAGAGAGAACCAATCACCAGAAACATCTGGTTAGGCATTACTCACCCCACCAAATCCTCTGAAGCGCCGCAGGACGTCGTTGTTGATGAAGCAGGACTGGGCAGGGTCCCGGAGGGCTTGGTCCAGGAGGTGGTCGATGAAGTAGATGCCCGGCTCGATGGTCAGCACCATGCCCTGCTCCAGGGTCCGCGCGGTGCGCAGGCTCCGCAGCCCCGGCAGGTCAATGCGCTCCACTCCCTGCACAAGAGACACCGGCGCTGACACACAGAAGGGCAGGCCCTGCGTGGCCCTCTGTCAAGCCCTCCTATGCCGCCCGCTCCGTAAGACACACAAAATACAAAAAATAATCAGACAATACTGACACTGAGCTACGCGATCGCCTCCCCCCACCAGTCCTCATTCGGCTCTCACACAGAGCAACGACCAGTTTGCAACTCAAGACCCAAACTGCTTTTTGCACCACAGAAATCCTGGCTTTTGAGATGCTTGGTGCTGTTACCCTCTACCTCGGGAGAAATACTGCACTACGAAGGAAAAAGAATTACTTGTACTATTCCTTTCTCTACCCTCCCTTGCAGAGCATGGTATTTTAACCAACATGCAAATCTTGAAATGCCCCTGCCACGTCATGGCTGAAACAGCTGAACTATGCAGCAGAGAAGAATTTCTCCAAGGATGTGCAAATCCTTATTCTCACCGAATGTTATTAAAATTACACATTTATGATCTTGATTCAGGAGCAATGAGTCTACACATGACCTCATAAAAGCAGCCCATTTAAAACTAAACTTTTGTCAGATTCAGACTTTCAGGCAACATGGTGCTGATTGGTATTATTAAAAGCTAAGTCAAAACAAGCCCTGACTAGCAAAACATTCTCTTCATCCCAAAAGCTGGTAAAGTAAAATGATATATGAGGACGTGCTTAGTGAAGGAATTAGAAACACTGCAAAGACTAGTTTAGGATATTAATTTTCTTCCCTCAGATGTGCCAGGTATTGCAACATCGGTATAAAAATATCTCGATCCCATTAGCTTGCTGAAAATTCTTTGCAACCGTAGCAAAATCTCCCCAACAAAACATCACGATGACCCGTAAACAGCTCAGGGCCCACCAGCTTGCAAATGTGCACACACGCTTTGCTCATGAAACCTCTCCTGACTCAGCCAGCGAGTCAGAGGTTGACAGGTCTGTGATTTCTCTGGTCTCCAGGCAGCCCGCCCAAATCCTGCTTCTGGCCAAAGCCAGGCTGATTTTCCTTGCAGGCGGAAGGGGCGACTGCTGTCAGCATCGCCGGTGAGTGGCATCACGGGGCTGGAACATCCCCTTTCTCCCAGAAAAGGTTCTGGGGCACCGCGTCCTGGCCCAGCTGAGCTCCAATGCAGGGGCACAGAGGGGGCACAGAGCACAGCCTGCACATCACCCATGTTCTCATCTCACTCAATCATTCCCCCTTCGGAGTGGGTGCAGCCCTGCAGAGCTGTTTGCTCTTGAGTTCCACTTTCAGTTCAGAGAAAGCTCATTTTACAGAAACACTGCTTGCAACAGCCCCTCAGCAGTGGGTGCTTCCTTCTTGCTGGTCACCCAAGCGATGCTGGGGTTGGGGTTTTTTATCCCTTTGCAGAGCTTATTCTGTTCCAATGCACAGCATCTTACAGCAGCCAAGATTTGCAGAGCTAACCAGCCCAGACATTTGGAGGCAGGGTTGCCCATTATCACTGAGTATTCAATATGTTTTATGTCATACATTTTTAGACTTTGCAAAGCACTGTATTACACTAAAATAAGAAAACATGATTTTGTTTTACTGAGCCTAGGAAACAAGAGTACTCTGATATTGAGCAAGGCATTTTGCATTTACATTCTTATCAAAACTCCAAGAAAATCAATATATTTCTAAACTTGAAACAATAACTGCACTGAAATGGATATTTTTCTCTCTGTTGCTTCCCCATGGGGTTTGGCATTTCACACATTCATTGTAATGCGTAAAGGAAATGAGGGCATCCAATCTTGTGGATTAATCTCTCCATGAGCTGTAAACAATTAGATTACTGTCTGGACCTTTTGGTGTCTTGCCAACTATCTATCGGCTGCTTTACAACAAACAACCCATATTTGGCTTTTAAGTACACTTCTCCTCAATTCTACTTGGAAATGCCTTTTCCAAGGCAGTCAATCCAAGACAGATGCTGGAAGGATGAATGCGCAGTGAGGGAAACAATGGCAAACATCCTCTGAAGGCAGCCCTGGCACAGCGTCCACATTCTTCTGCCTTTTCTTAAGAGAAATGATGTTTAACACCAGGTGTGACAGTCCAGCCTCATGCCCACTTCAGCCACCAAAGCAACGCGTGGGCATCTTTTCTAGACTGCTCTCAGTCCGATGCTGCTTTCAGTGCACCCTCCGAGAAGCCAACAGCACGTTTACACCTCGGGAGCAAGGCCCAGGGATGCACATTTGGAAATGTCCCTCAGCAGCACAGGCTCCCCAGGCTGTCACCAACGCAGGGGGCGTCCCTGAGGTACCTGAATACTGCTGCTCACCCAAAAGTAAAATTTTAACTTCTCTGGAAGGAATTCATGAACTCTTTTTGATATTCCCCCCCCCATTCTACCTCAACTCTGAGTTGCGTTGGCTCTTGGTTTCATCTCCAGGTCTGTGAATTTTGCACGTGCTGAAGCAGCTACATCTCCACCATGAAAGCATCTCTGGTGGGCCTTCAGAGAAAGGGTAACACTGCTCAGCTTTTCAAAGCTGGAAGGCAAGCAGGGCACCAGCGGGGGGGCTTTGGCAAGGAGACCCATGGCCCTTTTAAGAGAGGCTAGCAAGGTGTTCACCAAGAGATGTGGGAAGGCAATGAAGAGAGACACCGGTGCTGGCTCTGGTGTGTGGGTGGCCATTCACTCTGAGCAGAGGACAGCCCCAGTTTGCTGGGAGGCTGAAGGACAAAATGAGCTGGCACAGGGAACAGCAGAGCAGGGCAAGCGACCAGGCTGGGGAGATGACAAAACCCCTTCTTTAGAGAACATCACTGGATTCAAACATACATCAGACTATGGCTTCAGCATGCCAAGTGGCATCTGATCTCTGGGCACTCAGGACCATCTCATGCCCAAGCCAGGGTCAGGGGCTGGCAGTTCTCAGCTCTCAGTCTGCTCTGGTTTATGAAAAGCAGGACAAACTGAGGATTTTTTTTAATGACTGAAACACCACGACCCCCAAAGAGAAGCTGACAGGTCTGAAACAAGACCTGCTATTTTCCATCAAGTCAAACTATTGGGAGCAAAGCTTGATGGGGACACTTCCACTGTCATCCACCAGTATGAACCTTCTGCCACCAATGGATTTTCTTCCCTACATTTCACAGCTAAACAGCACAAGCTTTGTTTTTCAACAAAGCCACGATGCTGTTTTGTAACCAGATGAAACAAGGAGTAAAAATGTGAGGGCTGGTGCAGCAGCTGTGTGGGTCCCTGTTTCTGTTGCCATCATATCCTGGCCACGGAGCAGGACTCTGTTGCACTCAGTGCTGCACAACAGGAAAGCATAACCTGATAATTTGCCCCCGAAAAGTGTAGCGAATAGTCTAGAAAACATTAATTCCTGGGCAGCTAAAAAGAGACTCCCAGGCATATTCTGGGAAAATTACTTTTTGAATAACTGTTTATTCTGCTGTATACTGCAACAACAGCCTGTATCTGAAATTGTTTTCTAACACTGATTTTATTTGGAGGTACTGCTCACATTTTACAATTGAGACACTCCTCCCCCAGTAAGCACAGATGTATGACACTGTCATTTGTGACTGTACTTCTGCCAAGGACATTGGATTCCAATTAATGGTTCATCTAAGGTAACAAAAAACAGCATGTCTAGGCAATAAGGAGTGTCAAGGGAACAAGAGAATTATTATGTAAACTGATTTCATTACTATGTAAGCAAAATAAAAGTTCAAATTAAGTGTACAGTAATATAAAATACAGATCTATTTTTGGAATTAGCTGGGAATTAGGAAGTATGCAAATCCACCTATCCCCCAGAAAAATGGCCACGGAATGCTGAAATTTGCAATATCCCCGGAAGATCCCAGTGTAAGGACGAACTACTGCCTGCTCCTAAGGCACTCCATGGCTAATGGAGGTACATACTGCTTTTGCCATGGAGGAGCTGCCATGTGTGCCACACTGGCTCTTGTTCCACAGACACTGGCTACCAGGCAAAGCCATCAGAAGCAAGGATAGCTCCAGGCCCACCTGAGTCTTTGGATCAGGACAGAAGAAAACCACGGGTGATGCCCCTGTGCTGGCTGGTTGTCACCCACAGGGCCATGACACCACCTGGAGATGCACAAACACAGAGATGCAAGGGCACCCTCCCCCCAAAACCAGGGGCTGCAACACTTAGGTGGCATCACCCAGAAGTTTCCTCAGGCCGGCAATGGCAGCAAGCCACAGCCACAGCAGACAACACCAAAGTTCCTCATCACTGCAAAGACTGAACTGCAGTAAAAGACTCATGGGGAGACACAAACTAGTTTCTGGTACCTCTTTCTAGTTAAATCATCACAGAATTTTTGAGCCTGACAAACAGACTGTGCCAGTTGGAACACATCCAGCACAATGAAGCCCTAACCACTTCACCAAGCTAAGTGCAATCAAGTAGTTAAATCAATCAGAATACCAAGATTACACTTAGATAATATGAAATGAACACCGAAGTGAAATCTCAGCTCTTTCACTCTTCCTTATCCTCCCACTGCACATACCCAACTTCTAATTAGCTCATTTACTGTAAAAAGAACAGAGCTGTGTGCAGCTAATAAGATAAAAGTCCCGAATTCCATTTCACTTGTCTCCTGGTCCCTTCTCTCTAAGCCCTTGTTTCACTTGCTGAGTGTTACTAATGAAGATGAGTTTATTCAATCTAGCCCGCTTTTCCCAGGCAGTCTGAGCTGCCTATAGTCACCTGAAGGAACTGCTGTCACTCCTGCCTTTGAAATCAGCAGCAGGTTCCAGGAGAAAACGCCCCAAGCACCATATATCACTTGTGGCATTTGCAAGTCAAAGCTTCCCCTTCTGCAGGAGAATCTAATTACTAGCTGGAGCTTTTGGGACACAGCTCAAAGTTAATATTGGGGGAATAGAGGGCACACTGGCTATTTGACTTGAAATGTTTTCTTCTTTTCCTTGGTATATTATCAGGTGTAAGTTGACTAGTAATTTTCCTGTTATTGCAGGGAATGAGGAAAAATCACCTGCCACTTATTCAAGGCACTGCTTGCTGACTGATGATTCAGATGGAGTTGAATTTCAGTCCATTGCTACAGGGTGGCTCTGAGCGTAACTCCCCGTGTCACTTTTGCTTTCTGAACCTCAGATGTCACCAAGTCCCAGTGCTATCATAATGGAAATACTAAACATTTTTTCTCTTTACTTAAAACCTAAGTGTGAGAAAAAAAGAGAGAGCAAATGGTAAAAATCATCAAGTTGACAACTAACATAAACCTGGAAGATGAGGAGAATATTTAGAGAATTCATAAGAAATGAGATCAAGAATTGCAAAAGCTACCAACAACACTGTTTTAGAATGAGAGCAATGACAAGCATCATTTAAAATCTAATGGATGGGGTTTCTTGTGGCACACAGAAAGCATACATAGATGATAGTCTTAAATGAAAGGGCTTTTTTTTTTTGTGATAAATACCAATATTAGTGAAAACTGCACAGCAAAACCCCTAAAGTACACCACTGATACCTTGCTTTTACATGCAATTGAAAGCAGAACTCTACTGTCTTGTTTTTTCTCTCCTACTGCACCCACAATGAATTGTTCAAAACCGCACAAACTCTATTATATGCTGCTAAAATTTCAGAAATATTTGGATAAAATATCTTCAGATAAAAACCCTGTTAGCACACGAAGTGTTTTGCAACAAACTAATCAAAGAATCATAAGCAAGTATTTCCATTAGAAATGAAAATGAAACCCAAACCAAGCAACTAAAAACCCCAAGTGCAAGACTCTTTCTCAGCAGAGGAGCGAAACTCTGGTTCCACAGGGCACGCGTGCACCACAACACTGCACTGACACAGCACCTGAGCCTTCCTCCTCCTCCTCTGCCTCTGCTCAGGTCCCAAGTTTCCCGAAGCACCCAACCTCCAGCACCTGTCCTCCCATGGAAAAGCTGCCAGGAACTGATCACCACTTTTCTGAACACAAGTAAGAAGCCACGGCAGGGTAAGAAGATCCATTAGCCTGACTCTGGCAGGGGTTTAAACCTCACAGAAGAACCCTAGCCTGTGGGAAGCTCTCCTGGTTGGTGCGTGACCCAGCAGATAACAATAAGCATTATGGATTTCAGTGTCGCTCTGCATGGAAATGCTGTGGAATTGAGAGTTTTCACCCACCTGTTTCCCTCCTGGGCCCACACCACCCTATGTCTCTGCTATGCAGGAATTCAAAGAATCAAAAAGAAGGTGATTCAAGGGGACTCCATGAAGTACAAGCAGCGGGGTCTTTTTTTCCCCACAATCTTTTCTCAAGGTGTACAATCACTTGCAAGAATAAACCCCGAAGTTAAAATCAGTGAGAGGCCCTTTTACTGTTTGCTCATGTAAGTGCCTCCCATACAGGCTGTTTCATGTTTGCAGGTCCTGGGTGCACAAAGCTACAGCAAGGCTTTGCGAAGTTATGGCCAAGAGAAGCAATTTGCATCACTGGGGCCCTACATAACAGCTTTAGGCTTCTTGGTAAATTCACCTCATCCTCTGCTTCTTAAAGGAAAAAACATTAATGCATCATTTGCAATGCTAACCACAAAAAAATGAAATCTGCTTCGGCATAAAGTAGGATACATAAGGAAAATAATTTTTGCCAGAACAAGAAAGGGAAAAGATTATTCCTGTATTCTCTAGTAGGTTTGGTGACCTAAATCCCCAGACAGTCACCTGGGACCTGGGAGCAAGCCCTCTGTTAAAGCAGACACAGCTGGTGCACCCCTGTGAGCAGCAGAGATGTTCTCCAAGCATGCACAGTGATGGAAGGACATGGATAACTCCAAAGCAAACCGCCAACCCTAATTTGTTGATGCACAATAGCAAAGGAAGGATCAGCTTTTCGTGACAATTGAATTAAAAAATTAAACTAAGGTAGATCTTTTAATTTAGAAAAAAACCAAACCAAAATGAAGCTCTTAATTCATAAGGTGCTAAAATCACAGTAGTTATTAACCTAACTTAAATTAACTGGCTTATTACTGTAGAAAGTCATCAAATGTACTTAGCATTCTTTAGAGCCTTACAGTCAATTAATATAACATGAAATTGAATCAACTCAGGCATCTAGAGACACAGAACCTAGATTTAAATGAAAACTTCAGCCCCATCTACCTCGGGGTCTGAAAATTTGGGATCACCTACCACATCTTCTCCATTGCAACAGGCACAACCCCTCATTTATATCCCATATCGAATTTACCCAGAAACAACTGAAAGAATGTGAGAAAAACCATCTCCGTGATTAAATTTCAGAGCCGAAGCTGAGCCCCGTGGGGTTTTCACCCTTTGAAGCTCTGCCTGAGTGAGAGCCAGGTTTTCTGAAGTGATTGGTACCACTGGGGCCGAGTTTTCCGAAGCGCTGGAGTGGCAGTCGGGCCCTGGGAAGGAGCAGCCGGATTTTCAAAGGAGCGCTTTCCCTGCGAGGAATTCCACGGTACGTGTGGGAGACGTGACTCCCCAAGGAGCCCCTGACTGCTGAGCACTTCTGAAAAGCAGGACCTTCCCTTCTGGGTTTCAGCTACACTATTTTGAACATCTTGTCCTAAAATAAGAGTTACCAAAGACACATTTGTTTCTGGCCCAAACCGAATATTCTCTATCACAGCAAAAAAAAAAGAGGAAGGGAAATGTTGTATTTTCCAATATCCTAGAGTATGCTTTGCGGAAAATCTGCAAGCGTTTTACAGTGTTTGTCAAGGAGGAAGAAAGTGCTTCTTCAATGCTGCATGTGAAAGCAGCTTACTGGAAAAGATGAAAACTTATTATTGCCAATTTTGAAAAAAGAAATCTTTGGCTACCAATGAATAACTAATCTAAGCTAACAATGTCTGGAAATAGTTTTTTTGGAACACACAAAACTTTGTGACGGATAAAAATTAGGAAATTAACGTTTATTGTATTATTTCAAATGTAACTGTTTACACTTGAGGAAAAATAATGGAATAATATCCACTTGGAAAGTTTTTATTTTTAAAAAATCCTTTGTAATACTCCCAGAAATTCCCTCAGCCAAAAGCAAAGGAGTTGCTTTTTAACCAGCTAGAAGAAAGAGCACGATACTACAGCATGGGCTCAGTGTATGGCAAACCCCAAAATGGCTTTGTGAAATTCCCTGTGAAGATCTCACTGGCTGGTAAACATTTCAAAAGCACCACAAGCCACTCCACAGTGCACTGGGTGTCTCCAAAATGCATTTTCTCATGGACCAACGAGGTACAGATAACAAGCCTTCTCCCTCTCAATACAGACACGTCTCACACCCTCAGGAACGGGGCTCAGTATGAAACTGGAGAGCCTAATTTATTTGATAATACGATCACTATATCCATTCTTATCTATAACAGGTTGCTCTTTCAAAACGGTGGATTTACCAGTTAGCTTTCAGAAAATGTCCCTTAAATTGAATATCCCCCGAAATAATATACCAGATAGTTAACAATTATAAATTTGGTCATATGAAAATGAATATTAGTTTCAAAAACTGATTCCACAGCTTGTACGTCACGCTACTGAAATCTGCTGAGAGACGGAGGGTGCACAGGGACCTAAAATTTAGTTCTTTCTTTACCCTACCAGGTCTTGAACATACACTCCAGTTTTTTCAGTTCACCAGATTCAGAGAGGTTATTCACAACACAAGTGAAACCAATCTAAGCAAAGGCATTCGACAGCAGGGGCCTGGATTTTTGTGTCCATGAACTCTACAAGGAATCACAGTCCTTGTGCTTTGCTGATGTCTCTGCTTGCACACAGAGAGGGAGGGACAGAGGGGCAAACATCCATCCTCTCTGTAGCAGCCAGTGCAGAAATCTTCACGTCCAAAGAGGGCTGCTTTTGATTTTTGTTTCATTCTTGTTACATCTAGGTTTATTAGCTGATGCTAATACATTGCTATCACAATGCTCTGTCTCAACAGTAATTATACTGTGACCGTAATGAATACCCTCAAGTATTAAATAGTTTCTCCCCTGCCTACAAAAGTGAACCAGCAATACCAGCTGTCCACCCAACATTAATAAGCTCCAAAATATGCTTAAACCTTGCCTGTAAAGTTCTTAGTTTCTTTTGCAGCTTCTTGTAAAAGAACAGCTTACATATGAAAGAAGATAAATGATTCATTTTTGTACTGTATTACTGAAAACCCTTAAACAGCCTCAAATAACCACAACCTAACACATAGAAAATCCTTCTGAAATCTTTCTGAAGCTGCTGGAAACTTCCCTTCTTTACTGAAACCTTAAGTTCAACTCCCCTTAGAGATCTTATTTCTTTAGTTATCGTTGCAAACAGATTGCCATTAATTGGTTACAGAATTTTACCTATTCTGCTTTCATGAATCACCAAGTTAACTCAAGGGAAAAGGCAATCATTCTGTGTTTTCTACAGAAACTCAGAATACAAGAGGTTATGCTTTCACATTTGCAAAGACTGGAAGACTTGAGGGATTTTTTTTCTTTCTACTCTCACCCCAGGAAAATTCATCTACAGTGGTGTCCATGTTGACACTGGATATCAAAGTTCAAGACAGGGATATGAGCCAGCTTGTTTCCATATGACCCAGCCATCAGGATTTACTGCCCAGGTGCAGCAGTGGGCTCCTGCAGCTGTCTCACATCTGGAATTGAGCAAATGAGTCTTTCCAAAACAGGTCTCAGGTAGACTGAGATGCTCTCTGTCACAGCATAAGGGATGCTTGACTGGTACCTGGTAGAGCAGTGACTCACAGAGGAACAACACAACGTATGTAGAAATTGAACAGATCAAGGATGCCCAAAGGGCAGCATCAGTTGACTTCTCCCCATAAACAATTTATGTATTAATGAACTAATAGATTTCCTTAAAGTAAACTGCATAAAACACCGCACTTTAAAAAAAAAAAGAGACACTTAAATGCACATCTGCTCCACCCCTGAGAAGATGCAACTGGGTAATCATGCACACAGGCTAAGAAATGCTGATTGAATGGAGAGGGGTTAATCTGCAGGGAGGTGAGACTGCACCAACACTAACCTCTGGGTAGCCTCCAACGTCATGCACATCGATTCCAAGGAGATGTCCAAGTCCGTGTGGCATAAATATTGCACCCAGATGAACCTTCACCATGTCATCTACGCTGCCTTTCAGAATGCCAATTCGAGTCAACTCCTCCAGATGGACTCTGTCAGCCAGACGGTGCATGTCAGGCCAGGCGACCCCTTAGAGAGCAGAAACAAGCAGCTGAGTTAACTATTGCTGGAAGTTTTTAACAAGGACTCTCAGAAAACACATGGAACACAAAGGTGGAAAGAGCAACTGCATTAGCACAAAAATACTTTAAACAAGACAAAACAATTTTAACGTGCCTGCAAAGTACAGAAAACTACTAACAAGAGAAACAGCAGCACCTTATAATCCAGACCCACATGGAAAAATGTTAAGACACTGTATCTAAGCATGTCCATACAGATGTAAATGTGTCAGTGAGTCTTCTATAAGAATGTTAACTGTAGAATTCAGTTATTTAAAATGCAGAGCATAATGTTACTCTCCTATTATTTCCAATAACGATCATACTAATTTAGAATATTTGAGGTGGACAGTACTTGTCTATGTACGTTGAAGATTTAAAGCCCACATCTTTCTGGCAAAGACACTGTCCAGAAATTAACGATTCCCTTGTGTTAATGGGCTGTGTAAAACACAACTCCTCTAATACGTGTACTAAAACAGCATTACAAAATACTCTTGGTTGACTAGAGACAGAGTGCCAGGATACATTAGATTGCTATTATTTTGGTATAGGATACAATTTTGTTTGACAAACTGCTGGGGGGAGGAGGGAGGAAGAAAGCAGCTCTTTTGTTACTAACACAGTGCTGTCTTAATTAGTTCACCATGGCTTTGAGTCATCATCAACAGAGCAGTTGCAGAGTCAAGACAACTAGGGCTAAGGTACAGTAGAAGAATATTTTCCTTGTTCAATTCTGGCATGATTAAACAAATAAGAAATGAGCAATTCTTAAAGCCAAACCCCCATCAAGTTCCATTTGCTTTAATCCAGTTAAACACGCAGCTCTAGGGTCTTGTGAACATGAATGTCATATCTTAATTACATTAGCACTTTCTGCTGAAAGTGCTGAGGCTTCAAAGCCTGAAATAAAATCATCCTATGGGAGTGCTTAAATAAAACTAAGGCATCTTTTATGGCTCTGGTACAAAGATCAGAAACAAATGAATGGCGAGTGGCTGCTCTGCCTCGTGCACCATCCACTCCCAGCCCCGTGCACCTTTGCAGCCCCCTGGGCCCTGGCTGGGACCCAGGTCATTGTGGCAGTCAGTGAGCAGGCACCTCCCTTCCCCACCACACTGCTCAGGGCTCAAACCTTTCGCCTGTGCCTGCCAAGCAAGGCCACGAGGCAGCGGATGGACACACCGTGCTGGACAGACCCTCTGGGGCTGCTTCCTCACCAAAGCCGACAGTGCCCAAGCGAGTGATGCTCACCCACAAAATGGGTGCAGTCTTCCTGTTCAAAATGTGCTGGTTTCGTGGTTTGCCTGCTTTAAAAGAGTTTTTCATTTGGTAAGAACCCATAAAACTATAACCGGTTGTTCTTTGATGACCGTGTTCAACGTAACTGTATTTTACAATGATTTATCTCTCTGAACGTTGCTTGTGTTGAAATTTTCACCTCTCCAGATTCACCTATGTTTCGCAGCTCTCTCTCACATTCGGCTGCAACCTGTTGTATGATAAATTGAAATCACTACAATCTATGATATCAGTATTACAGATGTCACACTGGAAGTATTACTGAATCACGGTTGCTTTCCTGTTTATTTTATAGTTGTGAGAATACAGAACTTCTGTGTCTATGTCCAAGTTCAGCTTCTGCACTTTGCAGTCAACTCTAACTGCTCGAAAAGTCTTTAATCTTCTTTCTGAGGACACTAGATGTTCTTTTGAGATCTCTCCCATGATTTCTTAGCTGAGTGCTACTACAAGTCATCTATTTTCATCCCCTTAACTGCAAAGCCACATGTAACGTCTGACCCTGGTCAACTATTTGAAGCCTCATCCTCTCTTGATATAAATGAAGGTCAGAACTCCATGGCTGTGAGACAAAACACAGCCATGCCCCGGATGCTCTGAATCAAGTTAAGATGAGGTGCTGAGGAAACTGGAGATGAGGTGCCTGTTGTTTGCAGCTCTCCTGGTACTCTTGGTCTCAGTCCAAACCCACAGACTCCACTTAAAGAGACAGAGCCACCTTTATCAAAACTAGGAAGAGATACAAAAAAATCAAACTGATCAGAAATAAAAACACCAAAACCACACATCTATTTGTCTGCAATATTTAACAGAGCAACTGAATGGTGCTACTGCCCTAACTGAAAAGATTGCCCCGGCTGTAAGTCCTGAATATTTCTGAGAACTGAACAAATCCATTAGAGCCCCTTCTTCCCTCACCTTTACATCTTTCTTTTTTTCTCATTGACATAAAGTGTAACTATTTCCTCCCTCCTTCTCCTGCCCAGAGCTCTGCATTCCCCATCTGTTTTGGCTTTTCTATCTTATCTATTCCAGTAGAGACTGAGGACAACACAAAGCTCTACTGAAATAAATAACGAGGCTGGATGGGAAATCTGCAGCTTTGGACTCTCTCTTGGAACTGGGGCAGTGCTTCAGACAGAGCCCACCAAAAGGACTCTGGACCACTCTTTCCTCATCCTGCCAGTGCCATCAGTTCTGCTGGAGACAGAAGGAAGCACGTCAGCTCCAGCTCTCTCCCAAAGCTGCAGATGGCACCAGGGCAGCTCTGGGCAGAGGGAAATAACTGCTGCTAGATAACACAAACCTTGGTGTACGAGCACAGAGGTGTTCGAATTGTCTTAATTAAAAAGCAGAGTTTAGAGATAGATTGCATTTTCTGTCCTGTTGTCTGGCTCCGTGTTTTATTCAATTATGACTATGGTGTGGTGTGTTAGGCCACGAAAGCCCTGTATAATGCACTCACACACACAGACTGTTACTTGTGTGCTAAGACAAAATACCCTCGAGGATATTTTTGAGCTCACCAGAGACAGTGAATTAAGTGGAGTGACTTTTCTGGTCTTCACTTAAAAAATGGTGATAACCTCGATTTGTTTGATATGAGAAGCTTCCCATCACGCTACGAATAAACTTTAAGAATAAAGTACAAACACGTTTCCCCCCTCCCCTTTTTTTAAACAGGTAATTTGACAGAGAAAGAGGATCTAAATGCTAATCTTCAAATATTTCCTATTACCTTTACAATTTAAAAGCATTAACTTTGTGAAGAGAAAGAACTCCTTCACAGTAATAAGGCAATTACTTCAGAGTATAGAAAAAAATCTACTGAAAAGAGGGAGCCATCATAATTCAAGAAAGGTCTCAGTCGATTTTATACAAAAGTATATGAATATGTTGCATACATTTAATATAGAGTAAACAGAAATATAAACTCTTTTTAAAAGTTATTCTTCTTTTTGAAAAGTTACTTTACACCTCAAATTGTATTAGTTTTGTCTGGCAATTGGAATCTTTATAATACAATTGCTTGTGCAAGTCCAGCTGTCTTTGAGACTGACTGACATGTCTGCACTCAAGTGTCATTTAGTTAACTGATAATTACACTTAAAGAGCAGAAGTCCTTAAATTCTGCTAATCTAATTGTCCTTTGTTGACACTGAACTTTCAATTGCAAAAAGTGGAGAAAGAAGGAAAAACTAAATATCAGAGTTGATAGCTTGACGAAGTCGATAACTTGATTAGGAAAGCCCTGGACAGAAGTTTTTGGTGCTCTCACGTGTTGTGTAACTCAAGAGCCTGGACCTGCAGTGAGGATGTGAGAGGCCCAGAGACAGCTCTCTGTGCTCAGATGTCTGTGCACACATCCACGTGTGGAGAGCTTGACCATGCTAAAGAAAACAATCACAGGAATGGCTCTGGGTGGGCAGCCAGGGAACAATCTGCCCAACAGACTGCAGGCTCCAAGATGTGAGGAAGAACACACCAGCTGAACAATGCTGCATGAGCATCATCCTGTACAAAGAACCCTTCATTCATGGAGGTTGCTTGATGTCCAGGCAGTGCAGATTTTGGATCACTGGTGGTCTGGTGGTGAGCTCTGTGCAAGCTGCTGCAGCAGAAGTCAAACACTGTATTAGCATTCGTGTAGGGACAAAAAGCAGTTAAAAAGCAACTAAAATCCACAACAAAACTCCACACAAGTGGCTCTACCATCAATTACTGCAGTAGCTGACTTTTCCAACACCAGCCCGCACTAAAGTCCCACCACCAATCACTCCCAGGATGTTTTATTCACACATTATTCAGGACTGTTATTTTTAAGCTTTGCTGAAGGTTATCATTGTTGCAGCTGGGTTTTTTTTCCTGAAAAAGGCTTATGATAGTGCAGATATGCTTTTTGTGTAAAAAGCTTAGTTCCGTTATTATCTTTAAGCCAATTTATAAACCAATTACAGTCCACTGACAGATGAGGTTTAAAAAACTAGATCAGAGGGTCCTTGGACTTTGACAGCTTGCACCAAAAAGAGTCTGCACTCAGGAAAATCTGCTGATGAGGTGTCTGCTCCCTTCTTAATTCTCTGCCAGGTGAGATTCTGGGTAAGACAGGTCACTGAGCCAGCAAGTGGCTCCCCGGGAAAGCTCAGTTACCAAGGCTCATGGGGCTGTCATTTGTCACCTGCCACGCAGCACGTGCTTGGAGAGGGACCAGGGCAAAAAGCACCTCTGACAGCAACCAAGGCACTTGAGATTCCATGAGACACACAGTGAATGAACTACACAGCAGCGACCAGACAGTGGAGATGTCTGATAATGAAACAGAAAAGACCGTGGAAAACATAAAACTAGGCAGGTTATTGGCTTTCAGACACCATGCAACCAGTATAGCAGAGGTTTGCAGAGGTGTGAGGTACCATTTAAAAATGGCAAACTTAATGCATTAAATTTGCTAGAAGAGTTTTGTTAAAAGTTATTCCCATCAACCCAAATGGTATCTGTTACCCTCAAATACTACTGTGTCAGAAAAGAGAAAGATAACATTAATATTGTTTTATTTCCTAAAAGTATTTCCTCTCTAATTGTCCGTTTGCCAAACCCACAGAATTTCAGATAAAACGCCATGTTTTAGGGGCTCAGAAACATCATATAAGGATCTCTGCAATAATCTGTGCCCTCTGGGATCACACTATCAACAGAGAAGATTTTTATTCCCCTCCAACCTCCCAAAAAAGAAAGAAATGCTTCTAGTGAAAGCAGAAATCAAAAGCATCCCTATCTTTTTAATAAACATACCCCAACTTTTTAAACAGTAGAATTAAAAAGGTGAGTTGCTATAACACATCACACTATCAACTGTTCCTCAGTTGCTGTTAACTTACGGGAATTCTCATTCCAGTGCTTATTTTCTGGTGTTTTATTAGAAGCCATTTGAGAACATAAAGTAGAAACAGCATACAAAAGTAATTTAAAATTACTGCATGATATTTAGCCATTTTGGTCAGAAAATACTATGAAAAGGCCTAACAGGATTCTTTTGGCCACTACTTAGGGTACTTTGTGGTTGTAATGTGACAATGATTAAACCACAAATGATTTAACAGGGCTTTTTTGTTGTTGTAGGGTGGGGTTTTTTTGCCAGCACAGATGTCACAATCTTACTAAAAAAACGAGTATGGCAAGGTTGTAGTAACTTCTCCCCAAATTGTGCTAAGGTTAAGTTACATTTAATTTCTGAGTGTCCACAGACAAGGGCAAAAGGCCCAATGTCCCCTGGCAGTGCCACTGAAATGCAGACAGAACACACAGCCCCAGTCCAGCCAGCAACCCACTGGAACAGACCGAAATCTGCCAGCTGGCAGGGACCATATCAGACATAAAACAATAGGTCTTTAAAAATTCCAAGCAAACCCAGTTTAAAAAACAAACCAAACCAACATTTAAATTCTAAAAACAATTATTACTCTCCTCTTCACTTGGGTGCTAGAGAAACATTTGTCATATTTGTGATTTCTGTGCTTTCCTTTTGGCCCACTAATTGAAACACTCGGTAGTTGCTCAGATGTGAGCTTGGTTTCTTGCAGCACCAAGTAAGGCACCCCTGCCATGGGGCAAGAAACCCAAACGCTCTACTCAAACACTGGCAGTGTCTGGGCAACAGTGAAGCAGTTCAAGGCTTCGTATATGTGTAGATAACTACCTGCAGCCTCGTGGGGTCAGCCTTAGATGGATCCCTAAATGAGGGATGCAATTTTAGACTGCATTTTACAGCTGTGGCATGGCTGCAAGTGGCTACCATACGATGAGAAGAGCCTGTTAACATTCTCATCCCAAAAGGGAACTGTAAGGAATTTGTTGCTGTGTCACACCCACGAATACCCAGAGTTCTGACTAATGCAGGTATCACCAGACCTGCCCCTGCCCTGTGCCTTGAGTCCCAGTGCCACAGCTCCAAACCAGGATGGGTTCCTTCAAAAGCCATCCCTCTGTTCCCCAGCAAGATGCTGGACTCCTGACAGCAGGCAGAGTTACTGACTGAAGGGAGATAGAGATTACTCCCCATCACCTCTGAAATTCAGACCATGGTGCACCATGACATTTCTTTTGCATCAGCATGATGGAACTTTTCAGCAGTAAATCCACCCTCCCCATTCTAAACCCTGCACAAGATGAGCTGTCACCCATCAGAGGCAACACCAGGATAACACTTTGCCACACAGAGACACTAAGAAAAGCAATACAAATAGATGCAGCTGTGGAGCAAGAGGAGGGATTTCTTCCATGTCTGGATGCAGCACTGGGATCCAGCACTGCTGGCAGACGCTGTGGATTTTACCTATTTCTTCCTTCCAAATAGGTGTATGTTGAAAAGAAGAGGAAAAAGATGGGGGAATGAGGGAAGTGCTCGGAGGGATTGCAGTATGGAAACTTATCAATCTCTGAGGCTCAGAAAAGACTCTGTTTAGATAAGATTCAGGGCAAACAGCATAATCTGTGTCTAGCAGGTTTGCACTCTGACAGCTCCAGCTGATGCAGCGTCAAGATGGAACGACTTGTGAACTTTGTACTTCAAGTCAAATTACAATGTATAGCGAGTGCATTTCCTGGACACTGAGCTGGGAGAAAATCCGTGCACATCAGGCCGGATAAAGGCAGCTTATTCCCTCCAAGTCACTGTTAAAAACAGAATGGTACAATGCTCCAATATTACTACGTGCTACAATTAGGAAAAAAGGATTAAAACAGATTTTAAAAAAAGCCTAAAACCAAACCCTATTCACTACAGAAAGGCTAAAAAACCCGCAGCCAATTTAGGCTGAGACTGTAAAGATGTCTAAATGCATTCAGCCTGTGCAGGCCCCACCTTTGAAGAACCCCCGAAAGCAGTGAAAGGAGCTGCTCCTTCAGCTGAGCTGGGGAGCTGCAGGTTTGCCCCCGAACGCCGCTCAGAGTTCTCGAAGTGAGAGGGAGGTCAGGGCAGGAAGGCCCAGCTGTTTCCAGGCACTTGGAAGTGGCTCAGCGCTATTTCGGGCTCCCAACGCCGCAGGGTCACTGTATGCAGGGGTCGGGGAAGAGCAGCTCCCCGAAGGTTTGCAGCCAGAAATGCTGCATTTCAACAGATTGCTGCTTTCACAGAGGGGCTGCAGGATCTGCTGGATTTGGCAGAAAATGCTGCCTTTTCTTTCAGCTCTTGTTGTAGGTTACTGCTGTTCCGGGCACGGTTAGGTGACGTGACCAACTAGGAGAGCTCCAGTAATCAATGACACTGCTTTTATTTAATATCTTGCAAGAATCAAGAATTTCAACTCGATTGCCAGTACTGTCAATGCATCCTTCAGTACCTACAGCTTTTATTTTCCAAGTTGTAGCAATGCTTTAGCCATTTATACTGACAAAACCAGGATGAACTTACCACAGAAAGCTGTACTACCTTTGCTGGGTCAATCTCAGAGAGTCGGGATTCATTATTTATGAACACTAATGCCAGCAACAAATATACAGCCAACTCCATTCAAAAGAGAAGAGGCAGAGCACACTACAAACAGCTTTTCAAAACATATATTAGCAAGATTTACTTTTCAATCTGTCTTTTAACACAATAACACATTCTGAACTGCAAGGGGGGAAAATAATATTGTCGTGTCATTTAGCAAGATTTGTGAACATCAAGTACCGGTTACAACATGCCCTGGAAGCATTTGTTCTTCAGAGGAATTGGTATAAAATCTTCAACTTCCGTCATTAATGTTTTATTTCTGAGAATAATTGTTTTGCTTCAACTATTACAGCAGATCAATAACAATCAGCAGTGTTTTGCCTAAGATATGACAGTTTGAATGGGGATAGTTCATATGGGCATTTTGAAATTATACAAACTGTAAAATAGATTGGGTTTTCACACCCTTCCCTGTTGTGCTATTGTCAGAAATTCCAGTTTACAGTCCAGTTTCTTTCTAAAAACTCATCAAACTCAGCTACTGTTTTTATACAGCAAACAGAGAATCGTGCCCACATGGGGTTCTACGAAGCACAATTCTGGACTGCATAAAATAAAACTCAAATGACTTCCATGCAAAAAACACCCTTGCATGTGAATAAGAACCTTGCTTGTACTTCACTTGAAAGGAAGAAATATTAATAAAAGTTACAGTTATTTTCTTTAGGTGTAATAAATTTCAATCCTAGTTGGATACAGTAGCAATTACTCTAAAGCGGTATATTCAAACCCAAAAATAATCTGAATTCTAAGGAAGTTACAGAACTGTCAAGGACAAAAAGAAGCAGTAATCTGTGAAACTGCAAATTTTGAATTTGCATATGTTCCTAAGCACAACTCTGCTCAACTTAGTAAAAGAAACAACTGCTGGTAATACAATCTACAGTGTCAAATAGGTACCCTAGCCATTAGTTCCCAATTAAACAGTTCTTTAATTGAGGTATTCTAATCCTTGGTCTCAGTACTATCCTACCTGAGCTGAATCCTCCACTACTCTTTCTTTAAGAGAGAAATCTTATTAGAAACTAGAACAGGGAATCACACTGCTGCTTTGGATTCAAATCCCAGCATTTTGTGTTGTCTAAACCAGGTTGTTCATGAAACTTGTACTGGGTCACTGAACCTGCCTCCCCTTGACAGTCTCACTGAGAGAACTGTGCCCCAATATTTAGGTACCAGAGCAGTACCCACCACCCAAAGTTTACACTGTGATGTTCAAAAACACAGACTAGTCACCCTTGAAGGTCCCTGGGCTTAGTCCTCCACCTCCATCAGCTTTACTAGTTCAATCCTTTGGCATCAGGCATACAGGGAGGAGGCAAACCACTGGAAAATTAAGTGGCTGCTTTGTTTTGTCCCTCTAATTCACAGCATTCCTTGGAAGGAAAGACATGGGAAAATTAGCTAAGACAACCCCTCCACTGCAGAGCAGTTAGGAAGCTACACCAAAAAACAAAACCTGAAGAAATCAGGAGAAAAGCACAAAAAGTGGACACAGAGTTTCTCAGAGCAGCTCAAGTCTTGTGGAATTACAGCTGCCCAGACAAAGACCATGCAGGATTAACTTTGTTCTGCACCTTGCACCTACAAACACACCAGGCTTTCTTTGGTCCTCTGCTGCCAAGGGGCAATCAGGAGTGGCCAACACACAAACTCCAGGCAGGACTGCAGCAGCAACCCAGACTAACACAGAGCCTGGTGTCAAGGCTGTGTATGGCAGGTGTTCTGTCACTTTTCATCCCAGAGAACTTCAAAGGAATGTTTCCCCTGGTCTTCAGAGGGAGTCCTCAGAGTCATGCCTACAGAAGGGCCTCATGCACTTCTCTGAATCATTCTGTACCTCAAACTCTTTGGCCCTAAACTGTCTGAACATGAGAAAGAAATGACGGAATGGAAGGGTTGCTCCTAAATTTAGAGAGACACCTATTCTCAACTGCAAGAAGACCTGACCCACAGAAGCACCTGGAGCAAAGACAGAGGAGGGGCCACCAGCTACAGAGAACTTTCTGAACCTCAAGCCACACACTGCTGGCCTGTGCTCCCTGGCTGTTCCAACCTGCTCCTCTCAGCCTCTTCACCTCAGAACACCTCAGTCTTTTGGAAACTGCTTCTTTGCATTTATGAGGCATCTACAGCACTTCTGGTAGGCTCTAAGGATCAGCTGGTACCTACGTGATCAATAAAAGGGTCTTTTATTTGCTAGATATGTGGGTTTACTTCTTTGCCTGAAATGTTCTTGACTGTACCTGAAGTATACTTGACTGTACTTTCTTGCTCAAAGAGTCCTGGCATCAATGAAATCTGCAGTGGCTGATCTTTGATCCTGGAAGATCCAGGATGTAAGAGCCTAGAGAACCCTTATCTTGAATTGAACTGTGAAAACTAACCAGAGGAAAGGAATCTTCCAGCCCTAACATGGAGAAACCTCCATCTTGCGTTAGCAGACGTGTTAGCTCTGGGCTGGAGACTTTCGTCAAGATGTTCCTCTTCAGCATTTATGAGAAAAGCAAAGCCTGAAAGCCAGAGGCAAGCCAATACTCAGTCGTGGACAGTAAAATGCAGAACTTGGGGATGCTCATATAAGATGAGCCCCAACTTGAAAAAATGCAGAGATACAAATTCCATAGGGAGACCCTGGAGTAACGTCAGAGGAGGAAAGCTTTCACACTGCACATAAACTGATGTGGCGAACAACAACTTCTGTGCATATTTGGAACTATTTTTCATTTTACTGAAACAAACAACCATCAATCAGCAAATATTCCCAGCTGCATAGCTAAAGTCTGAATGCAATTTCGATTCAATGGGGACTTTGGATAGACAAGCTTTTTAAATCATATAAATGTAGAGATAGGGACTTGAGTGGCTGCCAACACAGCCTTACTCAACTGTTCCTTGGGAGCAGTTTGCTAGACGAAGAGATCCTTTTGGAAACCGGAATTTAGGACAACAGACCTTATGGATCGAGGTGTTTTAATTGCTTCTTCCTCACACCCCAAATACTAATGTGTACAACTTAAAAAGATTGTTTTTTCCGTTAGTTTTTTAAACAACCAAGCTTTGCAGTAGTACCAGGAATGCTAAGCACAAGCTCCCTTCCTTTCCCTTCTCCTGTGATTTTCCATTACCCTACAGACAGGGAGTAGTGCTTGGAGGTCCCAGTATGCAATTGCAAAGGGATGAAAATGGAAAGTATGTGATTCCTCCAATATTTAGCTCATTAATCTTAAAGACTCTGTTTATGCTCTAGTGCATTAATCCAAAATAGTTTTAATTGCAAAGCTGAAAGATAAGCATACTTCCTTTTCAGTTCTTCTCAACACAGTAGCAATTCAATATATTTGAGAAACCCAATGTTTCTATAAATAGAAATTTCAGAGAGGGACTTAACAGCAAACCAAATTATTTTATACATTTCTTCAAATAGATTTATACTAATGCCAAAAGCAAACACTAATGGTCTCCCAGGTGTAACCAATGACAAATGATGGATAAAAAAACCTAATACATTGACATTGGATCTAACTTATGCAACTGGGGTGCAGAATGGACTGAGACGGATTTGGGAACCATGCACACGTGGCCTTTCTACTCCTTCAGATCTTCCCACAGACATGTCCAACTTGGTTTCCAAAGGTTCTAATCTCCCCCTGCAGTTCAGGGGCTATGCCAGCTGTCCAGTGGAGGTGCTGCAGACATCAGAGCTGAGGCCTCACACCCTGCCCTTAACCACTGCACTCTGCAGCCTTATGCCCGCTGAGGGTGTGCTACACAACACTTTTTTTTCCACCACAGTTTGCTTTTTTAAGCCTGGGCAATTACAGGGGTCGGGGGGAGCTACACTAAAAGCAGCATTTTTATGGCTGTAGCATCAAGGACTCCAGAGTTGAGCAATATCAAGTGACACTGTCCGTGTGAGCTTTGCCTGGACCCTCAGTGCTGACGTGTTACGGTCCAGTCCTTTAGTTACACGACCATCTACTCCTTTAGAGAGGATTTCAGTAGCACCAAGGTCTTTTTGATGACGCTGCCTTTTCCAATCCTACAATAAAACCTTTAAAAAGTTCAGAGAATTTCAGTGACACTCGCTGGAGGACCAGGCCCAGTGCTATGTTTTGTAATGTAGGCAGCTGGCTAAAGGACAGAGGGCCTGATGCAAGCAAAACTGCAACATTCACTCATGTGTTCCTACAGACAGGAGAACTCACATGCAGTAGAGCCTCAGAGGCACCTCAGCCCAGTGCAAAAGCTTTCACCAGATTAGCCAAAGCCTCCTCCCAACCAAACCTACAGGAAGCCCCAAGATGATTTACTTCTAGGGCTACCTTATTTCCAAGGCAAGCACAGCTCCTGCTAAACCACTGAAGATATCTGTTCCTTATATAACTCATCTTCCATCTATTGCAAAAGCTGAAAACATGCAGGAAAAGAAACAAGAGGCTTCACAAACAGGCAAGCATGGCAAATGCACCTAAACGCTGCCTCTGGGAATCAGTAACCATTCTTGCATCAGACTCAGATTCTCAGCAGTATGCTAAGCAATTTGCTTCAAACACAGCGGGGGGGTGGGGGTGTGTATTTTTATTTATTTATTTCACATTTGTTCATTAATCATTTCCTCTCCTTTTACCAGAGTTTGGCTTGACAGTCTGGAGTGTGATTTGCAGAAAGGCTGGGCACTCAACAGCTGTGACAGAGGTCAAAACAGCTGGGGTTTGAGCAAGAGCAATGTTCAACTCCCTTAGAAAAGATCTTGAGTCTGATGAATTTCAATCCTGGCATCCCAAGTGAGTCAATAGCTTTTCCACCAGCCTCTCCAGCCTGCAGAAGGGGGACTGCTGCACACTTCCACATCACTGAGATGCAGGGCAAGCAAACTTCCTGCCTGCCCAGCACTGCAGTGCTGTTATGATGAGCACTCTGAGAGGAGCTGGTGAGGGTGCTGATAATTTTAGATTCAGAGCAGGTTTGGAACAGTAGGCAATAAACAGCTCCGGGCCGTACATGGAACAAAAGGTTAAACTAAATTACTGAATAGCTGCTCGTTAGCTCAGCCCTTACTGTTATATGCATTGTGTGAAGACAGTAAAAGGGAGAAACAATGAATGTATCTACAGGAACATTTTAATTCCAATCATACTTTAGGGGGGAAATCTCTTGGTTGTCCCCACTTACTGTGTTTTTGTTTACAAAGGGGAGTCTTGAAGCATGAATTGAATTCATTTCAGATGAAAGTAAACTGGGAGATGTGCTCCAGGACTGCATCTAATGTCCCTCAACCAATTTGGCAAATTTAACGAGATTAAAAATCAATGCAGAAGTGAAGCAAATTAGGACACTAACTTCTGGAATGCTACATGATACTCAGATTTACAATTTCACTCTTTTTTATGTAGAATACCTCTGTAAAACAAATTATTTCACAAATCACTGTTCTGAGGAAGAAGCAGATGATGCCTCAGCCACTGAAGGGAATGGAAGTGTCAATATTCTGCACATCTGTCCCTGTATTTTAGTTCTGGGGAAGAGGAAATTTAACGCAGATGGACTTGAGACAATTAAGCAAATCCCCCAAGCAGAAATGCAACATTCCTCTCTGACATCTTGGATCATGAGGCTGACTGTGTGGGAAGGAGACAGCCACCCCCCTGCCACACAAGCACACCTTTCTGACTCTTGCTTCAGTGACAAGCATCGCTGTCTCCATATGAGCTCCACGGTCGGTGGTTTCAAAACTGCTGCTTATGCAAGACTCAGTAGGTCTTTCTCCCCTTTTATTTTAAACAGATTTGATTTGTGACGACTGCACTGAACTTGGGCTATAATCCCACAGAGAGTGTTTCTTCACTTTCAGAATATATTATTTGGCTTGCAGAAGGAATTCTGTTCTTGCAGTTGGAAGGTAGGGTAACCCATATATATGATTAGAGCTGTTTGCACATTTGGACCATACACAGGATGTAGTCAGATGAATGCTTTTCTACAATGAAATACAATGTTTTGGAGTATTTTTTCAATTATGACAACTCTTTGTATATACAAGTATAAAAGTATTAAGAGGTCCATTATCTCTCAGAAAGTAACTTCACTCAGGACTTAATTAGGTTGACGAGAGGCAGACTGAAAAAAGAAATGCAAATCTCTGAACAACATGCATCTATTAGAATGTTTAAGGTTGCTAGCAGTTGTGTGTGCTTCCATACACACCCAGTACTGGGTCAGTGACCCTCCCTGAAGTCCTCGGCTCCCTATCTTGCAGTGAGGAAGATCCCAGGAATCATTAACATCCCAAAGACAACAAGGAGATGTCCCCTGCGACCCTTTGCCACGAGGCACAATTAAGGCCCCAATTCTGCAGCTGGAGAGAAATCCCATTTCCTACAGCAGCAGCCTGTGCTGTGTGCACTCTCCCTGCTCAGCCTGCCCCATGAACAGCTCCTGCCCTGTGACCACAGACACTGCGATCTTAGGAACCCACGGAAAAGAAGACAAACAAAAATAATAGCAAAATTAACATGGGCTCCGTAATTCAGAAAATCTGACTGAAACATGACGGGTCTGGGTTTTAAATTTAGTGCCTCTAAAACTGCAAGCTCCTCTGCCTCCATTTTCAGAGACCCAAAGTATTACAGGGAACAGGGGTGAATTCACATCATCACACTCTGCTCCACTCTGTGCTGGTTCCTGGCTCCCCCAGGAGCAGATCCTGGTGCTTCAATGGTGGTCAGTGAGTTAACAAGTTAGGTTTGTTCCAGGAGGCTGCAGCCTCTCCCACTGGAGCCTGTCCCTCTGGGCAGCAGTGACAATGTGCTCAGTTTGCACCCACCCTTCGAGGGGCTCTGGGCTTTCTCAGCAGCTCAGAACTATGTGACACTACCCATGCTAGAAAGGTCAGTGTTTCCCTTGCTTCTTTTCCACAATACTTCCCGGAGATCCTAAAAAGGACCTAAAAAGCAGACTTTTCAGACGGTGGATTTTTTTGCATGTTGAAGGGCTCCAACTGGACCTGTAATTCAAGAGCACAAACTGTCCAGGTTGCTACTCTGAGGTACAGAAGGAACAAAACCAATGAACATTTTCTGTAGATAGAAAATTCATGATTCCCAGTCTCATGAACAGTGTAAATGCGTATTTGCATCATTCTTCCAAACAGGCACGACAACCAAAGCACAACGAGAACAGAAAGTTCAGTTGTGTCTTCTGCCAGACGTTAGGAATGTTTTCTCTGTCTGTGAATTTCAAGCTCCCAAAACTAGTAAAAGATCCTCACAGCTACATTTCAGAAATACCCAACAGTATGTCCTTATTTTCTGATGCTGTAAATGAAGTCTTCAGCAAACTGAGGAATTCTCCACACCACCCTGAACACAACATCATATCAGCTCTCAGGTTCTGAAGACAGTCTGCAACTTCTTAGCATTAAATACTGCCAAAAAGATTACATGGAATTAAAGGTGGCACTGAAATGCAAAGCAAACTATGAAGAGGAGCAGGACAAGACTCTACAAGGGACAAACAGCAGATGATGAAGAATGCACACTTATTAAAATAGCAAAATATCTGGTCTCATTTGGCAAATAAGCGTCGAGTGTTATTTCTCCTTGTAAGCTGCTCAGAACAACAGTGCTGCTGCCAGCCTGTGTGACAGCAAAGCTGCACACGTCCTGACTGGCAGGCCAGAAAGCCCATGCACTCAAGGCCTGATGACTGAAAACCAATAATGCAACTATAAAGGATAAGCGTGCTTTGTACATTCAGTACATTCTTCTCAGAGCTGTTCCATTAGTAATACTGAGAAATGCTCAAGTACCTTCACCAGTGACATACTCAAAATCACAGCAGCAGTTAGCTCTACACATTTATTTGCTGCCTCGAAAGCAGAACCAGAGAAAAATAAGATTTTCATTAAGCCAGACAGTTGTTTCAATTATGAAAAGGTATATTTGATGAATTAGTTTGCCTGCAATTTAAAGGCAGATAGTGAAGTACCCAATAGCCAGTGCTTTCAAAGCTTTTTAAGGCTAGTCATCCTTCCCAAAGATGCACATTCCATCCTCTTTTCCAATAGAAGATTTCTATTGTGCTTACACAGAAAATACAGAAATGCTTGAAACAAACTGAAGCACAGCACACATGTTCACCCAAACTCTGACTTCAGCACTTGGCACGAGCTTCCTGAAAAGATGGCAGTATAAACACACAACTGAGTAACAACTGTCACCCTCAGATAAAAGGAATTTTAAAAAAACAGTAAGATTAAAATATCTTATTGATAATATCGTAGTAATAACTGAGTTTGTGTTAAGGGAAAGCGTTGTGTGTCCAGTTCCATATATTAGGAGCTTCTTAGACACGGACATTAATTTTATTATCTTGTTCCTTTCCAGCACTTTCTAAAATGCAAACAGAATTGACCTGACAGCCTGAATGCTGCCAGGAAGCTTCTCCAGCCCTGCTGACATGTGCTGACTTTTACCTGGTTTCACTGCCCTCATCACCGCCCGCGACGACTTCAGCACGGCCTCATAGATGGCCCTCTGGTCAGCAGTGAACTTCCCGTTGGCAGGGAAGGTGCAGGTGATGTCAGAGCCGTAGCAGTAATACTCTCCTCCCATATCAAACAGGCTGAAAAGGAAACAGAGGAGGAAGAGATGAAATTCGAGTTCCAGGGAAATAGTAGAACGTGTAATAGCAGACTTTGTCTTGCTCTGTGCATAAAATCGTCTGTGTTCTGGTGGTTTGCCACGTAATCACTGACTGAATGCTGTTCCTCAGTAAAAGGAGGCAAGAGCCCCTTGGAATCTCCCAGCAGAAGGGTATCTGCATCCCGTGTGGCTTAAATGGACACCCTCTTGGGCTATGCCCATCCTGGGTGGAAATGCTGAGAGAACACAGGAAAGAAGAAAAAGTAGATGAGAAATCCACTCCAATCTCTTCAGTTCCACCTTCTAGGATATCTTCTCAGAAAAAAAAAAAAATCCTTTTTTCCTTTCCTGAGAAATGCTAGCACCACCTAAAGCATCCACCACCCAAACCAGAATCTCACTTAACAGCGAAATGTTATTTAAATTACGGCATTTTGTATCTAAGTGTCAAAAGACACCTGATTGTTTAAATACAATGTCCCCAGTAAAGGGTGACTGCCACTGCTCACAATGTAGACTCCATTAAGACAAACTTGCCTACCAGGAATTAAAGGAGCAAGCACTATGGAAAGATCCAACCAGAAAAGCACATGGAGCACAGTTTTCTGCATCAGAGGTAGAGGAAAAAAAAATGAAGTACTTTTTTTAAACAAAAACACTGGCTTACCTCTTGAGAAGCATAATTATTCTATGCACGAATCATTGATTCACCACTGATAGCTCAGCTGCCAAAAACCAATCTGTACGAATAGCAAGTGGGACTCTACACCCTGTGAGGGCCATGTTAGATATCTGCAAGGCTTCTTGACCCTGATAAAGCATTGCACTGGTTTCAGCAGGCTCAGAAATCAGCAAATAACCAAATAACCATTTGGACCAGACAATACTTGAGCAAATAACCCCCTTAGTTCATCATATATTGACTACAAGAAGGCACATTTTACATCTAAGACTTTGGTCTTGACACACAGTATTTGTGTGACCTCCTGATTTCTAAGGTAAGAGTCAGAGTTGAAATCTGCTCATGTAGGTCTTCTTCCAATCACCCCAAACAAGTATATGAGAGGCGAGTCATCATAAGAAATATGACTTTCCTTCACTGTGTTTGAAAACTTTGGAGTTTTCTTCCTCCTGCTGCTTTTTCACAGCAGGGTCAGTCAGACAACACGAGCAGCAGGCAGGGCACTGCTCTGCGGGACCCTCTCTGCCCCCGAGTCCCAGTTACAGCAGGAATGGAAAACTGGGCAGTGCAGCTCATCCCAGCCAGCAAATGTGGGTGAGGATAAATATCAGCTGCCACAGAAAGTGCTACAGCACTCGGCTCTTCACCATTTCCAGCACAGCTGCTGCTGAAAGCAAGGGACAGTGAGCAAACAAAGGCAATGAGGATAAAGCTAAAGAGTATTTCAGCAGACTCTTCTTGCTGCGTTGCATACGCAGACACACACGCACGGAGATTTACCCCGGGAAATTTTAAAGTCCACCCCACAATTTCCTCCATGAACAAATCTTTGCAGGGAGTGTAAGCCCTGCTGAAGTCATCGCCAGCCTAACCAAACTGGGCAAGGTTCACCTGCAGAGAGACTTGCAGGACTGGAACTTCAGGAACAAACCCAGGGGTTACAGATGCACAGCTGCACCAGGCTTAAAGCTACAGGGGCAAACTCCTCAGGGGAGAGCTACAGAGACCTGCAAAATCATACATGTACACACCGAGCTAATACAAACACTAGGTACTTCACTTAAACATCAAACACAGAACGTTAAAACAGAAAGTCACTCATTGAAAAAAGATACACAACAGGCAGAAAATGTCAAATGCACAGGGTGAAAAAAATACGATCAGACACCAGCATAGCAACTGTAAACCAGCCCAGCCAAACCTCAAAATGAGAAAACCCATCAACGCTGCCTAAGTTCTGATTTTATGGTTAAAGTCCCTTCTAAAAGTAACTAAAGATACTCATGGAAAATCTATGGGTACAGAAAACTAGTTGCAGCAACTAAAAGCCATGTAAAAAGCTGCTATATCCTTTAATGTGTCAACAAGATACAGATTTCAGATCAGTTCTAAATCTTTTAACCCATCCCAGACCGACCCTTTCCAAATCACAAATCAAGTTTTCTGGCACTCTGTGGGATCTGTGACCCGACTCCTTAGCATTTACAATGTCCAGTAAACGTCCAGTCAGCATGGTGACAGTAAAGCTGTGACCAAAAACTTCCAAACTCCCTGTCCATGTCTGCTGGAAGTTTCTATGCTTTATATATTTTACCTGGAAAATAGTTATTCTGAACTTACCAGACGCACAATTTTAGCTATGTCTTTAACCTTACAATTACCATGCTTTTCTCAAACCCTTTCATCACTCAGTGGCTGTTAAACAGTTCTCCAAGTTACTGGAGCACTGAGTAATGGGAAAAAAATATCACGGAGCTGACGGTACACCAAAACAAGGCTCACAAGCTAGGAAGCACCATTTGTTCAGGTTTCTTGGCTTCCAGACAAGAGGAGACAGGAGGGAAGATGATCTTTCAAATTCCACCAGCAAGCACGGCCCACCATCCCGCCCGTACACTTCAGTGAGAAACGTTTGGGAGATGTTTTGGCTCTTACCGGGAATTCTCTTCCATTTAACTTCAGTTGGGAACATATCCATTAGTTCAAATGTTGCCCAAGACATGGAAATAGCCCAAATATTGTAGTTATCCTGAGAAAATAATGGAAGCCTGCGAAGATCCCAATTTTTCACATTTGCTCATCAGGCCAAATAAGTGGTGAAGCACATTTGAGTCAAATAAAATGCATGACAGCTATCTTCTCCTGTTGACTAATTGGAAAAAAAATCTAAAAGCAGGTTCCTCAGAAAAAATACATTTATTTGATCCTGAAATTAGATGGCAAACTGCTAGTGAAAAAGATTTTATTAGTGTATTCTAGCATGTTCTCCACTGCATGTACAAAATTACCTGCCTGACAGTGCAGTGTTACAAGGGTCATGCACAGAAACACCTATTTAATGTTATTTGGACTGTTTTCAAATGTAGCAGCAATATGAATAAATTAAATGCAAAAATGAAAATAGGCCTTATGTGCACCTTGATCTATGGCTTATGTTTTAAGAACTGTTTAAGAAAAATTATCATATGCAGTAATATAATAAAGATTCTCCAAACCCTATTATATTTCCCTTTTAGATAAATGAAGTGCCAGCAGATTGTATATGCTGCCTATTAAAAAACTTAATTGTGAAGTCAGTTTTCTGCTGAGTGATCAAAAATGTCACTCCAGAACAACCCTCTCCGGCTCGTTTTCCAGCAGGAATGCTGATCAATGACCTGGTGTGTCTGAGGCTGTCAGGTCCCCGAGGTTTTTGGAAGGGATGGTGGCTGGACAAGGAGTGTTGCTGACCAGAGAGAGAGGTGCTTGGTTGTATGTCAAACTCCTCACTGATTTAGCTTCAAGCAGAGGAAGTCAGATCAATCCCTTTCGAACTCTTCTGAGAGAGATGCTAATCTTGCTTTGTGTCATTTTGTGGGGAGAACAAGCAACAAAACCCTACCTGCCTTCATTTCAGGGTGAAAAGCACATGATGTATAAAGCAAATTTAACAGGAAGAAGAGCTGGGCACTCTTGAAAAATTCCATGTTACTGTTTCAATTTATTTTCTAGAACTAAGAAGCTATACCCCAAGTAAAAGATGCACCACAAAGACAGCCCAAACTTCTTGGAAGTATGGGCATAGCTCTCCTAACCGAGGGTCAGTTCTGTGTATACATCTATAGTCTTCCCTTCAAAACATACTGCAAAATGCTGCAAACATGACTGTGAGCAATGCAAAGTATAAGAAAAATCAGATAACCTGTCAGCTGCCCTACTGACAGAATGCCTTGTTTATGCACCAGTAACACAACAATAGCCAAGAGCATCGAAAAACAAGTTGCCTTTTGCCTCTGTTTTACAAGTCACTTTCAAAAAATGACTAAGAGCATTTAATTCCTTTCACAGGGAAAAGTCTGAAACCACAACTTTATATCATTTTGTACATAAAACAGCCCCACAGTCAAAAAGAAGGAGGGACGTGTGACGTGCCACAGCCTTGCAGGAGGGCCTGGCTGGACGTGCCCCTCCTCACAGGAGCTCCTCAGCCCCTCTCGGTGCCTTCCACGTCCCATTGAAATGGGGTTCACTTCAGGAACCCAGGAGGGGAGTTTGGAGGAAATATTTCCAGTCCTGTCAATTTTGAAGTGAATACAGGCTCGTACGTCAATACTGGAACTGAAACACAACATGACATTATGCACAAAAGCTCCTTTCCCCTCCTGTCCCTCTGAAAGCAAACGGATGAGTAAGACACGGCTGTGTTACTTTCACAGAATATTGGCACCACAACATGCAAATTTATAGTTACATTTTTGGCTTTTGAGCCAAGAAAAACAGAATGTATTTTGATATTGATTTTAGCTTTCTTAACCTCTGACTGTGAAGCATCATGAGACACTTTGCGTAACACTTTAGATTTGAGCACTGTGGAATATAAAGACTCATGGTTCTTTTCTTCATAAAGTCACTGTATACCATTTTTTAAAAATAAAGCATCATCTTCCTCTAAGCATGTGTTTTACTTTTATAGGCTTGCTGACACTTTTATTGTCAAATAATTTGAAACTGCCAGGCAATGAAGCAAATTATGGCCAATATCACAATGGGAAGCAATACTTTATTTGGGATATCTGAGCCATGCGTATGAATTGTTATGATCCAACCACCAACCCAACCCAAAGACAAGCTTTCGCAGGCATTTTTTGGGAAGCCTACAGTTACTCCCACGAGCTAACACATAAACCTGTCACTTCCCTGCTCCACAGATCTGCTTGGTCTGTACACCAGAACTGGATCTCCTCACAATAGCTATAAAATAGTTATTCTTCTACATTGTTACTGTGGCACAGCAATGAACTGGGGTGAAACCCAGGTGGATCTCCCCCTGGTGCAACCCACTCTGGCACCTGTGCTGAGCATCTCCTGCCCGCAGCCCACGTCCTCCCCAGCTTCTGTTCTCAGGACAAAACCTTCCCTTCCCCTGGGTGGGTTTGCAAGACTAGCAATGAGAAGATGCTATCGCCGTATCTTCCCGTGCCCTCCTCGCACCTCGGGCTAAACAGGTGTGAATACTGATGCACTTTTCTCAGCAATATTTACTGAGGCTTCTGGGCCATTATTAACCAACATACCTACGAGCAGCAGCACAGATGTGTGCCAGCCCAGTCCCAGGACAGCAGGAATAAAGGGAGATACAACATCTTCCTCCTCTTCTTGCAGTAAAAGCAAGTTGTGCCCAGCTGGAGGTTCGTTCTGTGAGATCTCAGCACTCTCTGCTCCGAGTTCCCAGAGAGTGCCCTGTGCTTTACACTTCATGCAGCAATTAAATCCTCACGTACATACAAAATCCAACCATTTGTTTGGTTAAACACTTGTAAGGCAATTTCGAGCTTAAGGGAACTAGGTATCAGCATTTCTATGAGATACATTTTGGAAGCACGCCAAGTGGTTTGGAAATAGGGTGGTTTAATAGCACACCACAAGAATGAATTATTGTAAATGATATCACAAAGAAGAAAATGGAGAGTTAAGTGACACACACTTTTTCATACGCTTGCATCCTGACTAGCCAAGCATTATCAATTAAAAAAGCAACACTGAGTAAGATAATATTGCAAACCCCAACAGGGAATTGGGACAAAGTCCTATCAGGCTCAAGAAGGGTTTTTCTAAAGAGAAGCCCTGCTATGACCATCTTCCATCTGACATGGCAGACAGGGAGCTTGCACTGGCTGTCTTGAAGCCAGGCTTGGATCAGCAATTTAATGCCAGCTTTTCATCATCAGCACCCCTGGGGTCAAGAACAACCTTAAGAAAATGCTGGAGAATACTTTTTGTGTAGGAAGTGGGATTCTGGGTATTCGCAAGAAATCATCAAGTTTATTTTCAGCCTCCTGTTCAAAAGAAGACCTTGTAGCCACACAGGTAATGCAGTCACAGGGACACAAACCGACTGCATGACTGCTCTCCATCTAACTTTGACATAAGCACGTGACCCCACATTTGCTTTTTGTCCCCAGCCATGTCTTTTCATCTTGTCTGCCTTCTCCATGACTTTCCTATCTTTGCTTTTCTTATAGCACTGTCTCACTTCAGGCTTTCCCAAACTCCCTCAAAGATAATGGGAGGCTTGCCTCAAACTTTTCTCACAGGAGATGACAAGATATGCCACTAAGCTTTGCTCAGCTGGAAAGAGGGTGACAAAAATAAATCTACACTGAATTTTGAAGGGGAGAGTATTGCATGCCTATACCAACTACAATTCCAGCTACAGAGACTTCAGTGGCTGTAGCAAGAAAACACAAAAGTTTGAGCTGGTTGGATCAAGAGGGGAAAAAAAGAAAAGCAAGCAGCCAAACAAAAAGGCTTCACCAGGTGTTTGTGCCCTGCTCTGCCACAGACACAGAGACACTGCTAGGAGAAGCAGTGGTGGTGGGAGCTGTGCCTCTGCTCTGCTGCCCCAGCAGCGTGTGGGAGTGTCCTCTCTCAGGGCCAAGCAGAAGACCTTCAGATCCGTTTCTCCCACAGGATATGAAATCTCAATCTCACTGAATTCACCAAATGAGCTGCATGTAAGAGCTGGTTCAGTAAACACCCACGTATTTGGTAAGATTTTATGTGCTATTTTCACGCACAGGTTAAAGAGGAGTCCCTTGCTTACAGCATTTATCTCTGGAAGAAATCTGTGACAAGATCCTTAAGCTTCTGCACTAAATAAACCAATTCCATGATCAAATACAAGCCCTCTTCCACTCCCCTGCAGTATGCATTAATGCCTCCTTAAAAATGTTAACTTTTCCCAGAGCAAGGAGCCAAAAAAACTTCTGACAGGCTTGTTCACAGCTAAATTCACCCCCGTGCCTTCTCCCAGAGTTTCTGCTCTGACACAGAGGTGCTGCACACAAAGACCTGGGAACACCAAGCCAGTACTCTTGGGTTGGGAGAAGGAGGTGGCAGCAATGGGGGCACCTCAGGATGCCAAAGGCAAAGTGTCAGAACTGCCTACAGAATACCTGTGCCAGACCCTCCCTGACAGGGCACCAGAGAGCAGGAACGGGCTCAGGTGAGGTTCTGACAAAAGGCTGACCTGTTTCACTTGTCTTTTTGCCGAATGGATGATGTTTTTCCCCGTCTTTTCCATCATAATAATTATCCATTTTTAACTGACATCTTTAATAAGCAACAGTACTCTGTGTAGCAGAGACAATTCTGTGCTGAAAAGCCAAGGGAGACAGCAGCAAACCCCAAGTTCTGGCTGGTTTCCATCCATTAGGAGAGGCAGTATCTGGGGCATTCATGGCTGCAGCTGACTTGCTCAAACAAGGAGCAAGGATGTCAGAGCTGCAGGGAAGAGAAGGGAGCATGCAAGGAGAAACCTGTATTGGCAGCTGAGTGCTTCCCAATCACCATGATGACAGCAGACCTCGTTAGCTCCTCTCCACAATGTGTGATACCAGCAGAGGGTAAGAACAACACAGCTACACTTGCAAGTTATGAACATTTTGGGTTCACTAAAGCAGTGGAAGGCACCTACTGAAAGTGAATGGGAAAAGTTGCCTGCTTCTAATCCAGGCCACCACTCTCGGGTGCTGACACTTGAACTGTGAGCCTTAGCTTTCAGCAGCTGGTTTTGGACACTGACCTGTGTTGTCTCGACAAACACCCATCAGAGATCACAGGAGTAGGGGAAGGGTCAGACCTTATTTAATAATTTTTACTGTAAATACTGTCAGGTTTTCTTATGTGTATGTGCACGCTCACACACGTGTCTATGTAAGGAAAACCCTAACACTTGTTACAGGTTCAGGGTTCATTTGACACAGGTTCATTTAGTGTTTTTAGACAGCCTATGGGTTTTTTGATGATTGTTCAAGCAACCTCAAATTATCAATTCTCAAATGAATGAGACTCAAGTGAATGAAAACCCCTGGCAAGCAACATCCATCCAGAGTACTTCTATCATACTTCATGCACCAAAAAAATCATTCTGCATGTCTGTATTAAAGACCACCATAAAAAGTGGATTACATGGAACTGCATTTATACATGACCCATATTAAATTACCAAGTATTGAAGAAAGAAACCAGGCTTTATTCTGCTTGTTCTCTTTGAAGAGGTGGACACTCTAGTCAAATCAATCCAACAGCAGCCAGGTTTTTTCAGACTATGCTGGAAATGCAAAGCTAAAACTATGACAGATAAAACTCATGAGTGACAATTAAAAAGACATTTCACATACACTGCAGACAGCATGGAATTAAGAGGCAAACTATAACACAGCACTTAAAGGAAAGCTAAAATTTGTTCCAGCAAACACACTATTAATACTTAGTGACCTCTGCTTTAGTTAAAAGGCTTATACATTTCTGACAGCAGGCAACTTCACAGCCTGAATTAACCAGTACTAACAGAACCCATTCAATTAGAGCAAAATTACTGTTAATTCTAGCAAATACGTTTCTCTATTTTTAATCAAATTCATTTTTCTAGATTAGCATAAAATTAATATAGTCTATAGGTACAATGAAATGAAAAATACCTACACTTGATGAAAATAGTAAATATTAATCAAACCAGAGGAATCAAGCCAAAGGAACTATTTCAGAAATGGATAGCCAGTTGATTTTGCAATCAACCAGTAAGTAGTAGCAATGTACTTTGTGTTATTATTAGAAACAAACCCATTACTAACAACAAGTTGTTTCAAAACTGCAGACTGAAAAGTTAAAGCTAACCATAATTTTTGCATATTATTACAGCACTGACTTTTAAAATGCATAAAAATGCACAAGGCCAAATGAAAATACTAGGCTCACTCACATAAAATAGTTGGGCATTTACATCTGACACATTAACATCCTGAGATCTTAAAAGCAGTGCTTTCAAGAAGTAATAAATACAGTATTTTCCACTTGGGGTAGAAAAGGGAGGACTTCTATTATCTGATGGAAGAAGATTGGTGAGTTCCTGCTTTTTAAATGCAACATTGCCCCCACCTGGACAAATGAATTTTGGTTACAGGTTGGCATTAGTTTTGTAGAACTCAATAAAACACAGTGAAAATTTCAGGAAAGAGTCTGGAAAAGAGTCACAGCAAACTTCGATCATCTTTTCTAATTTACCATTTTCAAGCTCACCTAAGTCTTTTAGTTGACTTATTGAAAATCTTTCAATATTTTCCTGAAACAAATGATGGTCACTCGGTGCTCACAGAAAGTCCTTTTATACTATAGACTTGCTTTTTCCTGCAAAAGAGAGAATAGTGCATTTCCTACAAATAAGATAAACATGCTGGTATAGTTTGAATCAATATGTATCCTGCATGTGCACGGTGGGTGTATATATGAAAGATAAATACACACAGCTTATAGAAAGTAGCACATCTTTTGCTTATAGAAAAGTGTACATTATGCTTTGAGATCGAAGGAGTAAAATTAGCAAAGTAACTTCTAATAGAAGGCTTAGCCTCCTGAATAACCATGAACAACTGAATCCAACCAGTCCTGGCAAAAAGCAACTTTCTTTTGCAATATCCACCACAGAATATTCCAAGTTGGAAGGGACCCCCAAGGATCATTAAGTCCAGCTCCTGCACAGACGCCCCAACAATCCCACCCTGTCCCTCAGAGCGTTGTCCAAGCTCCTCTGGCAGCCTTGGGGCCATGCCCACTGCCCTGGGGAGCCAGTTCAGTGCCCACCACCCTTTGGGGGAAGGACCTTTCCCTGAGATCCACCCTTACCCTGCCCTTCTTCACACACCCTGGAGTGATCAGCCACTCCAGGAAGCCTGAAAACCGTCCTTGTCTCTTTTGAGTCATTAAAAATAAAAAGCCCCAACCACTGAGCATCTTCCCTCTCTGCTTCACCCAGAACAACCTTTCACAACTACCTGTACTTGGAGCCGAGAAAAACTCCCTATGATGAACAAAGCTTCTGGAACAACAAAATGAGGAGCACGAGAAGTTAAATAAGATCTTTTGAGAGCACCAGAAGTAATAATATTACTATTACTACTACTGCTACTATTAATAACGATAACGAAAATACGAAAAGAAACATAGACGTGCCAAATGGAAGGAAACAATTCCAAGCTGGACACGACTGGAGCAAAATGCACACCCGTGAAGGCAGTGCTCCCGGCAGGCTGCTGTGCACTTGCTCTGGCAGGAACCAACATGCAACCTTGGGACGACCCTCCCCTCCTTCCACAGAGCCCTTATTGTAGTGCCCCCTGCTGTCAGTACTATTCTGATGCCTTAACTTTGCAGTGGGATATTAAGCAAAGGAATAGAAACAAAAATATGCCTCAGAATTAAGCTCTTCTGATCTTTTTGCAGTACTAGACAGCTTTCCATATCCCCAGCTCTATGATTTGACTAAGGAAATGACAGTGCTTGTTGACACAGCCAAGACACATTTAAACCACTTAACATGATGGTAACATTGTCATTTTTATGACAAATGCGCTTGGTTTTGTGACACTAACAAAACTTTCCCAGTGCTTAAATTCTGGTACCTGAAGGCAACAAAAATATTTTCTACTTGTTTTACTGTCACCCACAGTAGTGATGGCATTTCATGCAAACAGCAGTGAGCTTCTGCAATGGGAGACATTCTGTTTCACCAGGGATACTGTACTCTGCCCAGCACTGTGACTGAAATCAATAAATTATTTCAAAGAAATAAGTAATCAATAAGTAATTATGAGAGTGCTAAAGGAAACAGTCAAATACAATGAAAGACATCACCTGATGATCCAACCTGCTTCCATTTAAACTTTTAAAGTCAGTTGTACTTTATAAATAATAGATAGTCCCATTGTGAATACAAGGTTAATGGTATCTCTGAGGTCTGCTGCACTTCACAAGCAGTTGATGCTGTACTCCCTTTATTTATACTTTCACCCAAGCTCTCTTAATAAATTGCACTCTGGCCCTTGTTCAGGGCAATAATCATCTTCTTTCTGTTAATATTTTTTGAATATAATATTCTTTTTGTCATTTTGCAAAGCCAAAATGGACCAACTAACTCCCCAAAATGTCACTAAGTGCTTGAAGGTCAATGAACCTGCCAACAAAAGTTGCTTACTAAGTGCTGAATTTTCACTGAGGCACATTTGTCAGAGGCCATAAAAAGACCAAGACCTGCAACTCGTGACACCTGCAGAAAACCATCTCAGGTGACAGCCATATCTATTTCAGTTGCATCTCAGGGCAGGCTGATTTCCCTACATTTCTATTATCTAAGTGTGAGCCTCATCACAAGGAATCAATCTTTATTTTGAGATCATAGAGGCATTTTCTATTTGCCAAACGTTGCAGGAGCCCTGCTGATCAACTGCAACAGAACAATCAACTCCTGACGTGCCTTTGGCATATGGCAGTGCCAGGAACCCACAAAGCCAGGCTGCAAATCAAACGCAATAAACTATCATTTTAATACCTTCTCAAAACCAAAACATAAAATATACACTCCAGGTTAGCACCTCTGATGGTTCCCAGAACAAAGCACCAGACCACAAAGGTGAGAGGAGATGTTTGCCTTGCCCCAGGCTTGCTGTGTTCCTCTCTGCTTTGATGTTCAGCTCTCTCCCTTCCCCTCTGGGGCTCCACACGGCCGGGGCAGGGGCAGCAGACAGAAGGGAGGACCCAAGGCAACTTGTTTCCTTCATTTTTCAGGAAGCTTTCATGAGCAGAGGCTGATTTGGTGAGGCCAATGCTTTTCACAGAAGCACACTGACTCTGACTGAAATTGGCCTGGATGCTGTTTCCCAGGGTCAGCTCATTCGAGTCCTAACTCCCAGCCAGTGAGAGACAGCTCAGAGGAGCTAAAGCCAGGTTTCCATCTCCCACAAGGACCCTCTAACCACTGAACCAGTACCTTCCCACAGTGTGAACTAAAGCAAAACCGCTGCACAAGGAGAGCTCGTGAGACACTCGCCCAGGAAGAACGAGCCACAAAGGGGATGTCATTCAATGAGCAGGAGCCCCATCTGCTCATGATTTGTGCAGAGCAGGGAGTCAGACCTCCACTCCTTTCATTTATTTGGGTTTTTGTCTTCTTGAGTAGCAACTTCTAATTTCATTCTACTCCTCTCCAAACTTTGAAAGACCTTTGGTTATCCAAAATGCTGGAGGCCTCTTGCATATAGGGTGTGAAATTGCAAACTACAACAGGCACTTTTGCTTATGACTCCACTCTCCCTATTACCAAATGCAGCCGCAGCCTCAGTGCAGAAACAGCAGGTGTCCTGGCATACAGTTAGCCATGCAATACCTGAGCCCAGGGCTCAGTTTCAATCCAAGCTGGCACAGGTTTCAGATGACAGAAGAAAATCAGTATTTGTGCATTAGGCTGGTTGTATGTCATCACTGCAGGCTGGGATTTGCAACACTCCGAGCAAAAGGTTTTATTTAAAGTTAACACCAAGTGAAAGGGCCAAGTGTCCAGAATGGGGATTCTCAGGGAAGGTCAGCCTGCACATTTATCTGGATGACCTTTCTGACCTTCCCCTTGCTTAGGAAAAGTGTTTGTTTAGAGCACATGGATCATACAATTCAAGTGTTCACCGCACAGATGTTAGAGTACATGAATCTTTTATAGGAAACAATGACTTGCTGTTATTGCAATATTTATTTTTAATATCCATACCAGCTAAATTCATGTGTCTATCGAATACCTAACATCCCCCAGAATTACTAATTTCTTTCTATGTCAATCATAGTGCTTTGTGTTAGTTAGCTATTTTAATATTTAATAGACTGAAAATGACAGCCCTGCTTAGCAAGACAGACTGTGTTAACGAGAACTGTCAGAAATTCTCTTGATAGTCCTTGTTTTGCACTGGGATCTTTTAGTGCAGAAGCTGTACCTATAAAAAGTGTGGATTATGATGCAATATCAGAGCTGTAATTCCATACCAGTTTCTTCCAGAAGCAATAAACCCATTTGATATAGGTTAATTTTATAAAATTAACATCATAAAACCAGGCTGTTCTACACCTGTCACAGCTTTTGAAGAAGTCAGAATACCAGCCTTAAAAAAAAGATATAAAAATGCAATAGCACAAGTATTCTGGCCTATGAACTTCTTTTGAAACAATCAAATCCTTGTAACCTATATTTTAAAAGAGCAAACAATGCATGCACTCAAGCATTTCACAGAAGTAAGGCATTAGTCTTCCAAAAGTATGTTTTCTAATATTCAGGTGCTTTGCTGACTTATGTAATGACTGGCACTGCAGTGCTTTGTACATAAAAAACATGAGCAGCATATTTCTGCAAAACTCATGAATGTTATTCATATCTACTAAATAATGTTAAGGAAAAGACATGAAATTCTACTGAATAATTTAATAAACATCATACCAAGTACCCAATCTCCCAATTCTGTTACACACAAGCATATGAATCATTAAATCAAATTTATGCCAAAATACTGGCAGAAACAGAGATAACCCTTAAAACTCTTCTACCTCTTTTTCACCACAAGTAAAGCCTATTTTCTCCTTCTGTTCAGGGCTTCCTAAGATTATCCAACAGAGGGCTCCCCGTAGCTATTAAAAAGCTTAATTGAAAGCCAAATACAGGACGGCTGACACACAAACCAGCAGAGTGTCACTTGATCAGCCTGCTCTGTGTGCACAGCCCCCATCCCCACCCAGCCCCAACATCTGTAACGCCACCCACGCAGTGCCTTGGCATTATTTGTATGCTCACGGTGCACGCCACCTCCAGATTTTAAATACAAGAGTGAAAAAGGAGTGTATTTTTAAATTGTCTTTACAGACATTTTCATTTTCACTTGAGAAGAACACTGTGGAAAGGCTGTGGGGCAGAGAGTGCCTGCTGGGCACAGCCAGGGGCAAAGGCAGGGCAGAGACAGAAGCCCGGGCTCGTGCACATGGAGCAGCATTTTGGTAACACTAATCTACACCTGACAAACTTCATCTCATCAACACCAAGGTGCAACTGGACCATTTAAACAAGAAGTTGTTCCAAACTAGATTAAACCTTATTCTCTTTGTTGAGATGGTTGCAAAGTGGGGCTGCTGCTCAGCAGCTTTGGAGTGCTTAAGTGATCAGTGTATTTGGTAGATGCTGCTTTCCTGACATTGAGATATCTGAGGTTAATAAAACCCAATCATAATTTAAAGATTTTGCCAATGCTGCGGGAAATAAGAGTTTGTGAAGAGTCTTGTATGTGCTCTCATGATTTAGGAAGGACTACAGCCACCTGCTAAACTGCCCTCAGAGACTGCAAGTAAGAGTTCCTCCATATATCCTTCACCCTGAGGTCTGTCTCACCATTTAAAGGCCTTAATTTCAAACACTGGGTATCATAACGTGTTGTGGCATATCGTCTCTCAGTAACATATGCTGAGATTTCCTGTAGGCTACACACCTTTTTTTAAAATTTAATTGAATGACACAGCTAATACAGTATCACATTGGTCTGTCCTGCCTAATAAAAAAAAAACCTCACAGCATATTAGCTACTCAAACACAACATAATCATAAATCAAAGCTACTGCCCTGCCATAAATTAACATTAGTATTGGATGGTTTTAGTAAGCTATTAACCACAGATGAGGATGATACATAAACTATTGTACAAGAAGCTTTTTAAGAGGTTTTTACAGTATTATAAAGAAACTACCTGTCTGTAATCCCACAAGTTCAGTCTGCACCTGCAGATGTACCTGGAACATTAGGCAACAAGGCATATTTTTAACTTCTGAGATTCAATTTGTTTTCCATAATAGGTTTGGAGCTTATCGATGATAAAACTAATTTGCTTTTCTTCACCCCTTTACATTCCACTGTGAAAATACGTACCTACACCGTTTTTGCACGTTACAAAGGTAACCCAACGCAAATCCTGCACTGAAAGTCAAAGATTAACTCTTCCAAATCTAGTTCTGCATTTTTATAACTGCAGGCTTTTTGACCCATGCCTTTGGAGGTGAAGTACAAAAGTTAAAATCTGCTGCGTTACACATCACATAAATAGGTTTGTCCTTCAATTCATGGCAATGTATTTGGTGCTTTCATTCACCCTCTTTTACCTGCAGTGATACTGCAAAGCATATAATGCAAGTAGAGAAAAATTCAAGTAATTTTCAGCTGTATTATGGCACCACTAAACTCTAAGCAAAATCTCCACGGACATTTTTGGCACAACAGAGAACTAGAAGCACCCTGCCCTAACCTGGACTGAGATGAGCTTGATCTCTTCACACATCTGCGTGTCAGGGTATCTGGATGCACATAAGCATTTATAAGATCTAATCCATACTATTTGACCCATATTATTTGATGCAGTTCCCTAAAAGCAGACAACACTCTCACAATCCTCCACCCCACCATCAGAGCTGAGGTTTGGATCCGAGGCCCAAGAACAAACTCAGATGCCAAATTTTGCAACTGCCCTTGTACTTAGAATATAACCATTTCTTGAACTAAATTCTAAGTGCCTCTGGCCCAGAAGTGTTTGAAAACAACATCTATCTTCTTCTTGCTTTCAACTGTAGATGCAGGCACACAGGACTTTTGGAAGAAACCAGACTAGTCTGGCATGCAATGTTACACTGTTTTAAAGATACAGCCTTTGATCATTATGCAGACATCATTTTACTAACTAGCTCCAAGAGTACATACAATTCCTGTATGGAAACAGCAGCAGTGAAACAAAACCATCAAACTCAGCCCCTGTACCTACCACAAGTCTCCATCTTCAATAGTCTTATCGTTGGGGGCTCCAGCGTGGCCGTAGTGCAAAACAGACGAGTTGTCCCCACTGAGAGGCAAACAGAAAATGCAGCACAATTAGTGGAAGAAGAAACATTAACACACACACACACACTCACACAACATGAGAATAACACTGCAAACATCAACCTGCTCATCCAGGAGCAGCCTGTGAGAGCTCTCCCAGCCCTGCCCTGCCCCTAGTGCAGCAGAGATGGGGATGGGATGGGAGAGTTGCTACTCTGGCTGCAAGACAGCACCTTTCTGCAGAAGGAGCTTGGCACAGTTCATATGAATATTTCCCATGGCCATGACAGAGTAAAGGAGAGAATTATGCACAAGTAATTTTTCAACTTTCACCCATTTATTACCTTCTGGGGTTTTTTTTCTAATTGCTAAGTGATATTTTTCCCTATTTGAGGTTAAGTAGTCTGAGGCATAAAACAAACTAACTTCTACTGGAGTAAAATCTGACATGTTTGAAACACTGTAGGAATGACTGGGACTGGAAAATTGAGCTGTCCAAGGAAACAGCTCCAGCTGCCCTCTGGCAGGGCTGTGGGTGGTCTGTGCTGCAGTGGATGCACTGCATGCTGTCTGGGGAGCTTCACAGCATCCAGTGTCAGCAGCACTAACAGGCATGGAAACTGCCACTCTTTCCTTACCTCGTATTAAAAAAAACACATTACAGAGAAAAGACTCTCATTCCTGGAAACCTTTCAGGGTAAACCGCTGATTCACAGGAATAAAGCTCCAGAGAAGGATGGACCCTTGTTCTGTTGTTCTGAAGCTCCATGATCCATTTGGTGACCTACATTTGGCCTTGGCATCCCCTCTTGTCTACTGATATTCCCCCAGGCCTATAAAATGTCACTTAAAAGGCTGGTAAAAAACTCAAGCTCTACCTATTTCTCTTTTACTGTTCTCCTCAGATTCATGCTCTCACTTTTTCTCTTCAAAAAGCTAGAAGAACTGTATCACATCCAAAATACATGTGTTGGGACAGGGTTACTGTGGCATCTCTCTGACCCCTCCAGCTGACTTGTCAGTCTGTACCTCAGCTTTCATCAAAACCATATTGGTCACCCTGCTCAAATTTGATTCTTTGAAGTTGGGATGGCAGAACAGCTTCATATCTTAGGTGACAGGAATCTGAGGCTCAATTTCAATGACTCTTTCATTGTATCTGGAGTAAATGTGACATCTGACATACCTCTCAGATTAGACTTCTGATATGTGCCATCACAAAAGCAGTAAGCATGCACTGTATCCAGACAGAGATTACCTTCAGGATACATTAAGTACTTGTGATCAATTCGGTATTTAACAGATCATCAGTCATTCAGATACAGTAACTCCATAAACAATGATTATGGAGTAGAAAGTTTCTGCAAGCTCTCAATCTAAACACTTCATGTCCCTGGAAGTATTTAAAAAGATGTAGATGTGGCACTTGGGGACATGGTTTAGTGATGGACTCAGCAGTGCTGCCTTTAATGGCTGGACTTGATGATCTTACAGGTACTTTACAACCTGAATAAAATTCTACATTGATATTTTGAAAACAACAAGTATTTACTGTGAAGTATTTTTTAGCACATAAGAACTGATACAAAGTGTACTTCTTAAAATTATACACCCTCCAAAGGGAAAAATTAGAGTTGTTAAATGAAGAGCTAAAAGCTGCCACAGAATTAAGGCTGCAACAGATTCATTTTGTGATGCTGGTCCAATGGCTTAAATACAGTTTCACAACTGGCTGGATGCTTTTCCCTTCCCAGATGCTGGACTGGGGAATCCCTGCTGTTGTGCAGAGAGCTAAAAATGGCCCCATAAAGCTTGTCTACAAGATAAAGACAGGCACGAGTTTCCTTCTGAGGTCTCCTGTCTCCTGGGCACTGTTGGAACAGTTTTCCATGCCAGGGCACTTTCAAAATTAGTTTGCTCTATCTGAAGAAAAAATTTGTAATAGGGCAGTGGGGAACAGCCGAAAGAAAAGGGTCTTTGAGCCAGGCAATGTGTACAGAGGTAACCGTGTTCCCAGCCCCAGCTGCCTTGGACTGTCAGCACAGCAAGAGCAGGCAGCATTTCCCTTCCTGAAGAACAGTTTCCCAGTGGAGGGCTAAGATTTGGGGAAGGTGGCACCTGGAGGCAACTGGAATGGCAAACTGAATGGTTCGTGAAATGACATGCTTGGTGTTTAAAGAAAAATACCAAAAAAATAATTAAAGCCCACCAAGAGCTGCCATGCACACACGTGCTCACACGCACCCCCCAGCACTCTGTCAGGATTTCAGCTGCAGATACGATTCCTTATCTCCCTCCAAAAACAGGGATAAGGTAGAAGAAGCAAACAGCACATGCATATATTTATCACCAACTTTTAAAAAATTATCACAAAGCTTAAGGGCATGACTCCATGCTAATGTATTTGCAGATAGCTTGTTCACTTGTCACCATATGTTGGCACCCTCAGTGCCGCACGCCTTACCAGTGCAGAAATAAGTCACATACTCAAATATGAGGACTGCACAAACGTTTTCAACAAAAGGCATTGCAAAAACAAAGACGAGGGATTTCGTTTGCACGTCTCAATGTAAAGGGTTCAGTTTACACAATATTTCTGTACCAGGTTCAGCACCAACTGTGATGGGAGATGCATGAAAAATGTGTTTTCAGCACCGCTGGTGAAGCGTTAAGCAGCCACAATCTTTCCTGGCATCTGAGGCTCCTTATCTGTCACGCACATCTTGGCTCTGCCACACACCCGGGATCAGAGCACGGAGAGCACACGTGGTGCTCAGCACCAGACACGCACACCACGTGCATTTCAGGGTTTGGGGCTGTTGGAAGCGATTGGAGCGAGGAGGTCTGTGCCCTCGGGACTGGTTCTGGGCAGGTCCCCTGGGCTCAACACCCATGAGCGACCATGGCACAGCAGACCTGCTCCTGAAAGCTCTCCCAGCTCACCTGCACCCAAAACAAATCCAGCACGTGCACTACAGGACTGGCCCCTGGCTCTGAGCGGGCCCTGCAGCTGAGGATGAGTGGGAGAGCTCGCTTCAGAAATGCACTGCTGACTCAAACTAAAACAGCAATACGGAAACACCTACAGCTGGTTCCTGCCAAGAGGTGCATGGCCAATCTCCCCCACAGGATGTATCTTTATCATTATCCTGAGATGAAGCAGGAAGATGCTTTAGGAGCAGTGCCACAGAAGCGATGTGTGCCCACAAGGTAAATGCTACAGATGGCCAGAAATTGTTCACATTGATTCAGTAGGACTTTCAAGGTGGCTTCAAAACAATTTAAACAAACCCCGCAGCCACTGGCAAAGCAAACGAGCGTTCCTGTAGAAGGATTTACTTCTTTTTCAAGAAGCAACAGTTGAACAGTCTGGCATTAGAGTGCCAAGTCAAGGACTAAGAAGAAGTGCTGTGGGGAGGTGAGGATCACTGGCAGCTCCGCTGCCTTCCTTCTGGTCAGCAAAACTACCACATGCAGGGGGTGCCAGTGCTTGCCTGCAGGCAGCCACCCTGGAAAACCCTGCAAGTGGCTTCTGTCTATCAGTTTTTATTCCCTTAATAATTTGTCTCTAACTGGTGCCAAAGATGTGTTTGTTACAGAAAGAATTGCACGAAGCAGCAGAAAAGCTGTAAATTAACAGCACTGAGAATGCAAACTGCAGAAGGAGATTCCCATTACTAGCAAAGGAAAAGAAACCCCCAAGACACATTTTAGATCAGAAAGCACCCTGAAAGCAAATTATTAGAATAAAGAGGAAGAATGTCATCAGTATGTTAAGAACAGGACTCTGCTGAGCATCAAGCATCACAAAAAGTGCAGCTATTAGCTCTACATTAAGAACATCTAAAGAAAAACCAACAGACCATTAACTAAACCCACAAACTATTTCCATCATGATTTAAATCATCACAGAACCAATCCAGAAGGAAGCACTAACCCTTCTCTCCACTTTTCCATCTAAGACATGAAATCTTACGAAGTTGTATTGAAATGAAAGCAAGAAAAACAGATTCAGTAAGTATACTAATCTTACCTAAAAAGCTTCACTTATGGCAACCCTCAGATAGAGGAAGGCATTTTACTGCACAGTGTTATTCCTAATCACTGGTAGCACCTGATGAGACATCTCATCTCCCCAGATCTTCCGTCAAGAAGATCTGAACTTGAGTCTAAGATGCCACAGTGACACTTAGCAGCTGCCCCATGGCTTCTGTGATGGTTGCAGAGCTATTGATGCCTCCACCTCCCCCTAACTCCAGCCAGAATCTCTGGTTCCCAGGAGATGCCATCCACCACAGTGCCATCAGGACACACTGCAAATCCATTGCTTTCCCTTTTGTAAAAATGGTCACTCAGTACCCTAAGCCACTGCAATGAATAATTCATCAGCATTTGAACACTACTAGGAAGCCAACACTTAGTAGGTAAGTGCTAAATACATCCAAGTATTCTTGTCAAATGCTACCTTCTCCTTTAATTGCACTTGGGGCATGTCTACACTTCAAACCACTGGGAGCTGACAGGTGGGAAGTATCACTGACTACAGGACTAACCTCACTGGGTGAGGCCCTGCAATACTGATCCGTGTGTGTTATCACGCTGGTAATAACAGTGGAAACACAAAGCATATTTGGTCCCACCAAATGTTCATTTAATACCTCCTCAAGAACGTAACACTGGACAGGGACAGCAACAAATGCATGCATTCATCACATGACAGGTGATTAATTTCTGCACTGAAATACTGTACTGATTACTCTTGATTTCCAGCTTAGTGAGTACCTTCTTTAAAATCTGAACAACAAACATCTACAGAAAAGATGATTCTCTTCTAGGAAATTGTTATCAGGCCTGTGATCTAAAAATGAAAGATCCTGTCAAAATATGCCAGTTTTAAGTGTTCAGGAAACAAAACTCCCCATACAAAACTCAGCATGAATAGAATAAAACATAACTACTCAAAAATCCTAACTGCAAAAGCTATTTTTGGTTGCAAATGTAGTGAAGTGAAATATTTACAATGCATGACACTTTCATGGCAATAAAAAATGTTTATTATTTTTGCCATTATTATGTTAATTGAATTCATTCCTTTATCAGGACCTAGCTTAAAACTGCTAGTATTATTCATTCTTACTCCATCACTCATAGTCAGAATACAGCAAGCCACAGACAAAGGTCTTCGTATTCTATCTCATGTAATTTAATAATAATGTTTTTTGAGTCCTGTGGGGACTTGGCCTGTGTCCATGGGTCACAGGGACCTACCACACAAGCACATTTTAGACATTTCTACAAGTTTAGCAAAGCAATTGTAGGCTTTGACCACGTAGCACCCAAATCAGATCCTGCAGCACAGGTTCTGGTCCACTGCAAGTGAATGCCGAGTCTGTAAGGCTCTGAAAAATCAAACCATCCCCACCTGTGGCAACAGCAGAGAGATGGAGTCTCATTCAATGGGATGTTAATTCTCATGTTATATGACAGTACTTAAGACAGGAAACTTTTCAGACAATTAAAATACACAATTTGCCATGAGACTGCCCACGCTCCTAATGGAACTTTGCAATTAATTTGAAAACTGAATTTACAAATAAGCAATTGAGTAAACAGCAGAAAGAAGTGAAGGTGCTAGTTGTCCTTATTACTTCCACAGCAATATAGCATTATTGTCATTAACATAAAAATTATCTTTTGTAAGTGTGTGTGACTTCAGTGTTTTGCAGCAGCAGCAGAACGGCAAGTGGAATGTATATACAAACATATATGCCTCATCTAACTGTCATATGTCTCTGATTAGATTAATTCCACCAAGTAAGATTAATCTCTGCACAAAGCACACAGCTGTTCTTCAGCATGTATCCTACTTCTCTACAACTGCAGGGAGAACTTTTAAAATACTTTCCTAAATGCAATAACCTTCAGCGCTAGCTATTCAACAAGAAAAAGAGCAAAAAATGTCCAAATCCCAAAGAGATTATTTTAATTGTATCCTAACCTTCGAGACAAAGAATTTTGAGGACTATATTAAATACTTCGGGTGTATTTCAAAGAAAGCATTTTTGAGCAACGGAGACTAGCTCTAAAGCCCTTCTCCATACCACTATTTAATAAAAAGGCCAATTGCAGCACAGATGTGAGCATAAACACGATCTTGGCAGCAGCAGCTGCAGTCACTGGGGAATCTCTTGAGTGCACCAGAGTCTATTACCAACGTATTTCTTGAAGAGAAAAGCCACCTCTCTTTGGCTTTTCCAGTGGAAACAGGTCAGCACTCACTCCGGTGGCACTTGCAAACACATCACATGCCTAGCAGGAACGATTTTAAAGCCATCCAGTGGGCAAGTTGGCATAAGGAGTGCAGGTGCAGTGGAAGCAACTCACCTGCCGCAGATGCAGGTGTAGGACGTGTGGCGCATGCCCCCTCGGGTGTAGCAGTAGTGCTGGAACAGGCTGCGAAGAAACACACATGTTAATTAATGATTTATGCAGAATCACCACACGACAGGTTAAAAATCGAGTCCTGCTTGAGTACAGCTGTGTTGGTGTAAATCCCCAGCTCCCCCGCGAGGCCCTCTGCCCATTTCTGCTCAGCTGAGCACTCAAACGCCCGCACGTCCACGGCTCAGCAGTCCTGCAGAGCAGCACGACAGTTCCACAAAGCCATTAAGAACTCTGCACCAGAGAAGAGGGGCTCAAGTGCGGCTCGGTAACTCCAAATGGCAATTGCTTTCCTTAACAACTCACTGCAGAAAGGGAAATTACTGCTGGCAAAGGGGACTTCATCTGACCATGGAACGAACTGGATGGTAACAGTGAAAATGCTGAAGCTGGCCAAACCCCCTTAAATGGAATGGAAAAAAACCCTTCTTGCTGTATTTCAGGTACACACTCACATCTGTGATCCTTATTTTCAGTCCTGTAGCTTCAGAAAAAGTGAAGTCCAACCAGCTCCTCACAGGGGAAGCTTGCCAGACAGGGAAAAGCTCTTCAAAATAATTTCAGCAGAAGCCCTCTCAATTTTACCACCTCCCAGATACCTTCTGCTGAAAGCTGAACTAAATAATCCCAAAGCCTGATTTGCATGTGACTATTGCCTAACAAGGGCAGCGAGGCTGGGGAAGGGTCTGGAGCCCAATCCCTGTGAGGGAGCTGGGGTTGTTCAGCCTGGAGAGGAAGAGGTTCAGGGGAGACCTTGTCGCTCTCAACAACTCCCTGACATGAGGTGTAGCCAGGTGAGGTTGGGCTCTTCTCCCAGGGAACAGCAGCAGGATAAGAGGGCACAGCCTTAAGCTGTGCCAGGGGAGGTTTAGGTTGGACATCAGGAAGAAGTTCTTCACAGAGAGAGTGATCAGACACTGGAATTGGGCTGCCCAGGGGGGTGGTGGAGTCCCCATCCCTGGGGGTGTTTAAGAAGAGACTGGATGTGGCACTCGGTGCCAAGGTCTAGTAGGCAGGGTGGTGTTTGGTGAAAGTTGGACTTGATGATCTCAGAGGTCTTTTCCAACCCAGCCGATTCCATGATTCTGTGCTGTTCACCCTCCTCCCCAGGCAAGCCAGCAGAGCTCTCCCATTACATAAACCCAGGTTCTTTCTGCCAGTGTCACAGTCCATGCTGGAATGGATGGTCCCGTGTTTTCTTGTCTGTAGCACAACAGACACAGAGAAAACATAAGACTACTCAATTTCAGACTGTGGTACCTAAATACTTCTACGATCTTCCCCTTTCCAAGTATGGGGGAAAAAATTAACACAGCCTCAACCGCAAGAGCAAGAAGACAATGTCATAACATTAGGCTGAGTCTCCTGCAGCTCCTAAAGAACAGAAGAACACAGCACTGTTTGCTTTTGTGAGGGAAGGCAAGGGAGAGCAGCCCCTGCTCTCCCACATTCTCCTCTCGCCTTGCCATCCTGCTGGAGGAGCTGTTCGGCCTTAAAAAGCATTAAAACATTTTCATCTTCACTGTCAAAGTCCCCTTCACATGAGGGCAGATGAGCCCAAAGCACAATTAATACAGGATTAGGTGCTCTAAGAGCTAAGCATATACCACGGATCCTTTTATTCTTTCTGAAATATGCTCTAGTTACAATCCAATTCCCTTTAATAATAGTGAATGAATTTCAAACCCTCATTTCTTGTAATACTGAAATCATTTCATTAACACAGAGTGATAATGGTGCTATTCAAAGAATAGAGATGCTGTGATTTTGTCCTTCTGCACAGCAATCCACAGAACACAATTCAAATTCAAAGGATATTAAAGACATTACATGCTTGTAAATCTAAACTGGATTTTGAAATTACACAAATGACAGTATTTAAAGAGAAACAAAACAAAACATACAAACTAATCACACAAGAAGAAAGAAAAGCCTCCATTTAGAGACTTAGTAGGGAGATGCTGTTTACAGGATCTCTTTTCTGCTCAAAATGCTGTGGTTTAAAAGGCAGAAACTAGTAAGTTGCTTTTGCACCAGAAATGAATAATGGCAAAGAGTAGGTCAAATGCCAGAGAAGCTAAGGATGAGAGCACAGCAGAGATACCACTAAACTGAGCTAATAAAATCTATCACCTAAACTGTCATTTGTTGTGACACAGACATTTCACAAAAATGGATATTTTATATGGAAGCACTTGCTTGCAGGCAATGTCTAGTCTAGCAAGACATGACACTATGCTCAAACATTTTGCACAATAATTATACTGTTATATATGTCTAGTTACATTATAGGAAGCAACTTTTAGTGTATTTTATAGACCCTTGACCTTAAATGACTGAATAAACTATGTCCTCAAAACAACAACTTTCAGTAACCTTCTAAAGCGCTTTAAAAATGAAATAATGAAGGCTGTAAACATCTTTCCATCGTCAGTGATGCAGGCTAGCAGGGTTTATTTTTCCATATGACAACTGATCACATATTCATGGTTGCAATTAATATGAAACTGTGCAGCCGAGTAATAGTATTCACCTTTTGCAGCACTCCCTGATTAGCAGTAAAAAGCAACAAATAAATTAAGACATGCTTCGTATAACCCAGCTGTTGCCTGAACTTTGTTTCTGTTTTCTAAAAAAGAAACCTGATGGTTTCATCAAACATTATGGCCTTCCTTCGAGGAGTAAGAAAGAAGCAGTTATTTATGGGACTCAGCTGACGACAGTACAACGTTGCCAGGTGATGAGTTTTCTGCTAGTAAAACTACTCAAATTACTTTCTGAATTTACTTTTTCGGGGTATGACTCATTACAACCATGCTCATGCAGCTGAAAAAGAGAATCCAACATTTCCATCGGAGGCAGCCAACACCCTTGTGCAATATGGCATAGGTAAGTGAAGGACTGGATATCCCTTTAGTGGCAAATGCTGGCTTTTCAAAGCTGAAAGGTGCACCTATAGAATTAGAGAGGGTTCCAGCGTTTTGCAGTTAAAATCCTGGTTCCACTGAAGTGAATGGAGATTTTGCCACTAGGTTTCATCACACAAGGATTTCACTGCGTAAGAATCACTCTGTAAAAATCTCTATCCAAAGGTGCAACATAGAAGTATAACATCTGAAACAGTTGGCTGGGCTATCATTTAATCTGTCTCTCCACCTACACTGCAAATATTGCATCTTGAACTTTGCCTGGCCTTTCTGATTGGAGGATACGTGTATTCAGTCAGCTTTATGTCGGTGCTGGATGCTTTGCCCTGAGATTTAATGCACCCAACACAGACACAGAGGTTAAGCACCTCTTTCTCTTCTTTTTTCATGTGTTTCAAAGCCCCCTGTCATGTTTTGTGCAGTATTTCTCCTGAGAGTCTATGTATTACTTCCCATGCATGTAGGGCCTCTAAGGATCAACCACTGGTGTACTGACTGTCAGATGTTACCTTTTAAATGCAGACCACTTGGCTAGTGCTGGCATGGGCTTTGCACTGCTTTCAGCAAACTGGTTTGTTGCTGCTCTTATGTAGAAGTACATCCTGGGTTTGGTGCTTTTTCTCTTCGCCAAAAACTTCACTTTCTCTGACTGACAATACGGGGGGAATAAAGGTAGTTTTAAAAACCTCACTCTTTTTTCCATTAACTGTAAAAAAGGCAACTCTTGGCCACCACCAGCTTGAGTAAAGCTGACATGAGTGCACTTGCCTGGGCCTTGCAAATGTGCCAAGGCACAAGCCAGTGTTATTCCCACTGCTCTGCTGAGTCCCAACGGCCTCACTGGCTACAGTGACTTAAGAGAAGTCACTGTCAGAAACAATGGGATCTCCACCATTAGAAAGAACAGAACAAGTACATGCTTGCTATGTTTCAGGTCTTATGGAGAACTGCATACATCCACAGAGAACTCCAGAACGCTTAAAAAGCCTCGAGTTCACAACAGCCTAAAAAAGTCATTAAAGTAAAAGCTTCTATGAACAGTCTTTCTGATAAATCATCAAAACCATTCCTGGCAACAATGCTTGTGTCTCATGATCATCTTTGGTCCAGTTTCTAATGCTGTCTAATGCACACTGACAATTACAAACAGGGTGTGCTATGAATGTAAATTGCATCAAACTAGGTAGTTCAAAGTCAACAGTTTTTCTAACTTAAGTGAACTTGAATGATAAAAGCACTTAAAGCAGGAGGCATAAAACTATCTGTAATAATTGTTCTTATACTTCTTGCTTGTTTTCAGGTCTTCCCTATCACTAGAATACAACATACCCATACACATTCAGCAGTGCAATTTTTATTCCCCAAAGTACACAAATAATTTCTAATTTTAATTCTTGTCATTGGTTCGAGTTGTAACAAATATTTATAAGAAAACCACGTTTTGCATTTCTCAGCTATTCAATCCTGAAACCAAGACACTTCTAGATGAAAAAGGCTTAAATTCTAAATAAAAATCCAATTGAGCATTTTGACCTATGTCTCACAAAACTGGTAAGAACTTCCTCACCCCAAGGTCTCTGATGAGAGAGGACCAAACCCACTGAGTCACCCTGGTCATTATTCCCAGATACTGCAGCCCTACCCAGAATCAGGAACCAGGTTTTTAGGTTGTGTATCCTGAGTTCTGCTGGCACCTTGCCCTGTGAAGTGTACAAGTGCAGAAGAGGCAAGGACACTCAGGGTCTTACTAAGGTGTTTATCCTGAAAATATATTTATATAAAAAAATTTCACACTAAGTCACTTGCTGTTTTGAGGATGTTTCAGATCCACAAGAATGTCCTCAGTGCACCTTTGAGAAAGTTGCCTCCTAATAAAAAGAAACCTTTACACACTTCAAAAAGAGTATCCTTTGAACACAGCCCTTGAGACTTGCCTTGAAATGCAAGCAGGTGGGTTTGAACTATAAACTGGAAACCACAGCACCTTAAGGGAGTTCTGGACAGAACCTGGAGGGTTTTCTATAGTTTCTTTTTTAAACGAGTACAACTGGAAGTTGTAGGTGAATATTTATCAGTTATCTGTGCACTGAATTTCTTTTTAATTACAACTAGACTGTGTCATTATGCCTTTTTACGGGATAAATATGAAGTGTAGCCATGAGACAGGCTGAAATCCAAACCTTTTTTAAAGGATTCATAGAAGGCCAAATATTCCAAAGCTGATCTCTCTATTTACACAAGGACTAAAAGCCACTCTTTTGAGCATTTGGACACATAAAAATCTTCACAGAAGAAAGCTATAAAGCCCAAATAACACAAAACTGTTAACCCCCAGTAAATATAATTTGTCCATGATGCCCTAAAGCATTATACTTAGCATTAAACTAGGCTGGAAGACACATGTTTGGAGGAAAGAAGAGGTGTCGGCAACATCCCATCAGTGACTAAAGGAGCAAAGTGAGCAGTGATTCCTTTAATCCACACTAGACATTGTGAGGTTCTTAAATACAGAGCCTTTTTCTTTGTTAACCTGCTTACTCTGGTAATATAATTTATTTTCCATGGGCAACTAGATGCTTAAAAGCTTAGCCTATCTAATCCTATTTTCATTTATTTCACAACAGCACACTGCAGTATTGCCAAACAAGTCTGAAGTTATTCTAATACAAAACCAACCAAACAAAAAGTCAGTATCTCATTGGAAAAGGGTAAAGAAGGAGAGTGGAGAAGAGTAGGAGGAATAATCCAACTATTAATGAAAAAACGATGGTTTACACACTTGCAGCAGAACAAGAAAAACAGCACTATGGGCAGATGAGCAAAGTTTTCTACACTTTAGAGACAATATAATTAAGGATTTATGAAAGCAATTATTATTTAAGTGCTCTACACACCTGGAAATTGTTTAGAACAGAACTTACAGACCCATGAATAACAGGAAACAAAACCACTTCTATGAATTGACTTCTTAAACTAAGTGGCTACGCTACTTTTAATGACAATTTTAGATGCAAATGACTGGTTGGGTTATTTTGCATACTCCTGGAGCTGAGCTGCTGAAGCTTACCCAGAAAACTGAAAGCACCCACACCTTGAAGCATCTCTGTTCACAAAAGTCCTATTTTCTAGCATGCACAAGCAGAAATAATGTTATTTTTTTAAATGTTGATCCTTCTGAATTCTAAGATCTAGATTCTGTTCTCCTTTTTCCTGATTTTAACTAGATTATTTTTCTTTATGTGTAGCAAACTCTACATAATAATAGAACCTCAGAAGAGAACAATGTTATTTGAGTTCAGCAAGAACAGAACTGCAATTTTGGCAAGCAGGATAGACAGGATATTAATGTAAATACAACATGGAATACTTATGAAGGAAGAGCCATGCAGAAGCAGCACATTAGTAAGTGGGCTCGCCTCTGTAACCAATAATTCATGTCTAGATTTCTAAATGTGTTATTCTGCTGTTCTAAAACGGGTGACAAGCCAGAGCTCAGGGCAGGAACCCCAAAATGCAGATATTTTTTTAAGACACAAAACAACACAGATCAGAAACAGGAAACAAAGTCCACCAAGGTAAAGCCATAAATGCTGCCTGGAAACCAGAGACACCTAAACAGAAAGTCCATAAAAAATGAATAACTCTGCACTGTCACATATGTCATATATGATTTGCAGTGATTGAAGGTAATTGATAATCTCAATTCAAGAACAGAGAGTTTAGGTGAGGGGTAATTAGCATTTTAATTGCATGATTGGGAATTACAAATTACCTGTCTTATGTAAAGAATAACTGAAGAGATTGTACAACATCAGCTGATATTTCATCTTTTTGGCTACACAGGGTGCTGAATTGAGAGAATCTGGAATGGTATTTTCCTGACATACACACAGACACATTGTTTTTTTAATTCATGGCTCTTCATCTCAAATATTCCACATGAAGAAAATTCTCCCCCATCAGTTTGCAAACCTAGAATTTTTGAATAATTTTTTGGTCAGAGAACATGCCTGACTCTATGACACTGCAGTAGTTTAAGAACACCTGTAGAACGATCTCCCCGTCTCCCTCCCAGACAGATTGATGTTTCTTCTAACAGGTCTGTGTGAGTTTAAATCCAGGGATTTTCCAGTATGAGGAAAGGGCAAGAGCTTTCACAGTTGTGCTTTTAAAGAAGTGCATATACCCCCTATCACTTCATTTGTCTTTCATCCGATTCTACACTGGTGCAACATTTCTCTATCTCTGAAAATTCATCAAATTAAGCATTTTCACAGAAGTTCAGCTAAGCCATTTCATTACCAATGTTCAAATGCAAACAATGATTATGTAAATCTATAACCTCATCCTCAGCTACTGCTTTTCCAGAAGCTTGGCAAGACAGAGCAATGGGTGCCTTAGAGATAGGACAGGGACCAGACTGCTCTGTAAACACAGCTTTTCAGCAAGCCAGCCTTTTAATTAACACTCAAGAAGCCTTGAAGAAACTCTTCAAGAATGGTAGTCAAATTATTATTTCCCTGGAACCCTTCTAACTCTACTCAGAAAATTCACCCATTGTTTGTCAGAATTGTTCCACTCAGCAGCATAAAACCCAGCTGATTTGTGGATTCAAATATTCTGACGCTTAAGCTACTGAAACCCTTAACTATCAATCCTGCTGTTTCATAGTAATTAAGCTGATCAAGATATTCACAATACACAGATTTAACAGAATTCTGACAGACGTGCAAGTCAAGGTCTACCTCACTTTCTGTTTTTTTCATGTGCAGCAGCTCAGTGGCAGTGGGTGTGTGCTCTGTCAGCAGAGAACGTGCCTCTTCCAGAGCTCAGTCTGTCAAGGGCTGTGACACAGGACACAAAAAAGGTTTACCCAAAGGACTCCACCAGAGCTCCAGCCAGTCCAAGAACCACCAATCAGAGCCTGATGGGAAGAGCCTAAACAGTCCAGGAGATTGCCATGACTGGGGACTCCAGCCATGATTAGACCATCACAAGTAATGAAACTGAACTGAGAGGCTGGAAAGCAGTGCCAGGAAAGGGCCCTGGGGGTCCTGCTCAGTGGCCAGTTGGCCACGAGTCAGCAGTGCCTGGAGCCAGGAGGGACATCCCTGTCCTGGGGGGCACCAGGGCAGGGAGGGGATTGTCCCGCTCTGCTCTGCACTGGGGCGGCCTCACCTGCAATAGTGGGGCAGGTTGGGGGACACAATGGAAGGGAGAGATGGAGCCATTGGAGAGTGTCCAAAGGAGGGGCACAAAGACGGTTCAGGGCCTGGAGGGGAAGCGTGTGAGGACACTGAGGGCACTTGGGGTGTTCAGCTGGAGGAGACTGAGGGGAGAGCTCATTGCAGGGACAACTCCCTGGGGAGGGGCAGGCACTGATCTCTGCTCTGTGGGACCAGGGAGAGCACCCAGGGAAGGGCTGGAGCTGTGTCAGGGCAGGGTCAGGTGGGATCTCAGCAAAAGGTTCTTCCCCCAGAGGGTGGTGGGCACTGCCCAGGCTCCCCAGGGCAGTGGGCACGGCCCCAAGGCTGCCAGAGCTCCGGGAGGGTTTGGATGATGCTCTGGGGCACAGGGGGTGACTCTGGGGATGGTCCTGGGCAGGGCCAGGGGTTGGACTGGATGATCCTGGTGGGCCCCTTCCAGCTGAGCACATTCTGTGGTTCTGTGATACCCATCTCGCAGCCAGCAGAGTCCCAGCCTGTGTGTGCAGCCCCTTCAGCTGCTCCCCAGCTCAGGGTCAGCACTGGCACCAGGAGCACAGGCACAGGGCACACACTTTAGGGTGGAAACTCGCCCTCCTACGCCGTGGTACCATCACATCACCTGCCCAAGGTTCTTGATCCTGCCTCTGCCAGTGCGGTCCTGACCTGTGGTTGTACGGCGGGAGCGGGGGCTCCTCCCGCCCTGCTCATCTACCGCAATGAGGAAGCTACAAACCCTTGAATAGAGGATTTATTTTCATTCATTTTCCAGAGCAGAATGATTTTTAAAAGAATTTTCAATCTTCACCAAATCTATAAATGGAAAACATACCTCACTGCCACCCTACACAGCAATGATCATTAAAAAGAGTCTCTGTTTTAATTCTTCACCAATTCCAAAGACTACTTGGAGTCATATCAATTACTAACAAGGCAGAACTAAGTTCTGCACTGGTCTACATTTCATATTTAATCTAATATTACCGAAAGAGATGGCACAAATTTTTCTTAGACTCATTGCTCCATTTCCAGCTCTAATAATTCTAGATCACAACTGGCATATTTTAAATTAAATTTTTTGTAGTTTAAACCTATTTATCAACAGCTAATTAATGAGGTCTAAATCCTTTGATGACAGAATGATTAAACTGCATTTTAACTAATCCATCTTTAATTAAAATGCTGCCAGCAAACCATTTCTGGATGTGAAAAAAGGACACATTTATAGATGCTCACTCTTTAACTATGCATTATGTAAAGCCAATAATTAGAAGAACTCATGATTTCAATTATATTTTAATTACTGTTACATATAAAACATGCTTTAATAGATGTAATGCAATACATTTTCTTTCTTTACAACCCACTAATCATTCCTATTGGGGTGACAACCAAATAAAAGGAAGTTTAATATACGCGATAGTACAGGAATCTTTCTTTAGCTTTGAGCCAATTCTCTCCATTTCTTCTTTGCAGCTGAAAGGTATTTAATTATCTCCAAACCTAAACCACAAATGAATCCCTATAAATTCCTGTTAAAACTCTAAAAGGAGATTAGTAGAAACTGACCATAATAAAGAGAAATACTTTATCCTTATTATTGCACTTGCATGTCTCTGAGTTTCTTCAGTTCACAGCACAAGGCTACTAAAAACCTACTAGTTAGGAAAAAATAGAAGGTGACATCTTACCAATTTTCCTATTTCATTCCTTCATAATTTTAGGAAACAGCACAAGCCAAGAGATGCTTTAGTTATTGGAGGAGCCGTGGATTGTCATTTCTTTAGGGTACCCCCTTGTCTCCACCTGGGAGGGGAGGGTGGGAGGTGAACATGGTGTGATGACTGCAGCCAGCTCCCCAGTATCTGCATTAATGGGAGGCTGGCACTTAGTAACAGGACAGTGTGAAAGGTTTAGCTGTTCTTTACTCTGGCTAAATCTGTTTTCAATGCACATACAGAACAAGTTATTTCTTTCTAAATCACAATCTACAGACATCTGATCGAGAACACTCAATATCCTGTAGCAATTCAGCCTTTAAAATTGCAAGTTATGACAATAGATTTTGTTTGGCTAAGACAAACTAAAATGTGATAAATTACAGTTATTAAACACGTTTCTAAGCTCTGCATGTTCCAAGTAGTTATACATCACTGTAAATTCAGTTTTAGAGCGTCACTGCTTTCAGTGATCTGAATCTGACGTGACAAAACCAGTAAGTCTATAGAAGTCTGTCTGCCCATTAAATTTGACTTTACAAATATTAAGAAAGGTATAGTATGCTATTTCTACTGCCTCAGATATATTAAATTTAATTTTCATATGTTGATATCGACCATTTTGATATCTTAATGAAATTGCTGATATTTCAGTTTATTTCAAGTTTTCTCTAAAAATATTTAGCACTTAACACACTGTGATAGTTGTTTTCACACAGGCATCTATCAGGAAGTCACTGAACATACAAATACTGAAGTAACCACACAACAAGACTTAAGCTGCTGCCTACTTTGGTTTACATAAATCCTCTCATTTCCCTTTCTGTCTATTCCTGCTCACAGAACAACCTCTTGGGGGCAGGAAATACATTTTACTACCTTATAAAGTGCACTGTCCATTTATATTCTGAAGAAATAACAAGAACAACAGCTTATTATGAAGAGTATATGGGCTGTATCTCCTTGAAAGAGCATGTGTGGAAAGGTCATTGGGAATATTTAAGTGCTCATCCCTAACAAGAACAAATGCTGATGGTAGCAATGAGCTTGATCAAGGTTTATTGAGAACACTTCTTACTTTTTAAAAGAAGGCAGGAGATCCACCTGGAAGGAAAAAAAATGCCTCAAACTTACTATGTCTGGTACCTGATTGCTGTTCCACCATGTCAGGAGTCTTGTAGTGCCAGCAGAGGTGACAAGCAGACAACTAAGACTGTACCAGCTCACCTGCTCTCCCAACCACATCACTGGCTTTCCTGTCTCTCGTGATGCCTTGGCAGTACAAGGCCAAGGACAAATATGTTTAAGGACTGCACACACAGTAATATTAAACAAGAAATACTCAAGAAGAAGAAATATTTGAGCTGTTAGAAGCGCTGGGGAAGGACAGGTATAAGGCCAATACCAGGAACAGCATTATGATAGAAGCTAAGCAGATGTATATTGACAGCTTGTCTTGCTTTCAGTTTAACTCACTGGTTCGTTCAAATGCTAACTACAGTAAGTGCTGTGATTTCCTTCTACCAGAGCAAGGACACAGAAGAAGTGCCAGCTGGCCACCTGCTCTCATGCTGAGCCAGTCTAGCACACTGGCAAGGGAGAGGTGACTAACATCTTCCTGGGAGGGTGCTTCTCATGCCAGACAATTTTACTTCCCAGAATTCAGAGCCCTGCAACCCCACCTGCATCTCCCACACGCTTTCTGGAGTAACGCAGTGCATTGCTGCTCCTCTACAGGAGAACATGCAACTAAATACGGAAAAGCCAGTTAAGTATTCCAGAATCTTCTAGTTAACTCCACACCACCATCCAAACTTCTCTTGAAATTGTATTTTCCCTGTTCCCCGAAGCCTCCAGTAAGATGGTGTGTTTGGTTGGGTCTGCTCTCAGATACTGTACTGTCAAAAAGAAAAGTTTCCTTGGCTTGTACAGATAAATAACAGATCAGAGATGCCCTTCCCTAATCTTTCTGACCATGTTTCAAGGGTCTTGGTCACATAAAATGAGTGAATAGCTGCCCAGAGGACTACACCATTTACCACAAATTACTTCTTTATGGAAGAATCAATTTTATAGTCTCCTGAATTTCAAACACTTGCCTCTTCAATCCACTGGAATTACTCTTTTGAGAGCCAGGCCTGAGAGATGATTCCAAGGATCTATTGTTGGGGCTATGAACTATCTGCTGTAAAAATCTAGAGAGGACTTATAAGTCTTTGAAAAAGACTCTGAGTAAAGAAAACATGTATCAACACTTTACATTACATGTCTAAAATTGTCCAGACTAATCTGTTGAGTCTCCAACAAGCTTCTGTCCCAACAGGCCAGAGAGCTAAATTCAAGTCCATCTAATACAACAGAACCAGAGTTTTCAAGAGGTACCTCCCTGCATGGTGTCCTGGAAACTGCAACCTCCTTGGTCTTCCACTCATGCACAGTTTGTTTTGCAAAGCTGAACTCATGAGAATAAACCTTTAAAAACATATTAACTCACTTCAACTCCTAAGAACACACAACATGCAACTTGCAAAACAAATACCACTGCAAGACCTGGGGAACAAAATGAAATGCATTCAGCAGAGATCACTCCAACAGCTCTTAAGCTCTTGCAGTCTCAAGAAGAAATCCATAATAGTGACTGTGATTCCCTTAGTCCATGCTCCAGAGTACAAATCATCATCTGGGTGAAAGTGAAGGGAAAGCACACCCTCAACAGAACTTTGAACAATTCCAGCTGTCACGCAAGGCTTGACAAATCCACTTGCCTGCTCACGAGTGACGCACAGAAAATTGCCCAGCTCAGTGCTCATCAGTTTCTGTAGATCTACTGCTTTGGCCAGAAAGAATTAAAACCGTAAGGATTAGAAAGATAATATCACCCAACTATAAATGAGCCTAACCTGTTCCAGTTACTCCACTCCTGGCATTGCAGAGCCTCCACTACCAGCAAATGAAACAAGAATTCCAGTCCTTTGCTACTATTTAGTATATATTTAACACATATATCCAGTATAATATTTAGATCTGTCAAGAGAAGGAAAGAAGTAGTTTTGTCCTGATGCTGCACATCTACTTAGGGCTTTGTTTATGACAAGATGTGAAACTGCACAGCAGAGCCCGGTCTTTTGGGAGACAGTCAAGCTCTTGCACCAGAATGACAAAAGATTTGTTACCCACCAACCCTGGCTCCTTCTCCCTGCAGAAGATGAAGGCACACAGAAAAACAAGGAAACATGCAGAGGCAGTACTTGCAGGACACACCTGCCAGACCTAACCCCACGAGGTCTTCTGTGCTTCCTGCTGGTGTAGCTGAAGAAGAAATCACATGCCCAAAGATGGTGGAAAAAGACCTTCACAGTCACACTGCCTTAAAGCGTGTCCCAGAGCTTAATGCCATGTCCAAGCAGCAATGGATCAATCTAGAGAAATTCTCAACACTTATCTCCTGCCTTGCAAATCTCAGCAATGGGGATGTGAGTGGCTCCAATAGGTCATCCACGATGCCTACAAGCCATAGGCACTAGTTCTGCCAGGAATACTAAAAAATGTCTAAAACACACCTTGATTCAGCAGGCACTTATCTCTTCATCACCTCTGGAGGTGCCTACATGCAGAAGAGGTAAACATCTTTCACTGTATTCAGTAAACTTAGGAGACAGAAACAGAAATATGGGCTTTATTTGCAATTCCTCACTGACAAAGCAAGAACAGATGAGAATCAGTGCTGCCACCCCACTGCCAGGCTACAGACACAGACACTCTTACATCAGATTTGAAAGGTCTCCACAAACACAAGGCAAAAGACCTGGCTCGTGCCCGAGCACAAGGCAGAGGACCAAGAGCAAGGGGGGATGTCAGAAGACCAGGACACTGCTGAAGAGCATGGAACACCAGGGAGCAGTGAGGGCTGCTGAATCCTCTGCACTCAGGGTGATCTTTAGGAAACTGGTCGTCAGTTTGCTCAGACACACCCATTTTTACACTTAACTTCCTTAAGTTCTTCCTTAGAAAAGTCTTTGCTAAAACAAGCTGGCTCTCCATTTAAAAAGTGCTGATTCTGTAAACAGGTAGAATTTACCATTTCCCTTGTTTATTGTTTATATCTTACCTACACACCTCAGCTTCTATTCAGTTTTCTCTGGCTTCAATGGCTTCACTATCCAGCTATTAAGCACACGGGGGCTTTTTGTTTAAGCACCCAAGTAGCCCCAACAGTACCTGCATGCTCCTTAAAGAGTTGCCTGCAGTTCCCAAAAAGGCTATTCTTGGATCATGCAGTGTGTGCCCTCCTGTTTCTCAAGGAAAAACTCTTCCTCGCTATCACTTTCCAAATGGAGCTGCCATGAGTCACGGTAGCTGTGACTTTCCACACAGACATCAGACCCAGAAGGACTAGAGAGAGAGATTTAAAAAACATTACCTGGGACTAGAGTCATTCCCCTGAGGTAATTAAGCCTTTGTTCTGATGTACACACAGGAATCTCATTAACTGTTCCGCAGAGTTTACTACACAGAGGACGTGTTCAGTTGTTTGCAAACTCTCATGTCTACATTATTTCCAGATCACAAGGGCAGTATTCTCTAGCTTTCCTCTAAATCCTTTCTTCTTCAACTTACAACCCCTCTCTCATCTATTCAAAAAAATAAATTAATAAGCTCAACTGATCAAATGATCCAGATCTTCCTGCTCAATCTTCCTATCATCTTTATGACCTACTAACTCTCAAAGGTCTACACCCATATGATTAATTGGGATCTAGAAATTGCTTCTGAGATGTCAAATACAATCAGATTTAACATCTTCTCCTTTGTAACTCAACTTGTGAAAAAAAGAACACGTGTTAGAAGATGACTTGTTCCTGACAACTACTGCTGTCAGTAAGCCAGGCTTTAATCCATTTAATGTGTACCTTATTAATATTGTATACAGCTAATCCCAGTGTTGTGTGATAATAAGTCAAATGCACTGCTGAAGGCTAAATATATTACAGCCATGGAGTTAACTCTATCAACTAAGTGTAATCTAATTAAAAAAATTAAAACCCGGTTTCTTTAATAAGACGTCCTTCATAACTCCACATTAACTCAAATTAATTAAATACTTGTCCTCCACTACTGGAATTTCATATCAGCACTGTCACTGTTTCCAAATAAGCTTCTCCCACAGATTCAACCCTACCCTGCACCTCCTGCTTGCTCCCTCTCCTCCTGCCCCAAGTGCAAATCAGAAGCAGATGATCTGCTAAAATTTAAACCACTTTTTGGAATTTCTGGATTGAACACACAAGCGCATATTAAAATTTTTAGAAAAGGGTAAGAGACAACAAAGTTCACCGATTTCCTCATGAAACAAACCTGCACAGGTTTTCACTTCTAATAGTCACTGAAGAAGAAACAGATCTGCTAAATGAGGTCTGTCTGCATCATGGCTTCATTTAATAAAGTTAATAACGAAATTATGTCTACATCCATGTCCATATATATATATACACACACATCAAAAATTGTATTTTTAAAAGGACCACTTATTTAACTACAGACGTCACTTGTCTGGTAATCCCACCACAAGAATTACTTTTTCCCTTCATTTTTGAGTTCAGTTACTTTTATTTGTCCCCAAGTATTCAGCAGAAACCAGCACCATCAATAAAAAACGTCAATTTTGATCTGCCTCACGAGATGCAAGAGCTCCAGATAGATTTTCAGTCAGAGGACAGGGTGACTAGAACAGCTATTATTAACAGCTGTTAGACAGAGTGGCACGTCCAGAAGACAGCTCCCTAGATTTAGGCTGGATTAAGTGGATACTGTACCTAGACAGACCTTCAAGCACTGTAAATAACTTCTAAAACGCTGCATTGTGGCTGAACTCGCTCAGCTGTCAGAATTGGTTAGGTCACATCAGACGAGACCGTTTACAGCAAAGTGACAAGGACTTTGCTGAATGGCTTATCATAATAAATTAAAATTACTTAATACAGCTACTTGAGCAAAGGTCTACAAGAACGAGTGAGGCAGAGGAGATTGTTTGACATAGAACTAACCAGAAAATTGCTACAGGACAGGAGAAAACACAGCAGCTTTGCTACAGAGATCACTAGCTTTTAAATAACATTTTCTGCTTCTCCCCTGTGCTATCAAATCACTCTTTGGTTTTCTGTATTTAAAATGAACAAGTCAAATAGAAGCAACTTTTAATTGGGCAGATACACAAGTTTCATGACATATAAATCATTGTGGGTAAATACCCAGTTTTCATAAGCCAAGGACATCAGTACTATTCATAGTAGGAAAGGAATCAGAGCAAACCTTTGCAACTAAGATGCTTTGCAGCAGTTCCTGATTTTGTTTAAAAAAGCACAGAGATCATGTTAGCAGTTAACTTTCCTTTTCATTTCCGACATATTTGCCACCATCCACCTCAAAAAATAAACCAAAATCCCACAGTATATAAACGAGAAAGGGACTCCAAACTCAAATAACCCAACCCAGCTACTGGTGAAGGGCTGAAGTGACCACAGAAATGCTGTCATTCCTTCTTTATTACTAATATGTTCAATTCCCCTTTAGTGCTCCCTGAAGCTCCAGATTTGTATTCAGTAGCACGGCAGTGTTTGTAATAGAACAAACAATGGGGAAAATTACTTTTAATCAAGAATTTCCTGCTCCTATGCTAATCACCTCCATGAACTCCAAGCGAGACCACAGCACTGTCCTAGTGCCACAACCCTGTTGGGGACAAACAAGGGGCAGGAGCAGTTCCTTCTGAAGTCCCTCCTGCCTCTGCCCCAAATCAGGGAGGTGTGTGCTGAACCTACACTGCTGCTCACCAGTTTCTTTAGAGGGTTCTAGGGAAGAAGGCAGCACACAGATTGTGCAACCTGCTGTCATTCCTCTTCAACAGCAGCCTCTTTACATGCCCCTCCTGGAATATTAGTAATAGGAATTTTAAATTAAGACTAGTTGAGAAGACAGAGGGTCATTTCAGAAAGCATTTGAGCATCGTGGAAATTTAAGCCCATATCCCCAAAATCGCAAGCACTGATTCAGACTCTATCCAAAAAGATACAGTTGCCCTTAAAAATCCAGCCTTTAAAAGCGTAAATTCTACTGAAAAGACGATATGGAAGAGGGACTACAGCACTTTTCAAAATTGAAACCAAGGTCTTTCCTTACATTAACAGCAGCTCCTTTGATAATCTAAGCCGAAAAGAATCCAATATATTTTTCACTCTCTAGTCTTACTTTTAATACCCTGTTAGCTTGGATAACGAAAATAGATGAATCCATTTCACTTGCAGCTTCTTGTGCACCAGGTGAGCTCACCAGCCCGAGCCTGCCTTTGGGAAAACACAGCTCCTCCAGGCTTCCTCAGGTAAGGGAATGGAATTACTTCCATGCTCTTCAGCAGAAAAAATGGGAAACCAGAGGCTTAAGGACAACATTTAACATTTGCACTTACTCTCTTGGAGAAACACCGATTTTTAATTTCTCTTTCTGAATTTCTAATAGTGGCAATTGGAAAGGGATGCCATTGTTAAAATGCACACAATATAGAAATAAATTGCAGTTCTCTGAGCTATTCTGTTTACTTTCCTACCAAATAATCAAGGCAATAAAAGTTCCTGAAACTGCTATGTCATCTTTTCCAAGCGTACAATCATTCGGACAAGCACCTTCTGGTTCGCAGCTAGTCAAAACAATAACATGATGTACAATTTTTTCTTTGTGCCACTAATTTCATAATATATTTTATCAGGTTTCTTTTGAACCATCCAGAGAACTGGAGCTTTTCCTCTGCCCCCCACAGACATGAGAAATAATGAAAGAAAAAGCAGAAAGTGGTCACACAGACTTGTTTGGCATCTCCTGGCAGAGCTCATTATGAAAACACATTTTTAAGTTCTGGTCCAAGCCTCAGCCCCTGGATATGCTGATCTTTGTCCCAGCTGGATGAGTTGATGGGGTCTCAGCTGGAAACCTTCTTGACTTCTGCTATTAGATGAGCATTTACATAATTCTAGATTTCTGTTCTCTTCTCATATGACAACGTGCAAGGCAAGTTCATCCAGGCCCATTAACTAATTACCTGTATTAACAGTATTAAAAATCCAAGTATTTTTCATACCTCAGGATGTATAGGCTATGCATTGTCACACCGGCACTCAGTGATGCTTTTTTAGAATTCACAGCATCGAAAAGGTTGGAAAAGGCCTCCCAGATCATTGAGTCCAACCTTCAACCAAACACCACCTTGTCCCCCAGCCCAGAGCACTCAGTGCCACATCCAGTTGTTCCTTGGACACCTCCAGGGCTGGGCACTCCAAACCTCCCTGGGCAGCTCCTTCCAGTGCCTGATCCCCCTTCCCATGAAGAAATTCTTCCTGCTGTCCAACCTGAACCTCCCCTTGTGCAGCTTGAGGCCATTTCCTCTTGCTTTGATGCCCTCGTGTCCACACAACAGAAATCTTTAACCTCAGACTAAATCATACATTCAGGCCAATTCGTAATTAATTTACTAAGCACTCTCATGTGCAATAAATCCTTAAACAGGGAATACCACTAAGACTTCACAGCAAATTAATCTGATACAGTTTCCTTGCTGGAAAAAGATATAGTATACAGTATTCTATGAACTATCTATTTTTATTCAGAACAAAGATAACTATATAAGCCATGTATGGCCTCTGAGTTTGCAATCTACAGCTATCAAACTATTATTCTCTTTCAATAAAAAGAAATAAAGCAACAAAAAAGCAAAGAAATAACTTACCAACCTGATGAAATCCTAGTGGTTTCTCATGCTCTCATAACTAAAATGCTGCCCTTTTGCTTCCCATTTCCCATTCCTGCAAACACTGTTAACAAGAGTAATCTGTTTTCCTTTTTACAGCTTCTTGATTTACTCCACATTGGATGTTCCCAGTAACAGCAGGTTCATATAAAATTTGTGTAGATTCTTTGTTGGGTAAAGAGCATATCTATATTTATTTCTACTTGCTTTTATGTTTAGTAGTCTTATAAGCATTCATCTTCCCTAACCCCTTTGGGCTTCTGTATCTTTCAACCAAGTCTCCTCACAATCTGACTCAGAGCTGCACTTACCTTTTCTAACCACTCTGAAAATCAGGACTTTTGAACGTGATTACAAATACTGATTTTTATATTGCCCAGATCTCTGTGACAGAAGATCAGAACCACACACCAAATCCCCACTAAATCTTTGTGTGCTGCTGAGGCATTTTCCTGCTCACCTGTGTTTATTGGTACTGAAATCTGGGATGTGCTGCTTGGTCCTTCTCTCCTTTCAGTGCCGAGGGAAACAACCCAGTGTTCCCAGGCTGTGGATGGCACACAAAGGTCTTTTCCTGTGGACCATGGACACGTGAGACAAACCCCCCAGCAGGTGGCAATGGCTCAAACTCACTGGTGTTCTTCTCCCCCCTGCAGACACAGATGTTTAAGAGTTTAAAGTCCTCTGCCAGCCTCTTGCATGTAGAGCAAGAGGGATAAATGAGGAATAATGGGTCTTGCCAAAAAAAAAAATTGGACGTGTTCATGTGTCTTGTCTTCCCAAAACTATGACAGTGGGATAAGGAATGCAAAACTCTTCAGAGGCTGCTAATAATGCCACAGGGCACAGTCTTTCAAGAGGGATGTGTTTTGTACCTGTAATGACAATTCCTGAAGCTGCTAAAGCATATAAGACCTTGTGCTCCAGCAGGGCTTCTTTAAAACAATTTTAAATATTAGAGAGAGAGACAAGCATGTGTATGCACACACTCAGATGCCCCAAAATCTGAAATACATACAAATAATATGTTACACACACAGAGAATCTGGCTAGAGTACTGACTTTCATTCTTTCACCCATGCAGCCGGTTTCATGACATCACACCTTTCAGACTTTCCATCATCTAATAAGTGTGCATTTTGGAGGCTAAGTAGCACCATTTAAAAAATAACTATTCCTTTTGGTCTCTTTCCAGCCATCTGGTATAAACCCTCATTAACAAAGGCTTTGACAGCCCTGTATCAGTGGAAAGCCTTCCTGAATCTCTCACACTTTGCAATATTGCACAGAGCGAGCTCCGTGCCAAGTACCCACATCTTGAAAACACTCACAACAGCTTCATCTCTGTCAGTAGTCAACCATTCCAAACCCACAGGTCCTCAGCTCTTAAATTCTCCCTGCAATAACAGCCTGTCATTCCTCGATGCTTTCAGCAAGATAAAATGTTCAATTGGAACAAAAAAAAGAGATCAGGCTGATAACAAGAAAAATTCTGAGCTCAGGCATTTTTAATTTCTACCCTAATCGCAACTTTTTTCAGCTTCTTTACTTTATAAATAATTTCTTGAACACGCTCCTTTCACCATTATTTTCTGAACTATCCTCTCCAAGGTTCATTACTGCCTGGTATAATCTGTCCACGACATTTCTATGAAACATATACACCACATATCACAAATAGTGGGACAGATACTGTGAGACACCTTTCCTTGGTTTAGTACATTGAATGTGGCGGAAGAGAGACTAGAAAAATTGAAAAGATACAAGTGAAGAAGGAAGGAAGAAGGAAGGAATAAAGAAGGAATAAAGAAGTTTGCAGACTTGCTCTCTGGTGTAATTTAAGTAGCAAAAATGCCAGCCAAGTATCTTCAAGCAATTTCAAAGAAACAAGCTATGAAAACAGAGATGTTAAAAATTAGGCTGGAAATTTAAACTGAGGTCTAATGCCTCTACAAGTCTGGAAAGAAGAGAAGTTATATTTTCAGCCACAATCCTTCACTGCTACATGTGTATGGTAGCCTCACCAGAGCTCTGCTTTCTGCTTCCAACTCCCTGTCAGCTGTTGGAAACACAACCCCAGCTGGTATGGAAGTTCCAGGTTATCTGCTCTATACATCAATTCAGGAAAAAAGTGCCATTCCCATGCATGCAAAATAAGGCATACTTTGAATTTTGAGCAATGCACCTTCAGTCCAGTGTGCAGTAGGATTTAACATGCATTTTTAGAGGAATATCTTGCAAGACAACAGCTTGAAGTATTTATTCAATGAAATGTCATTATTCCTATCAACAGCCCTATTCTTTGAACAGGCACATCAGATCATTCTTTCACAGCAAAGTCTCAAGGCCAATGTTTTTTTTCCTGAGTCTTTTGCATAAAGATCAAGTATGTATTGGGAAAAAAAAAAATACAGCTTCCTCCAATTTTTAACAGGTTTCTTTTTTCTCTTATTCCTTAAAGATGTTCCTCAGCACAGACTGAAAGCTTATGTTGTTCACACTCAGACCAGTATTACCGAGCAGGGTTTATAAGCATTTATCAGACAGGCACACTTCTGGAGAGTTAAACAGACACTTTGCTCTTACAATACAAATCAGCAAGACTAGTGGCTCGAAAAAAGTATTCTTGTTAGCAGAATGCTGTGGGAACATTACTTTTATCAAAACCATGTGCCAACTCACCCCACAAATAAATTGCAACCTCGTAAAATTGTCAAAACTGTATCCCTTAGGAGCAACAAAAGTTTGATTCACATGCACTTTCTGCATTGTAAAATATTTCATATTTTGTTTCTCCTATGTAACGTGTAATAGGCTACACGGGTTGATTTATACTTTGGGGATCCAGGACATCTATTAACTATGTAAAACACAGCGCACCAAATATTTCACAGTTTATGCTCCCAATTTCAATTATTCCTGACACTGAACTAATGAATGGGTGAAGGCAAGAAAGCATTGGAAGGGGAGGGGAGAACCAAAACCAACACTAAGAAACCCAACCAATAACACCCACCCAGAGGGAGGTGGGCACTGCCCAGGCTCCCCAGGGCAGAGGGCACAGCCCCAAGGCTGCCAGAGCTCCAGGAGGGTTTGGAAAATGGGACAGGGTGGGATAGTTGGGCTGTCTGTGCAGGGCCAGGGGTTGGACTTGATGATCCTGATGGGTCCCTTTCAACTCAGGACATTCTGTGATTCTATGAACAAAAAAGAGTTGTGACTACTGCCACTCTAAATCACTCCAGAGTAAAGCAGGAGCCAGACTAGGGAAACATTAAGAACTAAGAGAGCAAAACAAATTTAGCTACCTAAAGAAACAGCATTTTTCTAATATTGGGGTGGGGAAATGTTTTAATTCATGCTTATACCATCATTAACACTGAAATTAATATTTCTAAGTGAGTTGAAAAAGACTATTTTATTATTAATAAAATATAATCAACAAGGAGGAAACAAACCTGGATAGATTGTTACTCTGAATGAAAACCTTACCTCAGTTCAGAAATTACCAGTTTTGGAAACAAGGATCATATATGCAAGTCAGTAGCCGATTTTCAAACAAATCCTTGTTAAAAGTCCCTTTAGAACAGACTGTCATATGTGGTAAAATCCCCTGACATTATCTGCATGTCAATATAGGAACACTGACAGCAATCTGTGCACACAACAATACTCAAACCTGTACATTTGGACAATTCTTTCAATTTTTCACATGACTAAATGACAAGTTTCCTTGATTTTAATAGTAAATAAACTGTTCTGAGTGGTGGAAACAACCGGTCTAATACACATATTAAAACTTTAAGATGAGAAAGATCAGCTCTTCGTTATGTTAAAGTTTTACTAATATACAAAAAACCTCGTGCACGTGAACAGCAAAGCCCCAGGCCCCAAACAAGAGCATTGCCCCCCCCAGCCATAACAATGACAAACTGCCCCCCAGCTGCAATACACCCAAACTCTGTAACAGATTAGACTGAGAACTGAGCAATGCACCCAGGCAGCTATTAGTCTTTCAGCCCAAGTGCCAGCTGCAAACAAATTAACGGCTGAGCAGTCTCAACCAAATGGTGTCTTGACAATTACAAACTGTATTTCTAAATTCAAATTTCACTGCAGTATTACTAAGTAAGTTTTCTGAACTGTAGTGACTTGCTTGAGTTAAAAAAATACTGTTGAATGTGTTCTGCAAGTTATCACATCCACTTCACCATCCAATTCTTTAAAGTAAGACACATAGTGGAGATGAAAGAAACAGAGATCAGAGCAGGAATTCGATACACAAGAGCTGGAAGTTACATCACACATGCAATCCTTGTCAAATTCCTCCAACTACACCCATCTACACCTCATCTATGGCTAAGATGAAACTGAATATTCTCCAAGAACCAGCATGATGTGAACCGTGTCTCAGCTGGAAGCTACAAAGGAACCGGCCAATAGCTGAGATTTTTGCACACCATCATCCACTTTCAGCACACACGCCTGGAATTAGGCAAGACAAGGAAGCAGACAGCAGCAACTAATTGTATGGCCCTTTCCTTTCCCTTGGAGGTTTATTTTTTCTCTTCAAAGCTTTACAGATTGATTGTAAAGCCATGCTGTAAATCAAAAGAGAGCCACTACTCATTACCTGGTTAGAATTTCGTCGGCTCTGACTGCGAAGCCATTTCTCTGCTGTTTGATCCAAAGGCCACCGGCAATGTCTACAAGTGCACTGCCAATCAGGGCAGCTGAGACACATTTTTTCCCAGATCCATTTTCAACAGCTTGATGAATTTCCACCTGCTTCCAGTTCTAAAGAGAACCACCAAGACATAGGACTCATGGAATCAAAATACTTGTTCAGGCTAACCAAACTAAAAAAAAAATACACGAAAACCAGCTAGGAGTGACTCTGAGTAAAAGGAAGTGGAGTGCCTGGTCTACTGGTGTAGACCAACATTCCCCATTGTGATTACCTATGCTCCATCTGAAAAACAAAGGAAGTAATGTCTTATTCTTTTTCAACACAAAACAAAGATTTAAAAGTACTGTTGCCCCTGTAAAAGTTATCTCCCAGCAAGGAAAAATACATTAAAAGACACAAGAATCCTGCTCATCCCTATCAGCTTCTAACTTTTTTCCTGATGTATGAGAGATGGCAGAGAAAATTTTATTTTCTGGGGGATTTTTATCTCTGAAATAGATCAAGCCTCTTCTTTAAATTCCTGCTGGAGGACACTACTTAAACAATCCACTTGTATCTTCCAGTCCTTCAGCATGCAACAGTGCACTCAGTCCTTCATTCAGGTTCTTTCTAGATAAAAGCAAATACTTTAAGCCAAGTTTTCATCACTGCCAGCTTTGAGAAGCCCTCTTGTTCCAGCACAAACAGTGACCACAGCTACGAACAGCAGGTCTCTGGCAGGAGCCCAGCCACGACTGCCCCAGCCCTGGTGGCTACAGGAGGTACCTGCAGGAGTATGGATGAATCTCTGGGATCTGGGAACTCGTGCTGAGAGGGATGCTGGATGCGAGCAGAGGGCTAATGAGCACGTGTGGGAGCAGTGAAGGAAGATGAACTGCACCTGGTAATGATCTGGCATTTATTTGGAGTGGCAGTGGTGACAGCTGGGATTTGTAGCTGGAAGCCTGGAGCCCTACACCCCAGCCAGGTGTTGAGGATGAAGGCAAAGCCACCAGCAGACTGTCAAGAGGAAGGTGGTGCAAAGCAGGTCCAGCTTGAGCTGGTCCCACGGATCCCCCAGCTCCCCACTGAGCACAACCAACTGACCTGGCACAGCACAACCCTGACACAACACCTTTGTCCAGAGAAAACCCTTGGACAGTCTCTCCCTACACCAGCTCACACCCACTGATTTTTCCAAGCTGCCTTTAGAGCATCAAAGCAGTGGCCAAAGGGCATAACCCTGCCCCTCCTCTCTGCAGCAGCTCACCAAGCAGGAGGGGAAAGTGGAGCAGGATTACATGTATAGCCTGAACCTTGAAGGAATAAATAAATCTGGCAAACAGCAAAGTAATTTAGTCAGAAATAGCCCACAGGGATCGTGCCCACAGATGTAGGTACAGCCGGGGTGCCTGTTTTGTGTACACCAGGTGGGATGACATGCAGGAGGTTACAGAGTTCCACCCAAGACCTGAGCTACAGAATGTGGTAGGTAACAGCAGAGCAGGGTGTTTCCCCACAATATGTTGGAATACACTTTTCAACGCTTGTCACAATATGGAACAAAGTTCTGAACTGATGAAAGGCCTCACAAAATCTTTTAATATTACTTATGCAATGTAAGCAAAACTGAACCAAAAAATAACACAGCTTTCTGGGGAAAAAAAACTGTCACATTTCACTGCAAGCTCTACAAAATAACTAAAAGATACCACTTGTGTCTACACACACAAATGAATCTGCGTCCTTTAGAAAGAAAAAACATTGATTTTTACTTGCAAGGTCCTCTTTTCATGCCTCAAAACCAGAGGTTCTTCATTTAATGTTGCCTGAGACTATTTTGAGTATCATCAATATTTTATCTTTAGAAACGTACAAAACAACGTGATAAATACAAATGACTAACTGAGAAAAAAAAAAAAGCACAAGTCAAGGTGACTCATCCTGTCCCAGGGCTGGTATATTTGGGACCCATTTGTCTTTTTATGGTAACTGAATGGTGCTTGTGCCTTGAACTGCAGCAACAAGGCAGCACAACATTCCTCTCAGCATCTCCCAACCGGTGTCACTTTGAAAAAGTCTTTGAACACATGATGCAAGATCTATCCATTCTGTCCAAGTTTCACCACAGTTAATGACCAAACCGTACTCGGCACCAAAGAACACACATGAGAAAATAGGGAATGGGCAGGAAATCTGCTGGGGTTGGATCTGTTATTTAAGTAACAGAAAAACATTATTTTAATTTCTGCTAGGAGTAACGCACATGCTTTGATGTGATAAATCTTAAACAAACACCTGAATTAAAGAAGGAAAACTGGTTCCCCAAAGGTGAGTGCTGTCCTCAGCCCAGGCTGAAGAGGAACACATTGCTCTTGTTCCCCCAGACATGTCACTCAGGCACACACCGAGTGTCACATCTAACCCGTGTTCCTAAGCAACCCCACACTCCCTCCGTTCTCCCCGTGCTGCCTCGGCAGAGGAGAGGTTTCAATCATTCAATCACCAATTCACACTGCATCCAATGTGCAGCAACCCCGCCAGGAGAGCCTGGGCACGGCCCTGCACCGAGCAGCCTCAGCTCGGATTTTATCTTCCCCAATTGTATCTAAAAGACAGCATTTTTACCTTTGAGTTGTTTATAAAGAGAAGCTTTTTAAAAAAAAAAAAAAATCCAGGCTTAAACACAAAATAATGCAAATACAAGCTAAAAATTTTTATTCTTGCCAGCAGGTATGGAAGCATTCTGTTAGAGGGACTGAGGGTTAAACTTTTTTCTGACATTTGTAATATTCAGTGCTGGAAAAAAGTCTCTGCCAAGAATAATTGCTCCCAGAGGGACCAATCCATGGGTCACAGTTTTTTGCGCTTGATGGCAACAGAGCCTTGAATGAGATTTTCTATAAAACCCAGATTTAAGCTTGCAGCGTAATCACAATGTTTGCCCTAGCTCTAGAAGCTGAACTAAAGCACCACTTCCACAGTGTAATTATTCTACATATGTTCCAAAAACCCATGGGGAAATTTTATTATTCAGAAGAATAAATAGGGCAAAAATAAATGGTTTTTAATTTTAGCCAATTTTTACACTCCTTATGAATTTTCATTTTTCTTATGCAAGTTTAAGTCCATGGGAGAAAGGATTTGCCTTGAAGAAATAATTAAACTTTCATCTTCAGTTACGCTTCTTAGCAAATACACAGCCACCCACATAGCACACAACGCACAAGGGCTGTTCAGTGACACAGAGTGCCAACATAATCACCGACGCCTCATAATCTTCCCTTCAGTTTCAAATTGAATATTTGAAGTTTGAACTTCTGTTCAACAACGCAGAGCAGGCAGAAATGCCGTTAAGGGCTTAGGTTAGAAGGAGGTTGGTGTCCCAGTATAGAGCTTAATTTGCCCTCAATAGTTTTTTGAATACTTGAACTATTCTGAAAGAATAAGGCAGTAATTTGTCATTCGGGATATGCAAACCTACTACCTTAAGGATAATAAAAGATTATAGCACTCAATTTATGATGACAATGTCTGGACAAGATGCAGTTGGCTGCAGAACTCAGAATTTTTCAGGACAGGGGAGCTGAGGAAGCAAGATTCCATCTGGTTCAGGAAGACGCAGGCACTTTTTGCAACCAAGTCTCCACCTTCTCCAATTCCTGGGAACATTTCAACACTCCTTTCTTCAGGCAGGGCCCAAACAAATGACTACACAGGTGCTCTGCAGGCAGGTCAAAAAATCTGCACGTCCCCTCATTGGTAAACACCCTGCACCCTGTTCACAGGGTTCCACTGAGCCATTCGCTGGCCTCAAGCCACACCACCTCAGCAGATGCTGCTCCTTTTGCCTGGAGCTCAGGCTGCTTTCCAGCACCTGGGCTGGCTGAAGTAAAGGGCAGACAGACCAGTCGGCAACACCGAAGTCAGAGATTAATGTAGACTGATGGGACGAAATGGGATTAATTTTCAGTTGTTGTTCTAAACTGTACGAGGGACCCAAATCTAGCTCTGAGGGTCTACTGTAGGTGGTAAAATGACTACACCAATCCCTAGTGCTAGAAGCAATGTGAAAATGAAGCACAAAGTCAAAAAGAAAACCACCAGAAAGAAATTACACCCCCTATCCAGGAACTCTTTCAAGTAACAGAGACCTCCTTGCCCCACCAGCCCCACAAACCAACATGCTCACCCCATCGAAACAAATTCAAGACTCCCACGGAGGTCTTAAGTCTCTAATTTGCAACAACAGGAACAGCATTGGCCAGGACCTTCCTCAGTTCAGTGGTTTCTTGCCATATGATACCCACTTCCTTCTCACAAAGACAGAATTACTGATGACTCCTTCCTCAAGAAACATCTCAGAAATCTCCTCAAATTCTGTAGGACTGGGAAGCCAGCTCCTGAATGCTGTTGCTGTTTCCAGCACAAACAACATACTAGTAACAGACATGCTTTTATCTGCCTTCAAACACACAATAAAGAAAAAAAAAAAGTATCCTGGAGAGTTGATCCAATGTATTACACCCACCATCAAACCTTCCATTCAGAAAAAATCTAGAGATAAAAGACCATTAATGAACCACAGCTAAACTTCAGAGTCCTAACACAACTTACAGTGACACTGTGAACCCAAAGAACTCCATGCAATTTTTACAAATTATCCACTAACCAGAGACATCAGAGTGCTCTGCCACTCTGTGCTGCCCACAAGAACATGGCAGGTTCATTCTGAAATAAGAAAGAGCAGAAATCCAGTCTAATACTCCTGAAGGATATGACACTTTACAAGGGGATTATACAAAGTGAGAAGTGATGGCAACTGTACCTCACACTACCGGATTAACTTGTATCACGTACCATGTATGTCATTAGTTCTTCTAAATATACAGATTTTAGTAGATGAATTGGAAGACACCGAGTCAGTTGTCAGCAAAGCTCTTCGTATCCCTCACTTGCCAGGACTGCCTCAAGGCTCAATGTGATTTGAGCAGCTGAGGGAGCTGGGGTTGTTCAGTCTGGAGAGGAGGAGGCCCAGGGGGACCTCGGGGCTCTGCACAGCCCCTGACAGGAGGGGTGAGGGGGGTCGGTCTCCTCAGCCCTGCCCGCAGTGAGAGCACCGGGGGGATGGCCTCGGGCTGGGGGGAGTCAGATTAGGTGTTAGAGAAAATGTTCACTGTTCGGGGGTCAGGCGCTGGAATAAGTCGCCCAGGGAGGTGGTGGGGTCACCAGGACTGGAGGGGTCCCAGAGGTGTCTGGATCTGGCATGGGGTGATGTGGTTTAGTGTTCTGGGGGCTGCAGTGGCAGTGCTGGGTGGGCGCTGGGACTGGATGATCTTACAGACCAATTCCAGCCTTGATGATTCTATGATCACACATCATCCTGCAACGATAACCCTGATGCTGCATTTTTCAATACTACTGATAATGTGCACACTAAAAAAACTACCACTTTCCTAAAGAGTACCCAATTCCACACAATTCAACCCCTAGAGAGATGACACAACAACAGAAACCCAAACAAAAAGCAAAAAAAACAAAGGAATCAGCACCACAGACATTAGAAATGCTTAATAAGCTGGAAGGTGGCACTTGCACACCATGATGATGAGGATGGAAAAGAATTTATGCAGTGGGCATGCCAGCAGCAAGGCACAAAATCTGTTCATTTTCTTTTCACCTGTGTAGAATGGGTTTGATTTTCAGAAGGTCAGTGTGTGACATCATGTCATTAATGGGCAGTCTTAGTATTCTATCCCTTTCCTTCAAGTTGAGCTTCTGGTCTCTGAGCATGAGCACAAGCAATATGGTTATAAAAAGATGGCAAACAAACACAAAATTCTCATCTCCCTGCTTCGTCAGTAATTAGCAGAAATTATTGAGCTAAAGCTCACAATGCAGATAAAGCCTCACATATGGTAGAATCTTTACTTTTGACTTGTCTGAACAAGCATGAGCAAAATCCACAGCAAATAATAATCAGTTCAGCCTGCTGTCTTTTACAACGAGTTCCATTTCACATATCTCCAATCTTAGCTTGTCATTAGCAATGCTAATTAGTTCACTATCTCAGTGCCACACTAGATTCAGTAAAAACTGAGATCATTGCTAATTTGAGAGAAAGCTTGTTCTTTCCTTAATATAACTAATAGTAATAATCACTCCAGAAAACACCCATAGAAATTAATACTGCTCACGATTTTCAATCGGTCACAACATTAAAATAAAAATTGTGACTACTTTCTGATTTAAAAAAGATAATAAAAGGATAATTATGAATTATCATGGCATGATATTAACAACCCTGTAAGGACATACAATGACACAGCATCTTGCCATGCAAGCCAGCCAAGCTCTGTATGCACACACATGGTGTACATCCCTGCACAGCTCTTTCTGAGGGGAACCTTCCTCCAGTATGAGCGTGGTAATTGTCCTGTGGTACCTGTGGGCTGATAGAGGGGTTTATTTTAAAGCTCTCACATGATCCAATTGCACAATTTTTTTGTAGAAGATAAAAACTAATTATGTGGAATTTCAATCCCAAGCCACAAGAGAGACATGAGCAATTAAACCGCACTCTTCCACCAGCAGGTGACTGAAAGGGAGAACACACAGGCTTGCCGTGGGACCCCCTGAAAAGGGAAAATGCTGAGAGGTTACTGGGGTATACTGGGACTGCTCTGCTCCCTCCCAGCAGCTAATGGAGTCCATCACCAACCACCATGACCATACTGACCAGCAGTTCAGGCAAAATGGGGTTTGGAGGTTCCAGTGACCCCACACTCCCCTCCCCAGGAGGTTCCTCACTCCCAATTTCTCCTCTCAGATGGCCAGAGGGAAGAGCAGGGATACCGGGAGCAGGAATGTGTTTGCCAGGGCTGGGGCAGGTCTCCTAAAGCAGCTGAGGTGCTGAAACAGGAGGTCTCCGTGCTCACAGATAATCCTCACCCTCGCTTCTGGTGGATACACATGCAATTGTGCCTCTGTATGTTAACAGAAGAGAAACAATGCTCAGGGGTTTTCTAAAACCAATTTTTAAATTTAGATGTATTTGAAGACTATTTACAACCTTACTTCAGCTGGATTAGGAAATGAGTGGCGACAGCCTAATTTAAAACATCAAAGAACCAGCTGTACCTGAGGGAAGGTAAGCAGGAGGGGAAGGCTCCAGGAAGCGTCTCTCTGAATCCAGCTGCTCTTCCCAGAAAATATATTATATGTGACTTCCCTCTGGGCACTGGACACAGGAGATTCAGCAGCTCTCTCAAACTAAGCAATTAGCAGGTCCCCTACACTTGCTGTCAGAGCTGTCAGCACTAGGCTGCCAACCTGGCTCTGGGCGGCTGCAGGTCATTTGCCAGCACCATTTTTGGAAGCCCTGCTGCCCCTGGCACGGGCACAACACAAAACCAGCTCAGCTCCTCCTGCCCTGCTGGCCCCAGTGCAATCCCTGCTGAACAGAAGCTCCTGGGCTGCTGTGCAGTGAGGATATTCTGCTAAAAACAGAGCTTATGTCCGATCCACTTCTTCCTTCAACCCTTCTGCTGGAACTAGATACCAACACAAATAAACAATATTGGGTACAGGATCGTCTTAGCACCAAAGCACCATCCACACAGCAGGCAGACACCTGTCCTATCACACAGGCCTGCAGAAACACAGGGAGAACTAATAGCTTGGGTTGGGGTTTTTAAAACGTGGGGAAAGGCCTCCTTCTGCCTCTCTCACCTTTAAAATAAATCAAAAGTTTTAAAAGTAGCCTTTTGATAGAAGCAACCTACATTTAAAAACCCATCACCTCTAACTGTGAGGCAATTTGGGAAATAAAGCAGTCAAACCATTTTCAGATTACTCAACACTAACTGTTTAAAAAAAAAACACAGAAGGAAAAGAAGATATTTCAGTAACTGAGCAGACTGACACACTGCTTGAGATTAATGGAGTGCTGGTCTGTTCTTTAATAAAAATACACAAACACCAGTGAGGGTCATGGCTGAATTCAACACCATTCCCACGCCAAAAAGCACAGGGTGAAGGATTCAGCCATGTGCTTTTGCCAGCTGCAATAGGCATTCTTATTTACCATCCACACACACTTATGTGAAGGACTTACAAAGGCTATAATTGAGCTGAAATTCTAACCAGCCTCATGAAAAAAGCAGATATTTTTAAAGATAATTTGCTGCAGAAGTCAGTGACTTTCTCGAAAGCATTAAAAGTACAAATATCAGGAGATGGTATGTGGCAAATACTGATTAGCTAAAATAATCAGCATTTCACTAAAAGGAAATACCCAAAGGAAAAGAAAATTATGCTGGCTATTTTCTCTTTTTTAGTAAAATAACATGTATGTTTTATTTTCAGTTTGTTCCACTGAAGCAGAGGAGAGAGAGATAAATGAAAGACGAGAGCCATAATCTGTGAGAGCACTCTCAGATTTCCACAGATACTGAAATTTAACATTGACAGATACGACAGCAGCTCATCTCGGAGTCTAAGCTCTGCTCTGGAATCAGGGACAGCACTGAAAAGAATAGGGATAAAGAACTTTTACCAGCCTCAGCTGGGGAGGGAGGCAAGGCATAAAAATAGTCTGTAACAATTGTAAACCAAGAAGAAAAAGCCTCTGTACCTGTCTTCCTGCCATTTTACTCTTCAAATTGTTGCTGTTATAGCAGAGTGGAGTGGAAGTTTTGTATTAACTACTACAAAATCCCCACAATTATTTACCCTCACAGCCAAGAATTTCTTCCTAATATCTAATCTAACCCTGCCCTCTGTCAGTGGGAATCCATTCCCCTTGTCCTGTCACTCCAGGCCCTTGTCAATAGTCTCTCTCCATCTTCCTTGTCAGTTCCTTCATGTACTGAAAGGCTGCAATGAGGTCACCCCAAAGCTTCTCCTCTCCAGGCTGGACAATCCCAGCTCTCCCAGCCTTTCCTCCCAGCAGAGCTGCTCCAGCCCTCTGACCATCCTGGTGCCTCCTCTGGACTCTCCAGCAGCTCCATGTCCTTCTGTGCTGGATCCCAGGGCTGGAGCAGCTCTGCAGGTGGGGTCTCACCTGAGTGGGACAGAGGGGCAGAATCCCTTCCCTCAACCTGCTGCCCACACCACCTGCCCTATGCACCAGCCAGGGCTCCTTTGTGTTAAAGGACTCTCCTCTACAGGATCAGGACTGAAATTTTTGGATCCTAGGTACTGGAATCACAGTTATTTGCACAGCAAGCCCAAGGTGCTCCTGTGATCAGCAGCAGCCAAAGTTTCAGATGGTCACACAACCTAGGGAGATGCTGGACAAGGCAGTGAGTGTTTAGGCCTGGCTTAGTGCTGCCCAGCATCATCAAGGCAATGATAACTGCATTATCATTTCATGAACTCAGGACTGTGCGCACTCTCCTATCACAGCACTGTCAGTGCTACCAAGAACAGGCTAAACCCTCACAAAACCCAGCAATGCATACAGTAACTATCAAAACTGCTCACCTGTTGCTACAGCATACACTTTGCTGTCATTCCCCAATTCAGTGGACAATGGCAAGTAGCCACCCCAATCTTAAAAATGTTCTCTTCAATAAAAAGGGAAATGAGGAAATGCACAGAAGATTCAACACCTCAACTGGTAAACAGTAAGATGAATAAGCAACACTCTAGAAATTAATAAACACTGATCCAGAGAAGGTATCCCCTGCACTTTAGAGCATCCTGACACAGATGACTGTAGGTCCTAATTAGTACTTTCAGTGTGTTTATATATATTTACACTTCTCTGAAATCAAAGATTTCATTCACATACTTCATGAGCTGAAGAGATTTCTTTTACCATTTTGCTATATTTTAACAATATATCCACTACAGAGAGGTTTCATAATTAAAAGCCTTTCATTAAAGAAGATTAATTAAACATGAGATAAGCACAAATACTAAACAAACTGCTTCAGAGAAAACTCAGAATCTGACCTACCAAAATGACTTTTTGTGCAATTACACATGCTGTGAATTACTGTTTGTAGATAATTGCCTTGGCTGTCTCCTTAAAGTCAACCGACCACACATTAAAGTTAAATAACATCAAACCAAAAAAGAAGTAAGGGCTGATTGGATTTGCAGTTAAATGTGTTCATTTTTTATATATCTCAGCATTAACACACTACTGGTTCAAAATCACTTACCAATGCTTCACCAAATGGACAAAGAAAAGGCAACACTTCGGTGCTACATCCAGCAATGGGAAAGTTTAATTGCTTTTGGGAGCTCTGGCATCATTCTTCCTGGCAGACAGGGTCAGGCCAGCTTTGCACCCAAAACTGCACGTACCAGCCCACAATGTCAAAGAATGAAGCAAAGCAATATGAAAGGGGGGCTATTGGCCACATTTCAAGAGCTCTCTATATTCATTTCAAAAAAATCACAGTTTCACAGCCATCAGTGGGAGCTGCGAATGCAACAGGGGAAGAGAGCCACACAGTACAGAAAGCTTTCACAAAGGGAGGGAAAGCCCTAGAAACAGCAGGACATGAAAAACTGCACTAACTTTTAATTGATCTCCTAAATACAAGTGTGAATGCTTTTGCTAAATCTATTCAGACTAATAACTTTGCTGACAAAGGAAAGAAACAATCAATCAACCAACCATCCCCAAAAACCCCCATGACTCTAGTATTTCAGTGAAAATTGTCTATTTTTGCATGTTGGCTATTTTTAGGCCTTTGAAAGTTCCCTTCTTAGACTACATTAGTGGATACATTATCTGCATACAGAATAAAGATTTCCTAGACTGTTTTCTAACTTCATTTATACACATTTCAATGATACATTTCTCGCCAGAAAGGAGTGGAGATGACAAGTTTACATTTTTAGGACCCTTCTTCCCCAAGGGAATAAGGGAACAGAAACCAGTGCAAAGATGAATTCCACCAGCAAAAGAAACTGCAGTTCTAATTAAAGTCTCCAAGGCAGATGCTGCAGAGCAGTCTGCCAAGACCTCTTTTATTAGCTAAATAACCTCAAACCATTTCAAGAAGTGTAATCTGTCAAGATTTATGGAAGAACAGAAGGCAATTTTAAATAGGTGTAATAGCTGCTTAATTTATTTATTTCTTTTAATTGAAAGACACAAATATTATTTTCAAAAGGTTGATGTGTATGGATGGAGCTAGCCGGGGAAGTATGAAAGTCCTGGGGTAAAAATGCACTATAACTCGCAGACTTGCACAGAAGTGTGTATATATATGTATTTGCTGTGTGACATTTCAATCCAACTGCCAGAATCATGACATTTAAAAGCACCTGAGAACAAATTCTGCTCTATGGAAATTTTTGATTGCCACTGACTTCCAGAATCAAAATTTGACTATCAGCATGTACAGCATGGGCAGTGAGTAAAACAAACACAAAGTTCACAAACAAAGTTCAGGACAGAATATGTACAACGTATTTTTCTCCCTGTTACCTGGCATATGTAACTATAATTTGAAGCACAAGTTACAGGCATGAGCCTATAGCACCTGCAGAAATTTAAGCTGCTTAAACGTAACACAAGTTTCTCTATATTGCACATGTTCTAAGGGCAATATTTGTCTTTCGAGTTACTCTGAAATCCTGATGACAAATACTGTGGTCACTTTCTTTTCCCCTCCCTGGGCTCTGCTCTAGCCTGTTCTCTGGCCTTTGAAAAGTTACTGCCAAGAAGCAACAGTAACCGAGATATGACTGCTAATTCGTATTTCTTCGTTATGCAAATACTTTGCAAACAGAAAATGTTGTGTGCAAGCTAAAAATAAACGGACTTGATGATCAAACCCATGCTTTGTAACATAAATGCTGATGACTGAATGGAAATATTGATTCAAGAGAGGAGGCAGTCAAGTCAGTGAGAATGCAGGACAGCTCCCTTCCGCACAGGCAGACATTTGGCTGCTCTTAGCTGGTACAGCCATGATGTGTCTACACCTAAGGAACCAGACTAAGGGCAGTGCTTATCAATAAACACCATTTTACTGGATGGCTTCAAACAATAATAACCGCTATTTTGTAAAGCTTCTGTAAATTACTAAAACTCCGGGAACAGTGATGCCACTTGTAGCTATCACCAAAAAATAATCAATCCTCCTCAAATACGTGCTTGAAACTGATGAAGTACCACCTCGAAATAATAAAATAATGCTTGCAATGGTCTTCAAACAGCAAGGAGCTCTCAGTCTTAACTGAACCCATGCTACTGCTTTGTCTCAGCCGCGGCTTCTCCCCACACGAGAGAGACTTTCTCTTTTTTATTATAATTATTGAAAGAACTCTTACCTTTCCATCTCATATTCTTTCATTCCTGGTTTTACAGCCTTCATTACCTGTAAGATACATATTAACATAGGACAATCATAGCAGGAGGGAATCTCATATTTATGAATTTATGACTTGTGACTATCTCCAGAGGAACCTATAATACAAAAATATCATCTGTACTTTATCTAAATTTACATCCGTAGATGCATTTTAAAACTACATTGGAATCAATCTCATTTTAATCTTTATAAATGCCTGCAGTCTCCAGCAATAAAGCAAGTTTAATTGCCAAACTACTATATCCTAATGAAGTGCAGCTCATCAAAATACCAATGTTTAATTCTGAAAGCCCTGGTGAACTTGGCAGAACATCCTTTTGTTTTATTTTAGCAAAACAAAGCTACGAACTGGATTATACTACAATGGGAGATTCTCTTTCATACTTTGCAGTCTGAATCAACAGAAAACTACTAAACACTGGTTTACAACTCATAAATCTTATTTTTATTCTCAGATTTGCAAAGAATGTTTTATTCCTTTGTCTGCTTCTGTATTATAGAAACTCTAGGCAGCTGCTCTACAGAAAAAATACTCTCAGATGCGGTAAGATTATTCATGGATGATGAAGGACCAAGGAGAACGAATGCAAACTGATTACCCCTTGACTTTTCAATTTTACAATATTCACTTTAAAACATTCTTACACTTCACAGTTCAGAAATCTGAGGAGCAGGAGCAAAGACAACAGTTGAGTCAGCTGCCTCATGGAAACACTTCTCCAGTCCCTAAGGATCTGGAGAGAGCTACCTGCACGGGCTGACATGGGCCTGATTAATCCTCTTGATCTTCTCTTTCTCCATCCCTACACAGGTATTTGTGCCCACAGGACAGACAGATTGCAAGCAGGTCACCTTCTGCTGAGGCTCCAGCTCTTACCCAAAACCACACTTCATTTCTCACACATCACAAATGCACCAGTGAGTTCAAGGACGATGCAAGGTATATTACTGGGCTGTAATAGGAGGGATATTATCCTCTTATTTCTATCCAGCCTTTCCATTATTTTATTACTAAGCAATTCTGGGTTGCTGGGAACATTTTCTGAGTACCACTGCTACTCTAAGAGCAAAAATTATTAACACTAAAGGACCCATTACCTCTTTATGAGCTTCACTGGAGATTTTATTGGTGTAGCGCAGAACTTCCAACTCCATGTCTGTCTTAATCACACGACTTAAAGAAAAGCAGAACAGATAGCATGTTAGGCTGCAACTTCACAACTTAAGAATACAAAACAGAAAACCCCTGAAAATAATATGCATCACCCACAGTAAAATTAGATCAAGTACACCCCAAGAGCAAACAGCTAATGCAGTATTCACGACAGCAAAGTTTTGTTGGCATTGATTCAGCATTAGCAAAACAAACTTACAAAGGGAAGTCACAAGCATTTCAAACATCAGCCTGCCCGATTGAATACTTATAAACAAGTGGTTCAACCAACATTTTTCAACTCATTCTATAATACATTAGGAAGAAAAAGAATGCTTTTCTGCATTTGTCGTGACTCAAAAGCTACTTCAAATGGAACATTTCTACAAGCATACTTTATTGACTTTTTAAACACCATTTGAAACTAATTTACATAATAAATTCCCAGATCTCCAGAATTCCTGTTCAGCACAATCCCAACTCCCATCTCTTTGCAATACCTCAAAAGGTGTGCAGGGGGTGTGTGAAGATATGCTATTTCCGTTTGGTGTTAAAAATCCAACCCATGAAATTCAGAAACCACAGCAGCAGTAACTACAGCCATGACATCCATTCTTTCACACACTTCTGAAGGAAAATAAAAAACAAAACCCCCAAAACAAAACAAGCCCCTAAAAACCCAATCCTGCTCTTTGTGCCTTAGGAGATAATGCATTTGCATATGGTTATGAGCCTTGATACTGTCCTCTGAACTCATCTCACAAATGTAGCACTTACTTCTTCTCTGCTACATTTACTTCTAGCATGTATTTCAAATCAAAGCAGCTATTTAGTGTGACATGAACAGGAAAGCACAGTTCCATAACTCCTGTTAAAAACCACATGCTCTTTCCACTGGTACACATATTGACTCGCCAGGATTTTTCATGCCCATCTCAAAGGCAGCTGTGAAGTACACACTTACTGTTCACAAAGCACAGAACTATATCTCCTGAATTGCATGGAAATACTTAAACTGTATTTTCCAGCTCCACTCCAGAGTTTGCAGCAGTTACCAAGCACCACAACTGCTATACTTTGAAACTGCCACCAAGACACCCCTTTTTATTGTACCGTGCTCCTCCTCACAATGCTGTAGAAAACTATTTACCGTATTTCTGCTCCTGCAGTTTGTTTTAATGAGGCCAGAAACAGGTTTCTCAGCCATCAGTGCCTCTGATGTCAGATTAGAGCATTTCCCACAGACAGTGATTGCATTGCTGAGGCACAACTTTCTGGCAAGAGTAAAGGTACCTTTGTAAAATCCCAGTATCGATCACAACGCTTTTAAAAACAGAAGCACAGTAGAGGAGAATGGATTGACTTTCTTAGTCAATTGGAATATGACACAAAATAATCATTACGCACACTGAGAATGAGAAGTACAAGGTTTTAAAATGCACAGCAAGGTGAAAAAATTACACTGGGATGGTAAAATCTGCTGACCATGAGTGAGGAAATAAACCTCTGCCTCTGCCTTTCAGCCAAGACATAAAGAACAGTGGCTCAGATACATTCAAGTTAGAACGAGGTAGCAAAGGCTTATAGATTTTTTTGTTTTTTTTAAATCCTGCTCTTTGGAAGACTGCATGTGCTAGAAGGGTAATTTAATACTTTTTGATGTGCCTTTATATTACTTTCAATATACAGTACATATCCCTGATCTGCAAGTGCCTGAAAAATAGGCTGTTTCATAATTCACTTGTCTAATCTCTTTGTTGGAATCTGCTAGTAATACAAGTTAGTAACTGCTCCACAGCAAGGCAAACAGTATTAGAACCCGTTTTCCTGCTCTAGGACATAAGGCTGCAGCATTCAAAGTATTTGTTTGAGATCACAATTCCTCAGGTATCTTTTTGAAAACAGAAATTCATGCTCAGCCTCACACAGGCTTTTTATGCAACGCAACCCCTTCACTTCCACAAGGTCAGGCACTGAAACATTTTACAGAAAATGTTTAGTCATTCTGAGACCAACAAAACCCTCTATCCAGCCATTAGCAGGGAAGAGAGGGATGATGTACAACTGTGCAGGGACACGATCAGCCTCATCCTCCTCTAGATACTGGGAGAGTCACTGGGCTCCTATGTTATAGTGGTACCATTGATGGGGTTCCCCCAGCATGTCTGGGTAGCAGAAAGGCATTTATTTCACCCCCTTCTCACTGTCTTGATGGTGTCAAAAGCAGCACTCTCCCAAGGCAGGTTTAAAGCAGTGCTACCCAAGCATTTCAGGGCAACCTTGCAGGTCATGAGTGTCCACAGTTCTCATGATGGTTTCCTTCCACTTACAAAGTAAGGATAGGAGGAAAATCTCACCTTTGTTCATGAATGGGAACTTGAAGATTATATTAAAAACTGCTCTTGGACCAGTTAAACACTCTGCATAAATTCATTAACATTTTAATGGGAACAAATAATTTTCAGGCTCCAGCTAATGCAATTGTGAAAATGGCCAGATTCAGCATGTCAGGCAGCCCTCATATTAACAGGCACTCAGTGCAATCAAGTCAAAAGAGAAGCACAAATCTCTGACTGTCAGGACTGGCAAGATTCAGCTTTTTTCCCCCTCTCATTTTACCAGTGTTAAATCATTTCTTCTTCATTCTTCTCTTTTATACACATTTTGTGCTTTTATTTGCACTTGGCCATAGGAGCAGCTGGTCTTTTCACACATGTCAGTCATCCAACAGGAGAGAGAAGCTTTAATATAAATAAGTATCATTTCAGTCCTGAAATCACATTTGGTTTAAATGCCTGGATACCAAATTTCATGCACAAGCTAATCAAGTGGTCAAGAGCATACAGAATTCCAGGAAATTATGAAGCTGAAACTCACATATTTTCCTAAACCAGTGCTTTCCTCATAGATACACAAATGTTCTTCTCTGTGTGCATTCTGCAGCCCTGATCATACCACCAGGAGTATTTTTTCCAGTTATCAGCTCAGGGTTTTATCAGACTGCTTGTTTTGCTGCTTTATAGTCCATGTGTGCAACCTTAATGTCTCCTATCTGTGACATGCACAGAAAACATCTGGAAACATCCGCTCCACCTTTGTTCTTCTAGAAATATTACATTTACAGACCACCCAACAAGTACAGATGAAGCCCATGTAGACAGACTCCACAGTCCTGCCTTGCCGTCACCCTTTCTCACCTCTGCTGTTACCTTTCCACACTTTATTTATAGAAATTTATAGAAAATTCTCTTCCACAGTTGATATATTTATGCATAAAGACTTGCTGAGTTAGGATCAAAGCCAGCAAACCTAGCAAGGCACGTATGCAAAGGAGAGGCATCAGAGCACAGCTCTGAAATACAGGCGCATGAACACCAAACACAGGAGTTCAAAAAGATGTTCAGAGGTTTACAACACAGATAGAAAAACCTCTGAAAACACAAAAAAACATATGCACAGCTTTAAGGCATTAACATACAGATCACTATCCCCAAAGGAATAATTATAGCTTTCCACCAAAGTAAAACAAAATACAGAACATAAGAAACCTTCCATGTTTAACTACTGAATCCCATTTTCATTGAGGTTACAGGAAAATGCAGCATATACAGACACGAACAGAGCTGCCCATTGCTGAATGTTTACTTCCAGCACCACCACAATTATGGTAGACAAACACTGGCAAAATACAGTCACAAAAGCTATTTTGCTAAGTGCTACTGTAGAAAAACCTGATTACTAGGGAGATAATTTGGCCAAGTTTGAAGTTTGTCTTCTGGTAGATGACATTTTCTTTTCAAAACACTGAAATCAATACCTAGTGTATATGTTCACTGTCAAATTTTAAATGAAAGCCCTTCAGCTTAAAATGAAAGTTTTAATATCTGGAAACACACCCACTCAATAAAATTAAAAAGTGAAAACACCCTCTGCAAACTGCTGAAATCCAGCTTAAGGTCAAATTCTTCTATGGTTTATCCTTAAGTTCCATGCCAAGTCAGAAAATGTTGAGGTCTTTAAAAAGGATGAGTAAGCAAGGGAAGCAACAGTTCCTTAATCACAAATGCTTCACCCCTTGTCAGTATTGAGCCATCTTTTTTGCATTTTATTAGAGGACTGTGTAATTCTAGAGTTGTCTTTCGTAGCTCAGTTCTCCCTGGCTGGTTCAGAAAGCTGAGCCATTTCATCTCTTGCTGGTGGTTTGACAGCAAGGCACAGAGGAGAGTTTTTCTGACAAGTACCATGTAAAACACAGCAGTTCAGAGCTCGCTGAATTTGAAATCATATGCATCCCTGCAAGCAGATGATTCGAATGATGCAATTTTCTACCCTAGAATACAACCCAAAATATTCATCTTCCTAAAAGAAAAATTTTTGTAATTCTGAATATATTGTTGCTTTCCAAAGAAATTTTCTTGGGCAGTAACTTGACATTCCAGAGAGATTTCTGCTTTAGGAAGCCTTAATATACATAACCTGTCATTCACAGATTGATTTCACCAGCCACTTAAATCCTAACAACAGTCTTTAACATACTTCTGGCTTAAAATGAAAGCCACCAAACTCCACAAAACCTTTTAAAACACTTCTGAATGCAAATCGTGACTTTAGCTTCACTAAGAATTCCCCTTCCTCAAAAGGCGGGTGGAGGGAAGGTGCACGCCAGGCATCCTTCGTCCCTGAGACTGCAGGGAGGACAAAGCCACGATCCCAGGCTGGCACTGCCAGTTCACTGAAAGGATGATTCCCTCTCCCCCAGATACTGCCTCAATGTTCCACCTCCCTCAGGGCACCCTCCAGGCCACGGAGCTCAGGTTTGCCCACGCCTGAGCTTCTGGAACAAGATTTACCCACCCATTAACTGAAACCACAAAGGAGAAAAGCTTACCTGGAGACACCTGGGGCAGGTGCATGGAAACAGACTGAAAGCTAACTTGGGGACAAGTCTGCAGCCCCAACCCAAAGCATCTGCAGCTAAAATTGTCACCTCTCTCCTTTTGTACTGCCCTATCTACAGAGCAAAGCTTGGAAGTCAGACCTGCCCCTCTCCAGGTGCCTCTCCTCACCACTCCAATTCAGGAATCAATTCTAAAAGAATTTCTTTGTTTAGGAAAAGAAAAGGTCCCAATTCTAGGAGGATATAACAGATAAGATTTAAAAATTAGTACCCTGAGCTTTCTGTGTTCCAAAGCCCCACCATTCCCCCTCCTGCACACCTCCAGGTCCAGCCACAATTCAGGGATGCAAAAAAGGCTACACAAAGTCTCCCCTCTTCCTACTTTCCTTTTAGAGCTTTATGTGGTGCCAAGCAATGAAAAATATCTGCAACAACAGAAACATAACCTTTTAAAAATTCTATATGTTCTGAAATCACTCAGATGTACAAACAGCATCTCCACAGTTTTCAAGCTGGCAATTAGCTGTAGATGAAGACAGTTCTCAGCACATGTGCTAATAATAAACATTAAAAGGCATAATATGGAGCAGCATATAATACAAAACACTGCAACAGTGGCAGAGGGTACACTTGACTTTTGTATTTTAAGATTTTAAGCTTATCTGTCTTAACTAAGGATTTGCTTCCTCATTTCTAGATTAATACACAAAAAAAGCTTAGATAAAAACCTAATTCATTAACAAAAATCCACTATGTCCTTTCTTCAGTTAATTTCCTAAATGGAAACCCAGAAAGCCTTAGTTATGGAGCAATCCTGAGGACAGAGACAGCAATGCTGACCAGAAGAGGAAAAGCAGTAAAATGCAGTAGCTTTTCACTCAGTCACACCTTCTCTGTTCCAGATAGACTTACAGGAGAATTCCCCTAGACTTACAAAGAATAGTTACATGAATAGTAATTCAACAAAATTGAGGCTCCTAAAATAAATCCTAGAGAGCTAATAACACCTAATTAAACACTACCTGTTCAGACAGAGTTTTGATCTACCTTTGAATTCTGGTGGCAGACTATAAATTATCCTCAGTTCTTTTCCTGTTCATACAAACCCATTTACACAAATGTGACTTAACTCCTACCACATCCTATAAAAAGGTGCATCCAGACAATGCTTACAGAATGTTGCATAAATTCTTTGCTTTTGAAAGCTGTTACCTGGTTTTTCCTTTTGTACAGTATTCCACTCCATAACATGAAATCAGCTTAAAATTAAAACTTATAATGTAACGTAGGAGGCTTCTGCAGAGGGAATCTCTCTGAAGCAATGGTACAGTAAAAGCATGTTCAACAGTACTCAAAGAGAAAGACTTTATGCTACTCACCATTCTGCAATTTCAGGATGAAGGATTTTGTTGTTCACATTAAATCTACAAAAAACCAAAAGACACAAATATTCAAAAGCAGACAGACACATATGTTGACTCTTTTTTTAACTGTGTCCTCTCTGAGGAAGTAAACTGAAAGCAAGTATTGTAGGGAATTCAGCAAAGACCCCGGTGAGGAGAATGCACGCAGTCCCCTTCATTGCATTTAATTCTGAAATACATGAGACTAAGCCAGATATGTAATTTTAAGGATGTGCAGAACCCAGAGCAACAGTATGTCTCTGACATACTTATTACCCTTCTTTTGACAAAGATAAAATGTTAGGTTATCACTCACTGCGAGGAGTTTGGGGTGGACCTGAGTGACCTTCAGAGGTCCCTTCCAAATGACGCTGTGATTTTAACTTTGCTCCTCAAACACCCTCCAGTGACATTAAACACAGCAAGTTGCTGATTTCAGCCTGTGTTTTATGCCTTCCCATTCTGGTGTGCACAGAAGGTGGCATGTGATAAACAAGCTTGCTTAGAGGATGGTGAAAAGGAAAACAACTTCTCCATGTCTTTTCCAATCTATATAAGAGGCAAAGCAGAAGATTCCGTCTCACCTTGGCCTCTAACACTTCACTGTTCTTCTGTTTATTTTCTACATTAGCAATTCATTGTTCCTGGAACTATTTTGAGGCACTCTAAACAATAATATCACAGCGGCCAATAGAGCAAGGAGCTGAGTAATTAGGTGGAACACAAATGGATTTTCAAACATTGTTCAAGGGGATTTTTTGCTTATGATTTAAATGCCTAAGGAGTGTTCTGCATCAAAGATATTTTCATCTGACTCAGGACTGTTGGCTCTGCAGTTAGGGCATTTACGAGAATTAAAATGCTCCAAGGCTCCCAACAGTTCTTCAAAAGAATGTTGGAATGCAACAATTCATTTTCCCACGTTTTTGAAGGAAAAATTAAATCTATTCCAGGGTATTAACCATTCTTTATACATCAGAAGGGACCAACTACAGCACCAATCCAATTTTACAAAATTATTTAGAAGTCACTTCTAATCATATAAGGGTCTTCCTGCATCCTCAGAAAGCAGAAAACAATCTCTATGTTACTCTTTTACAGAAAGAGATGGTCATAAAATCCTGCTAAGGAGAAGGCTAATAGCTCTGTGTTCCTACTTTAAGGTACAAAACAACAACTTATCACAACATCCAACAAGGACAAGCTGTATGGTATTCAGCATTATGGGTATTAATGAGAAATCACTGTAAAAGCAACTCAATACAAAAAGCCACCAGTCACAGAACAATGCATCATTATAGAATAGAATTGGTCACTTGGAAACAAGAAAGTACCAAAAGGGCACATTTTCAATTTAATCCTCACCATCTCAAAAACTATTACCAGTGTACAGCAATGCAGAAAGAATTCTGGAAGGGAAGAGACAGTAAAATACAAATTTATACAGAAGAAAAGACATGAATAAAAGACTAAAATCAATCTATAAAAATTCTAACAGCTCGAAAGCCTGAGCTTCCTGCCTGGCTGGAAAGCACACCAAGTGACACCATCACAGAAAACCAAGACACAGAACAATTAGGCTGCAGCTGTAACAACAGGCACAAAACTTTCAATAATTGCCATCAGTATGTCAGACAGAAAACAGATCAATGAAGACAAGTGTAAGGAGACACTGCAGCACTGCAGAAAGCCCCCACACCAGCTCTATGCAAACAGAGTTATGTTTGCTTTTATCTCTGGTTATTGTAAAGGAACAGAAGAAATAAAGGGCAAGGAAGGGCAGTTGCAGAAGGCAGCTGACTTTGACTCTGAAAGTCCACATTTTGCAACCTGACATGCTCATTTTAACCACAAACATAACCAGAAGAAATCAAAGGCAAATCAAATGAGCCAAACACGAACCTCACAACAGAAGACTGTCTCATCTGAGCATTAGGAAATGGGGGGAAAATTGCACATGGGTGTAAGCTTATAATAACTCAAATAACACTTTTAGAAAAGCCATTTCAGCTGAAAGATGTACTATCTGCATCACAGTCCCTGGATTTTATCTTTCCTGGCCATAAAGGCTCTTCTTGAACCGTCTCTGTGCTGCCAGAAGTGAAGGTTTTACTTACTGACTGGGACCACCTACTATGTGGCAGCTCCTTAAAATTCTAGTTGCTGTCAATTGGGGAGCTAATTAACCACCCAGACACAGCAGGATTGAATCAAGAGGGTCCTGGGGGGTGGAGAAGAGGCAGGAGGTCGTCAGCCAAGCAGCAGTTTTACCTCACCTGAAAGACAGACTTTGTGATGCAGTGTCAAGGAGAAAACAAGATGTTAGACCTCCAGAACACAACAGCAATTCATCTGTGGGAGAGAATCTATCGGAGGTCACTTTTCCAAGGAAGTTAAGGACTGCACTGTCTCAGCTCCACTCAGCCCAGGTGGGTCCCGTGCCAGGGGCTCCAAGCCCACCTGTTTACAACTGAGAGACTTCTAAGGCAGGTGACTCAAATTATGGCTCACTTCGGTTACTCTCCTGCTTTAGGAATGGTACTCTCCAGTTTAGTGCTCTCACTAAAACCCTCCCTGCTCCCCAACCCTCCTCCAACTGGAAGCACAAAAGGCAAAGATCACAGGTTGAGATAAGAACAATTTACTGGAAACAGCAAGGAGATAAGAAAATGAACAGTAACAGCAACAGTATCAATAACTAAAGGTATAAGACAAAGAAACAATTGCATGGGAAAAACCCATGACAAGAAACAAAATACCAGACCACATTTCTGCACTGGAAGGATCCCCTTCTCCTCTGCAGACAGGGAGAGCTTCTTTCCTGGACAATGATGTGAGGGGGGACAGAGTAACACCTTAGTCCTGGCTATTGCAAAAATTAACCCTGTCCTGGCCAGAACCAAGACATTTCCACCAAGGCACTTAAACAAACCACATCCTAAAAGTTACTGGTTGTGCTTGAGGGAAGAGCTTTTCACCATCAACAGGAGTACACAAACAGTGTTTAATTCACGTAATTTGTGCACAAACCCCTACAATAAAATCACCCGACCTTGGCCTCCCAGCAAGGTTTTGATCTCACTAGACAGTAAACAACTTACTCTTACAAAACATGTACTGCCCCTAACATTAAGGGGATCATGCAGAGCAACCTAATCCTACATTTTTCTGCAATTTGCAAATTAACAATACTTAGATGATGAGATTGGTGGTCCTGAGGAAGAAAACAAATTGACATTTGCTACAGTTGCAATCTGTGACATATTAATGCTCCCATTTAATCAACACAGAACTAAGAAATAGTACACTTAAAGGCATGTCCAAACTGATTTCATACTCAGTTGTCCTTTAACATGCAAGACAAATTCATTAGTTAAAAACCCCTAGAAATCTACATCTTCCATATAATAGCACGGTATAATGAGACCTCTTCTTGTCAGTCTAATAAAGACACTTTGTGCTTTTACAGTGATAAAAATCCAAAACACATTCATACACAATGTTAGAATTTTCTCCTCTTCAACATGGAGGGTCTTCTTCCCTAAATGACTGACTTTGCTACACAGTATGAAAAAAGGCCATTTAGATGGTCTTCACTGTCATACCCAGCAAGTGCAGTTCTGAGAGAAAGGAATTCACTGCAAAACTTTAAGCATTAGGGACAATTGTTTAAACTGTCCATCATTTGCATCAATTGATTCTGAGGATGGAAAAACCCCCGTCAACACAGTGAGCAAAGATTTATCCAAGTGTTTTAAAGTAAATGGCACAGCACTGTTCAACGGTACAGGTTCAAAATCCATCTTCTGTATGGTGAGACACATCCTCCCAAAGCATTTTACGAGGGCTACAGTACTGACGTGATCAGATTAAAAAAAAATCCTGCCCATTTTCCAGGCTGAAAAATTAATTAGGGGAAAAACCCGCCAACACAGAAATGGCCTTTATTAGAAAACAGAAATACGTATTTCTAGAAAAAAAAGCATTAGAACTATTTTAGAAACCTGTGTGCTAAGCTTAAGCCACCTGGAGCAAGTGAGAGCAAGTCACCCGTGCGGGATTCTGAAGAGCTTCCCACAAAGGTGACCTGAGGGGAGTTACAGGGACAGCACCAGTAACAGCCCAGGTCTGCTGTTCTTCAGCCCTGTCCCAGACTGCTCCCTCACCTGACCCAGGGACCACCCTCTGCCCAGGGGGCAGCTCCCCATGTACCCCCAGTGTCCCCCCATGAACTAACGACAACCATCATATAATTCACTGTTATGGGCTCTATAATCAGCACAAACCCAAGTTTGACTACTGTTAGTTAGCGTGACAAAAAATAACTCAGGGGTGATCTTCAGGGCACAGAAATAACCCATGACCACAGCAGTCATTTTGCCTCAAATGACTATTTATTACACTACAAAAATTAATCAAATAGCCCACGTAATAATGTTCCAGAAGCAGTTCAAAAAGAAAGGCAGGGAAGCAACATCATTAGGGCAAGAAAAAGACAGCTTCTGACAGAAGCAGATGAGCAGGCTGCAAAGAGAGCAAGATTCGACTTTTTCAGGAAATTATACATTATTTCCTTTATTATCTATCATAAAAAAAAAAGAACAAACACCAAAAAACATACCTGACCAAGTCAGCCAAGGAGAAAAAACACATACAGGAGCAAAAAGGCCCTAGAAAGGAAATAGATCTTGGCCAGGCAGTGAGAAAACAGAAACAAACAGGAGGCCAGAAATAAAACAGCGTCATGGCCAGGGCAGAGCCTGCCCGAGCTGAGGATGGAGAGAGCCCAAAGGCACAGCCACAGGCAGGCAGGAGGGAACAAACTCCATGGTTTAATCTCCTTGGAAACAATCAATGCATCCAAAATGTATGTTTCTAGAAAGGAAACATTTGCTACAGGAGAGGCGGAGAAGCAGGAATGCCAAAACTGGTTTGGGTCTGTGTGGGAAACAAATATAGAATGGGCTGGTTTATATGCACAGCTACAAAAACCTGAGGAGAGCAGAGTTTAAAAGGAAGCTCACCCTCTCCTCCAGAACCCTGGCAGACCAAGCACATGCTCTCCAGAGACATGACAGCCCAGGAGAAGACAGCAGCAGGACCAGGAAGATCAAGGGAAGGCTGGGGCCACAAGTGGTTTGAGGGCACAGTATCTGTCAGAAGAGGGGAGCTGATCCAACAACAAAATCAATGCACGCTCTTCCAATACCATGAGCATTGGAGGGGAAGATACCAACCACACCTGTCAAAGGCAGCAAAATGCATGACCTAGCGTCTAGGGGAGGAGAGGGCTGAGCATGTGCCAAGTCTCAGAAGAGAAGTGTCTGCTAAACAGCTGGAAACAGCCCCTGAAGAATGGAGAACACTCCTCTTGGAGCACCCAACAGCATGTTTACTGCTAACCAGGAAGCCAGTGCTTAAACATCATTAATCCCCTTAAGTGTTGTAGGAGACATGCTATTAAAATCTCAAATCAAGTGCTAAATGGAGTGGCTTCCTAGCTTTATGTTGACTAGTGCATGTCTTATAATTAAACTCTAGTGTTTAGCGAAATTCAGAGGAAAAAAAAGGAATTTTTGGTACTTCAACCAGACCTTTGTACATCATTCCAATAAAGAATTACTGCTGGAGTTAATAACTGATTATATTTCAAGCAGAGGTGTCTCAGATAAAACAGATGTGTGCTTCAACTGCACCAGGAGAGCATAAGATGACTATCTACTTGGTCAAAGCAACAGAACTCACACTGGTCATAACAGCAGAACAGACACCAAACACTTACTAAAAATGACCTGTGTGTATCATGGAAGAGTTTACATTTAACTCACACAGGATGTCTAAAAAGGCACCGTGGTCCCCAACAACCCTGACAGAACCATTAAGTTCCCATTTAGGCTTTAGAGGAGAGAACAAAGTTATTGTGAAATCAGATTCCAGAGCACTCGGCACAGAAAAGATGATCCCAGCAGAAAGGCTCTTGGAGTGTACAAAGGAGTGCCCAGCCTTGCAGCAAGGTCTGTGCATTGCCACCCTTATGCAGAACGGCCACGCTGTTGAGAGATGCAGAAAATACAACAGGGCTGACTGGCACTCAAGGATCACAGAAAATCCCTCAATGTCTCAGCACAAGCGTTTATTTTAACAGGCTTCTCAATGGAGGAGAGGGTTCTTTTTTGCCATACATTTGAGCTAAAAGAGAAAATTATCTCATTTTAGGATATCATAACAGAACAGACAGTTGTATCTCATTAAAAATTGAGGCCAGCAATCTCACATCCCAGAGCAAGCTGTGATGTATTTTTATTTTCTGCCTTTTAAAAATACTGCATGCAGGAAGACATTTTCACCCCACTAGCAGGCAAACTTCATAAAAAGACAATATCAAGGGACACTAAAAGATGACATCTAGGCAGAGAAGTGATCTTTTTTTGTGTGATTTCCGATTTTATTTTCCACCTGTAATGGGACATCTTTTCAGAAGATTGTGCATACTGGAATCCCTAATATCTACAATAATACTGTGCAAGGAAGTCAGCAAGAAGCTACTCAAAGATTTTCTGAAAACTAAAAATCAAATACTCCAATCCCCAAAGTGGAAATGGACATATGAGGATGGGTCTATTTAGTTTTAAATAGTTACAGCAAACAGAGAAATAGAAATATTGGATTAACTTAGATGGAAAAGAGACTTTAAAAAAAAACATAAAAAAATATCTCTATTTCAAGTCATTAGAAATACATATCAGAATTTCTTTGGAAACAAAATATTTGACATTCAACATCCTGTCATTAGGAAAAAACATAATTTAATTTGAAATATAACAGGAGTTTAACATAACCATGCAACAATTAATGTATAAAAAAGCCTTGTCACTTACTGGCTGATGCCCTCAAAGGAAGCTTCTTTGGAGACATTTCCACTGTCAGTATTAACACCACGCTGGGAGGAAAAAGATTAAAAGGACCATGATTCTGAGCCAAACAGAGGCATTAAAAATTTAAATCATGAGGATAATCTGACACTGCACTAAGTCATTAGGAAAACTTACACATAAGTTTACTTGAATCAGTGTAAATGAAAAGCCCCAGACTGCTGGTTCAAATGCAGTCCAATATGAGAAATAATCAGTTTCACAGGAGACCAGGGCAGAACTCCAGTCAGGATGTGCTGCTCAGGAAAAAGATAAGCTTGGCTTTCTAATGCCCTTGTCTTGAGAGGAAGCTGTGAAATCTATAGAACAATTATAAAGGGCAAAAGAATGAAAAACAGGCAAGGTTTCTTCTAAAGTAATTTCATTTTAAAATAAATTAGTATGCCCTGCCTCAGCAATGCTTGCTATTTCAATTTGCTTGCTGCTCCCCTACAGCTTTCCATTCAAGCAAGCAGCATAAGCAGGAGTATTTTGGCTGCTGCACAGCAGCTGAACCCTTCTGACATGTGTCTGGAAAAGCCTGCAGAGTTCCAGGTCTGTGTCTGGGATGAGACCACAGGGGCATCCTTTAAGTGTATATATGTGTATACAAATAAGTAGAAGAAAGTCTGAAAACTATTTAGGGCCTTTGTTCTTAATGGATAAAGAATTCAGATCTCAGGCTGTGTGACTTCTTGAGGAGGGATTTTTTGTTCAGACTTCTGTCTGGTCACTATAATGGGAAAAGAAATCCAGGAGCTGCCACTGCATTTGCTGTAAGAGAAAGCTCAGAGTCAGCAAATCATTTTTTATATAGACTGGAGACAATAGAGCAGATACTCTGAATAGTGAGAGGTTTACAAAAAATCTGTAAACCAGGAAAGCAACTGAGAGAGAGGTGATGGGGAAGAAGAAACTTGCAGACTTTACCCCATTCATCTATTCCCTCATTCATCCTTCTTCCAAAGACATAGGCAAGATTCAAACTACTTGGCAGGCATTTCATATTGTCTCCCTCCTCCCAGAAGCTGTTCTTACTAAATCACTCTGTGCAGGAAAAGTATTCCCTGAATCCTCATGGGATTCCTGCAGAAAAGCCCCAAGATGTTCATGACACGACCAGAGCAGCGTAAGAGGAAAAAGGAGCTTGGAGTCATTGCAGACAGGGCCAGGAGCATGGACAGGTTGGCCACATTTTACCAGAAAACCAGTAAAGCTTTTTGGCAGACAGAATGCAGACTGGGCGAGGCCAGAGGTTACAAATCCTGAAGTCACGGACGGGCCAGAAGACTACATCTTTATACACAGGAGGCCTCAGATTTGGCATAAGATGGGCAGGAAAAGATAGTGCAAAGAAATGCTGAGTAAACTGATCTCCTTATTGAGAAAAATTGGTATTTATTCTTTAGAATATGACTTACCAAAGTGAGAAGCACAGCAGGTTTCTTCGAAGCCAAGACACTGGATATCTAAAAAGAAGTTTTAGATGGCTGTTATTTTTCTCTTTTTCTTCCTCATAATCACATTGATACCAAGTTCATCAATATTCACTGTATATAAACAGGGTGCAAACACAAAAATGTTCCTCTGATACCTTTCAGATGTTGTAGTATTACCTGAGACATGCACCAAAAGACTGCAGAATATGAAATATCTAGACAGAAATGCAGTGATCAGGTTGATGGTGTCCTTCAAAGAAATAAATAGCAACTATAACTTCATTTTTAGTCCACTGTAGTCATTAGGAAGACACAACATACAAACCAAGAAGCTGTAATGTCACACAGAAAAAAAGGAACAACACAGTGCTCTGTCCTCAGCACACTGCTGCATATGAAACACATACACATTAATATTACTCTGTCAAAATGTGTTAAATGTTTAGCAATGAGCATTTCCTGTTGTTCTCACTGGGTCAGCTTTTACTGACTAATCCTTTTATTAGGCTCCCTCAGTCTCCTTCAAACATTCACAAACTAAGCCCAAAATCACTGGGCTTGTAGAGACCTGGGCTTGCAGAGCAGCTGCAGAAGGGTGGGTGCTGAACACCACATTTCTGGAGCCAGTGAATAAGTGACATAATTTCACAGTCCTACCAACTCCAAACCAGCCTAACAGCACACTACTAATAGCAACAAAAAGCGTATGGGAGTGAGATGGAAAAATACCAATTTAACCCTTTATTTTTCTGTTTCTTAATCTCACAAAACATCAGGATAACACACTTCCACCAGCTGGTTATTTACTGACATAAAACTATCCTATAAATAAGGCCCACGGTGTCCTGATGGTGGAAATCCAATTCCCTGGCAAACCAAGCCAAAGTTACAGAAAGAACATTTGAGAGCTGAACAGTTTTCCTGCAAGCTCCAACAGCTTCTCACTTCAATACATGTAGTCCTAGTGGAAAGGAGCCTTTACTTTTTAATTTTATGTACTGGGCCACATTAAGAGCTCTATTTTCCATGTATGATGTTTTTAAGCAGTAAGGAAGCAGAGAATAGATGGAAAGTGACCTGAAACAATTAAGGTGACCCAAAAAAATGTGATTTTTAAAAATGAAACTTTTATTTTCCACTTACAATTTTCACTGTCTCTGAGAAGAGCATTGGAGCACCTGCACTCTACATGACTCCAGCTCACACATGTCAAAACACAACCTCCCCACAGCTTCCCCCACTCCCAGCTTGTGACACACAGATCAAACTTCACTTCCTAGCTGGACTCACTATGAAAATGAAACGAAACCCCCTCACAGCTGACAAGAGCAAAAGTTTTGGTCTAGAGAGTCAGACTCAGTGCTCTAAAGGAACACAAGTATCAGAGTCCTCTTCTTCAAGCTGCCCTCCATGAGAATCGCCCACAGAGCCTGGCAGGAATACTGTCCTCCCCCTGCTGAGCCTTCCTCCCAAAGAAAAGAGGGCTGGCCAGGTGCACAAGGATGCAAACATCTGCTCAGAAATGAAATGACAAACCTACCTAAGCACGGCACACTTGCGTTTAGAAATGTGAATATATTTGTTTATTCAAGTAATACAGTGATTCTACAGAAATCTACAGGCAGCCTTTCCTCACAGATTTTTGGAGGTATAAAATGTAGGCTCCCAAGTCAGAGCTAGGCTGTGCAACCTCCCTGACAGCAGTCTCCTCAAATCTCCAAGGCATTGCAAAAGATGCATTTAGTGACAATTTCTGTCGGATAAAGACAGAAACACGTCTCATCATGCACAGAACACCTTTATGACACTGCTTTTGAATTAAGGACTTTTAGTGTTAAGCTCAGAACAGCAGCCTTAAAAATAAAAATTTACAAGTGCTTTAAAAGACAGAAGGACATTTTCCAGTAAGGGGGGAGGGAGAGAAGGTACCACTAAGTCAGGAGACATCCAATAAGCAGAGGACTAAAATTAAGCAAAGTCATTCCCACTTAGTGATTTAGTATTCACATAAGAAAATATGCAAAGACACAGACAACTCACCTCAGTCACATAGTGGGCTTCATCCACAGCATATTTTTTCTTGAAGAATTCAGGGGGATGAATCCTTTGGAAAACAACAAAGAGAAACATTTGGGTTCAGCTTTGCTATTACATTTAATAAGGCCACAGACAAAGAAATGATGGTCTATACATTCACAACAATAGCATCACATATGAGGGATGTTTTAATAATCTTATCCTTAACACTATTTCTCAAAATAGAAGATTACACAGAAAGTTGTGTGCTTTCATCCAGTTCATGCTTGATAGTTAGATTGCATGGTCTCCTCTAAATTAAAAGGGGTTTTTCTCATTCTGTGGAAGACAGTTTTATGAAAGACTTTTGCCACGCCATTTGTATACAGCCTTCCAACTCAGTAAACTTTGGAAGGATGTGGAAATAGCAAAAGACCAGTCTGCCCTGTGTTACGTTCAAAAAATGAACAAAACATTCATTTTCTCTTCTGGTAACTGCCCTGAGCAGACTGAGGGCTACTAAGACATGGGCTCTGCTGCCTCTGCTCCTCAGGACACCAGAGATCCATGCCTCTAAGCCAACAGCGTGGGCAACTTCAGGTGTCCATGTGAAACCAAACCTCTTCAGCTCTATTCTCCTGATAGCCAAGCAGAGATGTTTTCCTAAACGCAAGAAGAGTGTGAAGGATCTGTTTGCAGTCAGTCCCTCCAGGGCTCTCCTGCCTGCTCCCAAACCAGGGCTGTGCTGTTGCTCAGTCCTTCAGTCTATGGTAGCAGCCAGTTACTCATGAGACTTCAGTCTTGTTTTTTACATAGAGTTTTACAAACACTGTCTCCCCAAAACTGAAATAAATACAACGGGTGTAATTCTGAAAATGTAAGCTCAAAAGAAAACAAAAATAATTTAAAAACAAACCAAAACCAAACAAACAAAACAAAACCGAACCCACCCAGCTTATATCCTTCCACACAGCAGAGACAAGGGGAGGGAGAAAAAACCATGGCTGGAAGAGCCAGAGTTTGGAGAGTCCCGTGCATTTTGCTTCCTGGGAGACAGCAGGAGAGCAAAAGGTGTGTGCAGGGCTGAACCTTCAGCTGGGTAATCATGGAACAGCAGGAGCACAAGACCAACTGGGGAAAGAACACATGAGACTGGAGGCCAAACAACGTTCTGACCCTTGCAGTGAGGCCCAGCAGAAGTGGTGGGACAAACAGCCCCACATCCACAGAAGGTGCTCCACCCCAAAGGCCCATGCCACAGCTGCCAGCAGTGCCAGGTGGCTGGAACACTGGCTTACGCCTATTTTTTCACTTGTGTGCTCGTTTATCATTCACATTCCTTTTTGCTCCAAACAGTACTGGGCTGTGACATGAACAGCAACACGGAAACCTGTATGGTTTTCTAAAGCAGTAAATCACAGATTTCTAAAAATGTATTGATCTATGGAAGTACTACTCCAAGGAACACAAAAATATCTCGGTATGTGTTCCCCTTTGCAATGCTCGTTTTGTGGATTCTTCCCATCACTGATGGAGATTTCAAAGCAATTATCATTTATCTTTCCTCCCTAGCTAATTTCAGACATAATTTTAAAGTTCACTATATTCTCTTATCTTTATATACCCTGTATGTTATAGTTCCCTTACCTCCCACTTTTGCATACTGTTTCTCCTACAGGCATCTCCTTTTGCCCTCTTTCATTTCTCAGACACTGAAGTATTTTAATATTCCAGAAACATGATGAACAGATTTAGCACTTTCCAGTTTTGTTTTTTTACAGTTTCAACCAATTCATCTGGCAGCAGAAGAATCCCAACTGTAAAACCAGCTAAGGTATGTCCAATGGTAATTTATGGTAATGTATGCTTTTTAGAGCAATACCTCCAAAGCACCTTTTTATAATTAGCTGCATTGTTTGAATCACACAACTGTTTATGGTAAAGTAAATATTTCTTAAAAGTATATGCACAAAAGTGCTGGAATTTATTCACTTCATTTAATGCAGTTAAAATAAGAATAGGTCTCATTTGCCAACACTGCAATAAGAAAACTTCTTTCTTTTCACAAGCTGTTTTTCAACTTCTTTCTCTGTTGTTATTGTTTTTGGTGCTAGTTGCCTCCTATAATTTTGTGGCCTACAGCACACTGCTGCTAATTTAATTCCTGGGTTATGGTTAATATTAACCCATTATTGATTCTATTATAGCTTTAATCCCTCCACCATCTCTTTTTATGTACACTATGACTCTTTTGAGGAACAAAAGTAGCTCATCATTCTTTCAAGGCTGAGGAATTTTTCTCTACTTTGAGAGAATGAAAACAGCAGCTTCCCACAGTCCTCTCTCTCTGTTATTAAACTAGGTCATCTTCTGGATGCTTTCAATTCCATCACACCTAATGACAACCTGCCACGATTCCCAGATGTGCACCTCCCTGCTGATCTTCTTGCAATCTCACTCAGAAGCTGGCGAGACTTTTAGCACCAAGTAGAGAGCCAGACTTCTCAGCTCCTCTCTGAAGCACTCACAGCTCTGCCTCTCTTTTTTTATACAGCCATTTAGCACCTCCGACTAGATGGTAAAATAAATTCATATACACTTCCCACAAACTACCATCCCACGGGAGCCACAGCTCCAGTGATGAAGCTGCCTCTCCCACTGGGAAGATTTCTGCTAAGACCAACCCAACTGCAGAACCACAGAGGTGCGAGGAAAAAGTGCAAATGGAAGTCTACATCAGAGCTGAAAAATTCTGTGCTGTCACATATAGAAAAGCAGTACAGAAAGCAACCCAAAAGCTCAGGGAGAAAGAGAAGCAAAGCAGGTCAAGGGAGGTGATTCTGCCCTTCTCCTCTGCTCAGGTGAGAGCCCATCTGCATTGCTACCTCCAGCTCTGGGGTCCCAGCACAGGAAGGACATGTCCCTGAATGGAGCCTTCAGGAAGGATGGAGGAGGACTATGTACAAGGGCCTGGAGTGACAGGACAAGGGGAAATGGCTTCAAACTGATGGAGAGTAGGGTTAGAGGGGATATTGGGACGGAATCCTTCCCTGTGAGGGTGGGCAGGCTCTGGCACAGGTTGCCCAGAGAAGCTGTGGCTGCCCCATCCCTGGAAGTGTCCAAGGCCAGGTTGGACAGAGTTCTGAGCAACCTGGGACAGTGGAAGGTGTCCCTGCCCATGGCAGGGGGGTTGGGATAGGATGATATTTAAAGTTCCTCCCAACCCCAGCCATTCTATGATCCTCAGTGGAACTTTTCCATATCCTCTCTAGTCTCTTCAATTTCTTCCCCAGTTTAGTGGGGTTCAAAGACAGATAATTATGCACAACATGGTAGTTACTGTACAAAAGTTCCTTAGAAAGTACGGGACTCAGTACCCATTTTTATCCAATTTAAAGGCAAAACAGGCTAAAGTCTAGCACTGACTGTCACTGTTACAGGGAATGGTACCTTCCATGAAATGCATACTGGCATCATGAAAATCAGAAGTTACATTCAGTTATGACCATTTCAAGTACACCTGATACTTCCCAGAGATGAGAGTACTCCTCTCAACAAATTACTCTCAAGAAGCCAGAGTAAGTTAACTGGTTACAGTTTTTGGCTTTGTCTTTTGTAACGCTGTTATGGGCTGCCAGTTTCAGAATTCTGATTAATCACTGCAGAGACTACATGCAAAAAAACCCACAGCAAGTCATAAATTAATTAGAAGGATTACCCAATTGGATGATCCCAGATATTACTGACTGACGTCTCCTTAGCTATAAAAAAAAAAACAACCCAAACCCTTTTGCAAACAGATGTGAACAGAAGCAATGACCTAATTTTTACAGGCTTAGGGCAGGGGGTGGGGGATATACCTAAAAAGGCTCAGTATCCTCTCCTGCAGTTTTATAACTCCAGCCAAGAAAAAACCAGTGTTAGTCAGAAATGCCAATGGTTAACCTCCAGAATAGCAGGAGTCATCATTTTATCTTAGAATGGAAATAAGCAACTCCAAGCCCCTGGGACAGCAACTGTGCCCAAGTATGCACGCCCAACCATCTAGGTAAAAATGTGGCATCTCAGAGTTTATGGCCATTAGAAGGAAAACATAAGAGTCCAGCACTGCTATTTATTCCCAAGGTCCTCATTTTGAGCCACAAAGGACCCCTTAAACAAGAGACTGTCTCTAGTTCATCACAATTTCCAGTGAAAAAGCTTGAGTTATTTTGGGTTAAACATCAGAGCTATTTACATTCTTCTGATGCTTCCTATGAAACTCTTCTCTCAGCCATGTTTTTCTATCCCATCTAATTCACCTACTTGGTCTCCTACTCTCAAGATTTTCACAGGGATTGGGAAATGCTGAAGATGCCCTAAAGAAGTGAAGCTACATTTTAAGGAGATATGAATTTTGATGCACTGTCTTATTTTAACAGCTACATTTTTATTAAAGCACCAAATATTGAAGATTTCTTCTGCAATGATAACAAGTGACAACTTCATTTTAAACAAAATTCTATTAAGGCAGCAATGGAGAAAAAGAGGTGGAGGAGCAGCAGCAACATTTTCACTGTAAAAACACAGTGTGAGATGTTAAATCAGGCAGTAAAGTAATACCTCATGTTAGCTGTATTTAATTTCTCTTAAACACACTGATCAGCCACAAAAACCACTAGCAAAAAAGAAAGGGAACATAAAAAACTAGTAATCAGAAATCTCAGCCCATAACCTTAGTGAAAACATCCAAGTCTAGAATAAACTTGCCCATTTGTTGCAACTAAATTCACAGTGGCACATGATGGCATGTTTAAAACCAAGATGCTTCACCAAATCACACCAGTGCAGATTTTATCAGACCACACTATTGTGACTGGCTCCACTTTGATGTGACCCTCAAGAGGAATGGGATACTGACTCCTCTGTTCATCCATCAGAAAGATGAACAGCTCTGACAGCCTGTCTATGACTACAACAAAAATATATTTTGAAGCTTTTATATAGTTGGACAAAATTCAGATCTCAATTTCTTTGCAGTATTTTATCAACCATGTTGTGTTTCCACTTCAAATCCAATTAAAACTTGGTCTCATTGTCTAAAATCACTTTAAACCTGTTGTTCATTACATTGCACAAAAATTCATAACACAAATCTTAAGAGATTTGTACAAATTTGACATTACTGTAAGAATTCCATTAAGCAACATTTCTTTGTATTCTAAAGGACTCTGGAGCAATAACCTTGTAATACCAACATGATAAAAGACTGTTCTGGTTTTCAGAACTACATTCAGAAGAGAGGCAAAAATGAGATGGATCTAAATCACAAATGCCAAAGAAAAACTGTGAACAGAATTTATAACAGCTGATTCCTGAAAGAAACACATCTAAGCCAACTGCTAATATATTTGCAGACTAATTGCTGATATACATTCATATGGATATGTTTTCATTTGCATCTAAATGTTCTTCCAAACTTCAATATATGTAACAACTTTTTCCTACTAGGTGCTTTGTATTTCCATTTTTTAATGCTTCTAGGACAGATTTTCAGTTTTCAGGTTTTAGAGTGGATCACCTCTAAAACAAAATTCAGCTTCTCCTGAAGTAGTCTAGTTTAGCTTTCTTCAGCATTTCAGATGGAATTCCTGATTCAAGATTACTTATCTTACTGCATAGCCTTGCATGTAAAACTAATCTTGTTGGGAAAAAAAAAAAATCTAAATGGTACATTCATTACAAAAATTAGAGAACCTTTAATGTTAAAGATTTGAATGGTTTCACAGAATTCTTTAAGTCCTTACATCTGGCCTTGCTGATGTTTTGAACCTATTCTGGAAGAAGGATGTAGCCTAACATAAGCATCAAAATGAAAAACAAAATGCTAAGTTAATACCACATGGCATAGGCAACAAAGCAATATTCCAGGCTGGCTGAGCATACATGCTATGAATTAACATATATTAGGGGCAAATAATGAGAATTAACTACAATTTCTAAGCACTGTATCTGGCTTCAGAAAAAAAAAAATCAGCATTAATGTATTTTTTTTTAAAAGGATCATTAGGAATCTCAAAATAAAAGTCAGGAACCATTTTGAGGAACTCATCATAGGTCAGGGAGGAAGACAGCAAGTACTGACACAAAGCAATGTGCCATGCTAATGACTATCTCCTGCAACTGAAATACTGATCCACAAGTCTTACTGTCTTTTCGATCCACAGCTCCTGGCAGTTACCAGAAAGTGATGCTGTCACAAGCAATAATTAAAAGTTAGAACTAACATGGTTGGAACAATAACAGAACAGACCAGGATCAAATTCTAATAATGACAAAGTCTAGAGTGAAAGCCTAGAGTTTCTACACGATAATGTTCAGGTACAGTGCTCTCTTAAAAGGTCCTACAAGTATTATTGCCTAAAATAAATGAAAAACTGTCCAAGCTTGTATCACAAAATCAGGAGAGGAAGATTCCTGATGCAGTGAGACCGAAAAGCTAAAACTAGTGAACTACACAGTAAAGCTTTCTGCTCTACAGGGAAACAGTATTGCTTCTTCCATTCAAGCCTGACTTTCACATTCAGAGTAACAGATTTAAAACACCACTTTAGAGCAAACTCCCTTTGCCTTGAGCAAATGAGGTGCCTACATTACCCTGCATGCAGTGCCTGTACATGGCACTGCAGCAGGCACACCCTGCCAGCAGGTCCCTGCATGAGCTACATCCCAATTTTCCTCCCTTACACCAGGGACAGCACATGCACAAGCAGGACATTGGACAAGCATAGTCTTCAGCAAGTGGAGTTCTACGCAGTCAACAACTCATTCCTCAGGCCTTGCTAGACCGAGCTTAAAGCAGGGTACAACTTCCAGAGAGATTAGAGACACCGAGTAACGACCTCGGCAACATTGAAAGCAGACGAGCAGAAACACACCAGCAAACGTAGAGATGAAAGAGGAAAAGGGATACAAAGGCAATGTTTTAATGCTGTCAGATTCCCCAATAAACTCCCTCCTCATCACAACATCATCAAGTTAACAGATGGCAAGGCATTAACCAAACAAGCGGGTGTAGAGAACTGCTAGGAAGAATAACACAGCACACTCGACAAGATACCAGCAGATGTTCCTGACTTTGTCCAAAAAAAATGCCATCATCTTTACATCCAAAATGAAGTTCACTGCCTCAAGATTAAAAGGCATCACAGTAGTTTTAAAACAAAACAGTACTAACGGGCTTGCAGGTATCACAGGCTGCCTTCAGCAATGTTTTGACTACCTTAATGCTGCTCCCTTTCCACATTTCTCTAGATTACTGTTATATTATTTGAATGACAGCACTACCTGCACACATGTAAACTCAGACTCCTTGCTCCTTTTGATACAGTCCACAGTAAGATGCATTTTGATAAAATAACAGACTTTCAAAAAAATCAAGCTGAAGATGATGACTAAGTTGATTTGACAGGAAAACGCCACCAGGGCTCTAACTGAAGCCCCATCTAGCCAAGGGACAGACAGCAGAGTCCACAAGCACCATGCAGGACACAGGGTGCTGGGTATGTGAACCTGGACTTCCCACTGCTACACGCAGATCATGCAGGCACAGAATAACCACGAGCACCATACAGGCTGCTGGACTTAGGAAATCAGAAGCATTGAAGAGAATCTCACAGTTATTCCCAATACAAGCCAAGCACTGACCTACCTATCTCATCTACTTCAAACATACAGCCTCACTGCTCCTGCTCAGCTATTCCCACCACGGACATTCCCAAAAGACAAAGTTCTTTAGGCTTTCTATAAATTCTACCTCAAGTGGCAGTGCCTCAATTAGACATTTAAGAGATACCAACAAGAGCTACCCAACAAAAACACAGAAAACTTGCAATTGGTAACCTTTGCTTTATTTCTCTGTGCAAATAAAATTCTTCCTTGGAGACAAGGGATCTATACAGACAGAACTGTTACTAAGGAAATGTTTATACACTGAAATCCCTGCAAGATCTCTTGAAGCATAAGACTGCTGACAAATACTCAATAGAAAGCTCCCTTCCCAGAAACAGAGCACGAAAAGAATCGTGGTGGTTAGGAAGTATAATTTCTAGGTCACTATATAATAAGTGTTCCACTCAAATACTGGTCTTGATTCATGCTTCTTAACAAAGAAAATTACATACTGAGTCTGTCAATAGCAGATGTTCTGCTTTTACTTTGGGAAAACACCAGTATCGAGGGGCAAATGAGCAATATTTTACGTCCCACACATGAAAGTACTGTAGCATTAAAGCTCTGGAATGTGTGCATGTCCCACAGCTCCCATATTAATCAGTAATACAATAAGACAAAGCAGTTCTGGTGTTTACAGCAGCATTAGATGATCTGAACAGCTTTAAGAAGGGGATGATAATATTCCCATTTTACAACTTGTAAGGAAAGCTAAACCACAAAGAAATTAAAGGAACTTGACACAAAAACTCATTGGGCACAAAGAAAAGGCAGAATCCACCCATGCACACAAACAGTGCCTGATCCACTATGTCCCACTGCCCTGCAAGACAAAGAAGCATCTGACATCCCCCAAGGCTGGGGCTGAGACCACCCGCTCCAACTTCCAGAGCTCCAGGAGGGGTAAACAGCAATAAAACACAACCTGCCTGCTTCTCACTCACATTCAGCTCTTAAGAAGCATTAATATTAATAATACGTTTCCCTATTATATTTTCACAAAACAGTTGAGTTTGGTTTTTCCTCTTTGTATGTATCTCAACAGGCCACATTCTCCCATAGAGCCACTCCTGAGCATACAGAGAGGTCACAGGGAATAAAAAACTCAAGGAAAACAGTTAACATCAAAAGCTAAGAACGCGGAATTTTAGAAGTGCAGGAATAGAGGCACCACTGCAGGTATTCCACCTGCGAGTTTTTTCACTGAAGTGCCTTCCCAAATGCAGGCCAAGAGGAGAGCTCTGCCCTCGGATGGGGCAGTGTGGAGGTGCAGAGCCCTGTCAGAGCACTGCTGGAAAACCCCACGGACATGGCTTTCACTCCACCCTGCCTTCCTACCAGCAGCAGCCGAGTCCTTGGAGGAAAAATACATGGCACACCTGATCAAAAGAAAACGGGGACTCTCTGATATTTCACAGCGTTACAGGGAGTTTATATCACTGAACTCAGTACTCGTGGTAGCGCTTTAAATAAAGTTTAAAATAAGAAATGCCTGGTGGGGGTTATCAACATTCCCTGTCACACCACAGGAAGGAGACGTGCATATCTCATGCTGTGGTTTGAAGCCAGGGCCGAATATTAAAAAGATCTGGTGCAGCATCATCAAGCAGATTTGTTTAGTACTGGATCTTCTCTGAGTATGCCCAAACCAAAAAGAGGAGAGGAAAAAGAAGCACTTTAACACTTACAAAAACATCAACTGGTGCATCTAGGTAGTGCTGGTAGAGATCACAAATCAATGGACTGATGGAAATTATTATTATGGTTTAAAGCCTTCTCAGCAAGGAATAAGAAACTCAAGCAGCTAGAAAGCAAAGACCTATAAAAATAATTACTGAAGTAAAAGTCATAGAAACAATGCACATTAAGCTCAGACCAGGCAAGACTCATGGACAATGAGAATACTGGGACAATGAATAAACTGAGCATTTGAGAAGTCGGAGCTTTTTAGAGGAAATAATCATCAGTAAAGGGGCAAGAGCAATCCAGGCATTAATTATTCTGAAAAAGTAATTTTTATCAGGCAGTGGGCCCATGGAAATCTCATGAGTTCTAACAAGACCAAATGCAGGTGCTGGCCCTGGACCAGGACAGCCCCCAGGATCAATCCAGGCTGGAGATGAACAGATGGAGCAGCTCTGGGAAGAAGGACTTGGGGGTGCTGGTGGGTAAAAGGCTGGACACGCCCCAGGCCAGAACCACCCCCATGCCCTGCGCTGTGAGGAAAGGCTGAGAGAGTTGGGGTTGTTCAGCCTGGAGAAGAGAAGCTTTGGGGTGACCTACTGTGGCCTTGCAGTGCCTGACAAGACAGATGGAGAGAGACTGTGGACAAGGGCCTACAGGACAAGGGGGAATGGCTTCAAATTGACAGAGAGTAGGGTTAGAGGGGATATTGGAAAGGAATCCTTCCCTGGGAGGGTGGGCAGGCCTTGGCACAGGGAGCCCAGAGAAGCTGTGGCTGCCCCATCCCTGGAAGGTGTCCCTGTCCATGGCAGGTGTCTTGGAAGAAGATGGGCTTTAAGGTGCCTCCCAACCCAGGCCATTCTGTGATTCTATGAAATACAATAATGAATGAATGGGTGGCAAGAAATGGAAGTCACTGCGCCAGGGAGAGAATTGGAATAATGGAAAATAAGCAGCCTGGGAAATTGCTCAAGTAAGTCTCGTCAATCAAAAGCTACCAGATTTATTGTACAGTTTTGAAAGGAACAGATGAAGGGTAAAGCAACAGATGTAACTACCTGAATAATAGTAAAATATTTGATAAAAATCTCTTTCAAGACTGTTACTCTCCAAAATCAACTCAAATTGGCTTGGACAGGAACTCTACAACGTGACTTGAAACCCAATGAGTAGTCATAATAAAAAAATGGAAAAGCCGAAAGTAGAAAATAAAAATAAATAAATAGATAAAAAGATGAGCATTTCAAGGGCTGGGAAACTCTCCAACTGCCACACTGAAAAGTGCTGTATCAATTTAGACTGCTGTTCCCAGAAGTTAAAGTGATAAACAGCAATGGACTTCAAGTCTTGATTAGTGGGATACTGCAAAGACTGAAATTAGTTCTGACACTATTCAGAAACAGAAGCAGGACTGAGCATGTTCATGAGATACACAGATGACACTCGCAGGTGATAACAAACTCTGCATATAAACTGCAATTGCCAGTTGGTACAAAACAGTAATAAGATGACTTAAAGGGATTAAAAACTGATTTTTTTTAAAACAGCAAAATAGAGATTCAGCGGGTACGAGGAAGGGACAAATTGCAGTAAAATATCAAACTGATAGACACAGAAAAAGAAAAGCATATTTCATTTTAGAGAAAAAAATTAAAAATAGCAGGGGATGATATAGCAAATCAGGAGGACCTGCATGCAACCCATCAACACAACCCATGAGATGATGTCCTGCATTCCCACAGAATGCTCTCTAAGAGAGAACTGCTCTCTAAGGAGAGCAATTCAGGTGACCTGGCGTTTGTTCCCTGCGGCACCTACACACTGCCTTCCCAAAGAGCTGTCTCCAGTGGCAGCTTGCATGGAATGGGCCTGCTACAGACCTTGCCTTCTTGTCACCAAGCCAGGGGCTAATTCATGCACCACTCTCAGTCACCATGGCACAGGCAGATAAACACACATCCTGTGCACAATTTAATACTCCTCATTATTCAAGATACAAATGCCACAAATCTCACCGATCTCCATTAAGAAAAAGAGATCAAGAAAGCAATTTCCTAACTTCTAATTTTCCTGGTCACATACAGTCTATAGGGAAAAAACAAAAAGGTAAAAGCCTACACAGACTGAAAGGCCCTCTTTTTTTTTAACAAAAGCTTTATGGGAAAAAAGCAAACACAAAACCCAACCACATACTTCTGCTCTTTTTTCCAAATGCAGTAAAACTGCTCAGCTTTGCTGAAGTCAATCAAGTTTAATCACCAAAACCAAAGGTTGATTTTGGTTGTAACCTACTTAGAAAATGATGACAATGTTTTTTAAAAGCTTCCTCATTAGGTCACTGAGAAATTACTAACATTTGCAAAGCATTTCATTGTGCTTTATTACAGCTCCAAGTGCCACACCAAGGTTCAACTTCGCACATACAGAGAGCTTCCAGTCAAATTCATATAAAAACGTTACTTATAGTTGGTGCAAATATTACATAATACTGCAATACTCCCCAGCCATCCAGAAGGGTTTCAAAAAAACTCAGGAAATTGCACATAAATATTGTTCTGCATCATTTAATATATATTTCTAAAGTTAGGGCATGAAAGGGTTAAATATTTTTGTTTTCTACTAAAAAACACTTCTTCCATGGCAAGGCTATTAAGTTATTTTGGCATGCACTCCACATAAAGCAGCTGCTGTATAGTGTGTTTTACTTCATAAGGTGTCTTTAATCAGCATACTGACTAGTTCTGTCATTTATAATTAAAGAGGTAAATGGCAGGTGCAGCATTAATTAGTGAAATTGAAGCCTCTGTGCAAGACATGCAGTCATACCAACTTGATGCTTTCTAGGAAGACAAATGATAGCCAACAGCTTTGTTGTACCACAGACTGGACTGGGTAAGACCATGCCAAGCAAGAGGGGCACCCACGCTCTCCCTGTTCACCTGTCCTGCAGAGTCCCCAGGCACCACCTCTGCATGGAGCACCACTGATAAAAACAAGGGCAGTGGGTGAGGCTGAAATAATTACAGTGGTCATGGTCACATTTGGAAACTCATCCATTCATGTCCAGTGGCCAAAGACTGCAACTTGAAAGGGGCCAAGAAGCTCCACTTTTGCATCACTTCAAGGTAAAAGCATTAACCCTTCTGACTGACACATTATTCGAGCTATGCTTTGAAAACAACTCAAATATGTTTCTCAGAAGCGAAACCACAACAGTACATCAAACAATACATTTAGTAAGACAATAGTAAAATTGTAGCAAAGAGCCTTCTGCAGTAATTTTAAGACAATCTCTGCATTTCTGCCTAAATTCACATCACAGATTCCCACATCTGTCTCAAATAGAAAGCAATATAAATGCCAGGCAAAAGAACTGCACCCAGCACTGTGAACTAGAAGCCCAGGTGTAGATCTCTGTGAAACACCACACAAGGCATTGAACTGATCTGTGCTTCACTGACATTAAATGTCTGTTTCTTCAGTGGGGAGACAGTGCCTTCCACCTGCACACAGTAAACACTTCCAAGGCAAACTGCAGTGAATAAACTGCAGTGGATGGAAGGCAAATTTATTTGTATTTTTCTTTCAGCGCTAATTTTGAATTGACATTGAGTCTTCTGGGAAGGAACACAATCCCTGGCTGTGTGCAGTACCCCCTGCCAACGAACTTATGAAGCAGAACTGCTACTGCCTCACAAATGAGTTATTCATCCATCCTCCTGACAAGCAGAAAAAGTACATGACCATGGCTGACAGAAGAGAAAACAAGATTCAAACAGAGGAATTCAGGAAGGGTAAAGAGGAGCATTTAGGAAACAACGATGCTGTCATAAAGACCATTTGTTATAGTCTACAAGACAACACAATGAAAATAAACCACTCTTTACCAGATTTGTAATTCTGTAAATGGACAGATAACAAGTGCTGCACAAACAAATCAAAAAGGCCACTAGTTATAAACACCACAATATTTTGTTTGAAAATTAAAAATGAGATGATGGAATTTCAATGATGTTCCTAAGCTTTTTTAGATTAGGCACAACCATGTGGCTATGAAATAGCTGATTTGAACTAGCAGAAGAGAACTTAGGGGGAGGAAAAAACTTCAACTATAAGTGGGAATAAGGACCACAAGAGAACAGACTTCAGAGAGTACACATGGGGGCTACAGAGCCTGCACTCCCAGCCAGGTGCAACTCTCAGCTTAAGTACTTCAGACAGCAGTATTCACATTTCTACGCCATCACAATCTCAGTTCCCAGGCAGGTCTAAGACAGTGTATTCATACAAACTCTCTGACAAGACAGGAGCCATGCCCTGCCATATGGTCTGGCACAGTTCAGCACATGGGACTGCTTACAACTGTTTTTCTTTTCCTAAAATTAGCATTGAAATGTAAGTGATAGCTTCAATTAGAAGTGAAGTAGCCTGTCAAAATATTAAATTAGAAGTAATCCAATGTTCTGAGACAATGTAGACAACACAAAAAATTACAGTTTTGTTAGAGAGTATAAACACAATTAAGACTGAGAAAATAAATGAACACATAAATCAATTCCTCCAGTCCTATGGCATTGTGCAGTATTTCCTACCAAGGTGGATAGAGAGGTGTTTATGGCATACTCTTTGAAGAGAACTAAAATCACATTCCCCAGTCTGTGAGTTCATATAAAGAAAAATACCAAACAGGCTACCTTCTGCCATTCAAAAAGCTTCATTAGCTAAGGCTGCTGCAAACTGGTAAAGCGCTTGAAAAAGCTTGCATTATTATTTAACTTCTTAGGGCTTAACACAACATATTGACTTTTCCTGATGGTTCAACTTCCTGTCATAGATACCATGAGATTCAGGGGTTCCAATTCTAAAGGTATTATTTTCCAAATGGTGGAGGATGATTTGATATTGTAGGATCAATACCAACTGATCAAGTTTTGTATCTTTGTATGTACATATCACTACAAGTCACACTGCATGATTTAGTGGAATCTGATTAAATGATAAAGCATTGCAGCTCTACAGAGAGTCACATGAAGTACTTGGATACATTGGAATGCAGTTAAAAGACAGGTCTTACTTTCCCATCCAGACAGCATAGCTTTCAGGGAGCTGTGGAACAAAAAGCATGGATCTTCCAGTATCAACATCTACTGCTCCAAAGCAGCCTGCTTCAGTTACTCCAAACGTCCAGTGAAAGTAAGATTCCTGGGTTAAAACAAAATATATTCTTAGAAGAAAAACCTCACTTCCACCAGCTCTCAAAATACACAGAAGTACATGCTAATTCCTACTTCCACATATCTGGAAGATGTCTCCCTTGATTTTGGAGGTGCAGAAGTAGTTTAGGTCTAAACCTTTTCAGACTGATTAGTTTTAGTTTAGAATAATACAAATCTTTCTGTTGGGATTTGGAAAGGATCAGAGATTAATAAGCTACCGTAAGAAACAGACTGTTAACTCAGCACAGTAAACATACACCACACATTAAAATACATTCTTCCAATGTAGAATTAGGGAATGTATGATCAGGGAGAAACAAGCATATCACAAGAGACAAGGAAGAAGGAGAGCGCAGCTTCACTGGGGTGTGAAGGCAGAGCACTGGAGTGAAAACCCAACCTTCCCTAGAGAAGAGGAAGCTGCACTAGAACAGCCTTTAGCCAGGAGTTACTTGAACAACACACAAGCAAACAACAAAACATCTAACAACACAGAAAGGAATGCTGGAAAGGACATACATATGTTCTGCTACCCTGAAAGGAGCATCTCCTCTAAAACCAGACTAATAGCTACAATAAAATATGTGCTGTCTAAATTAGAATTTACTGGGTTTGTTTCTTTGTAACATACAACGGCTCAATTAAATTCACAAAACAAAGTGCTGCAGCAGGCATGCAAGTGTGGGATATGTATAATTAGAGTTCTGTTACGCCAACATCCCCAGAACTTGTTAAGTCCTATTTGTGACAGAAGAACACATGGATACTTAAGGAAGAGTCTAATTTGAGAAGACACGTTGCAAATTCCAAGATATGTGCTGTTTTATAAATAGTATATTCCACAAAAACATGAAATATGCTTTTCTATTAATTCAGTTTAGGTCCACTGTAACACATTTCATTATGGAAAGAAGGTTGTTTTTTGTCACAGACAAGACTGAAAAAAAGAAGAAATATTCCATTGCTGTTTTTAAGATTAGATTTAGACACTGATGAGTAGTAAGGCCTTGAACAGGTTTAGGCCCTTTAAATCACATAATGACCCTGCACACTAAAGCACTGAAAGAGAGAATAACTCAAAGCTGAAGAGGCAATGTTATGAAGAAGTCAATTTATGTAAGTGAAACAAGACAATACACATTTGGGAAATAAAGGGAAAATAATTTTAAATCATTTTTAAATTCATGCAGTTGAAGAAAGTTTCTTAATTTGATTTGACGTTTTGATTCAGCTCTCACCTGGCGAAACACGATACCAGTATCAGTACAGTATCTCTGGGTTTCTTCTCCACCCTGCAGCAGAACAATGGAATTCTTCTGGACATCCTTATTCTGTCTCAGACGTTCACACAGCCGTCTTCTGTTCAAGGCAAAGAGTGCTACAGGCACTCTCAAGGTCTCGTTCCCCAGCCAAAAGGAGGGTCTACAAGAGATTGTTTTAATTGACAATTAATGGAAGACAGTGGTTAGCACAATTCAGATACACAGTGTTCATTACTTCAGTTTGGTTCAGCTCTACAAACAAGAGGCAAACCACTCAAAGGGCAGAGATGCTCTATACAACCATCACTCTCAAGCAACAATGAAACATTGCTCCCACAAGTAGCAAAGGACAAAGATGGCAAGAGGAGACAAGGCTGGCTGCAGCTACAGCCCACAGCATCTCACTCCTTACACCCCTTTAGGTGAAGCAACATGAAGTGTAGATGCAGAAAACGACTACAGCCTATGTCAGTTGAAGAAAGGCAAAGCAGGAGAGAAGAAAATGAGTTCCAAGTTGCTAAAAACAGAAGTGGAAAATCACACTAAGTCTGGCCAACTTCACCAAGTCCTCATGGCAAACATTCATTAGCTGAAGCAGGGACTGGAGAGCAAAGATAATGGGTAGCTGCACAGGACAACAGCATTTCCCACAGTCACACAGTATCCGTACGTTTCTATGTACGTATGTTTACTCTTGCATGCACACAAGCAGCTTCAGCAGGTGACTGAACTCAAACATGTGGCCACTGGAGCACGTCTTGTGTACCAGTGGCCTCCTGCTATACATCTCCAGCTGCCCCTCAGGCAGCACAAATGTGCTCACACAGCCCAGAAAGTTTCTGAAAGATTGTACTCAACAGAGCTGCAGTCAGGAAGCTACAGTTTAAGATCCAGTTTAAAAGCTGTGATTAAGCAATTTAAGGTGTTCAAAGTACCACAAGAATACCTTGCTGAGTCATTCACATTTGTTACAGGTCCATAAACGCACTTTTTGGAGCTTTACCACTAGAAACATAATAGCTTTTGTAGGATATTGTGGGTGAGGGGGAGGACTTGAATCAGATGATGAGAGAAGAATTTAAGAGCAGTCCAGGGTTTTTTTGTTTGGTTGGTGTTTGTTTGTTTGGGGTTTTTTTTGTTTTATGCTTAATATAGCAAAGCTGTGCTGTGGTGCTTCACTCTTACAGATGAATACTGCTTTATCAATAAAATCCCATGATTTAAGTCCAGTTTGTCCCTCCACCTCAGCTTCTTGAAGACTGACTGGCTGGATGGTCGTTTTCTACCAGATATGCTTCTAAGAGGATATGACAGAAAGGTGCAGTTAAATTGTTACTGTGGTAAGATGACAAGAAATGAAACAACCACCAAGGGACTTAACCCCAGAGGAGCAGAGCTCTACTTCTTAATTATTATATAGCTTCCATAAGCAATCTGAAAGTAACCTTTGATTTATAGCTGCATAACCTCCTGAAAGACTTTATCAACCTCAGAAATGCAAACCCTATAATTTCCTACTGCAGACACAGCATAAAAGACCTAATAAAATATTTTATTTTACTTGTTTATAACTGCTTGACGTAACAGTGTAAGTAATTAGAGAAGGTGAAAGACTGCTCTTGCTAATCCAGGTTTCAAACTATCTGCTTAGGAATTCAGCTGACGGTGCACAAAACCTAAATGCGTTTAGTTTTATTCCTTCCCACACACAGCTGATAACCCAGCACCAAGGCAGGTGATCATTACAAGGCTGCAGACTACCTATTGCAGCACATCAGCACAGCCTGCAAGCACAGCACAAGCTTTTGTTTTGGGGTACCCATGCCTGTAGGAAGAACGAAGCAAAAATCCTAGCAAAAGCTACTGAAAGTTTTAAAAGATAGTGAAACTTAAACTAAAAACAGGCAAGGCTTTTCAGGTACAAAGCTGTGGCTCAGTAACTCAGGGGCTGAAAACACTGCTATCCAAACACAATCATCCCCTGGACTAACAACATGCAGGGGTCTGGAAATCATAAGCTCATCCTTATGGGACATTTATAAAAGGGACAAGAGAATATCATCAGATACCCTTATGACATATGTTGCTCTCAGATCTTTGTATCTGCTGATTAAAAAAAAAAAAGAAAAAAAAGGCAGAGATTGTAGCACAACCTGTCTCATGTTTTGCTTCAAAGAAAGGAAAAAAGTCACCTTCATTGCAATTTTACCCACTTTACAAGTGTGAGATCTTTTCCTTGTGATTTAAAAAAAAAAAAAAAAAAGGAAAGAAAAAACCCAAGAGAATTCTGACCTCTCTCCTCCAGGCCTATTCCTACACTCTAGAGCTCATAGGAAGTTGCTACAAAGGCCCATTTTTCATCTCTCTTAAGTCTACCATTAATGCCTTTATTACATTTAAAACCTTTGACAATCAAAATGAGACTCAAGGAGAAATGATTACATCAGGCAGCAGTTTTGACTGGCAGTCTCACTAAGCCACTTTAAGCATGCCTTGTACTGGGACCTTAATGCTAGAGCTGAAATACATCCTGGGGCAGAATGGTGGTTCTCCTGCAAGTTTTCTCTAAGCCCATGACAAAAGCATATTCTTCCTTGGACGTAACAGATTGCACTTTCCCTGTTTGAATGTGATGTTGCAATATTAATCCACAGCAGAATGTGGCCTCTGCAGTTGTTTTAGACTGGCACAGCTTTTCAGGGGGCCTTGGTCTCTGTCTTAAGGCTGCTGTAGCAGTCACAGTGGCTGAGCATGCTGGACCCCACAGCAAGGTCTGGGCTGAGCATTGCTGCAAATCCTGCTCTGTTGCTCAGGTTCTCTGCTGAGCACTCATAAGTTAATTTGCACCTTGGACAGCACAGGCTTGCCAGGCAACACGTCTACTGTCACAACCAAAATGCTGCAGAGAAACCTGCTAGGTTTCAGAGAGAAGATTCAACTTTGCAAACTTTGCTACCTCCATAGCTTTTGCTCTCTCTTTCCTCCTGCAAGCACCCAAATACCAAACTGAGGGCACCCTCATTGATGGACTAACAACACAGCAGGACACCCACAGGTGATGCTTTGCCTGCAGAGATCAGATCACTAGATACACATGAACCAAGCACGAGCTTGCTACAACTTACACAGAGAGACTAGACAGAGAGGAATTTAGGTCTTCCAAAAAGGAGTATGGTTGTACACTTCGTTTTCCTTCACAAATAATTTGGGAAGAGAACTCTGAAGAGTACTCAGGATCACAAGAGAAAACCTTTACACAAAGGTCTGGCTGTAGAACAACTTGTACTAAGTTGAGTGGGTACATGTATGCAACTGTCTCACACATGTATCAACACTGCAAATACACACCCAAATACAGTCTAAGCAGTGTAAAACCACATTGTTTTGCCTTGTAACAATATTGCCACCAAGTTCTCTCCAGAGAAGGAGCTACAAGCTTCCCGTTTTGATCCATGATCTCTAATCACTCAGCTATACCACACAAATCGTAGGATGGTTTGGGCTGAAGGAACCTTAAAGATTATCTAGTCCCAACCCCCTGCCATAGGCAGGGACACCTCCCACTGATCAAGGGCTTATCCAACCTGGCCTTGAACACTGCTGGGGTTGGGGCATCCACAACCTTCCTGGGCAACCTGTTCCACTATCTCACCACCCTTGCAATAAAGAATTTCCTCCTAATATTTAACCTATACTTCTCGTCTTTCAGTTTGTACCCATTACTCCCTGTCCTATCACTACAATTCCTAATGAACAGTCTCTCTCCAGCTTCCCTGTAGTACCCTTCAGACATCAGAAGGCTGCTATGAGGTCTCCACACAACGTTCTCTTCTCCAAGCTGAACAGCCCCAACTTTCTCAGCTTGTCTTCTCAGGGGAGATGCACCAGTCCTCTGATCAAATTTGTGGCCTCCTCCAAACTAGCCCCAACAGAATTATAAGAATTGAATCCACTGGCTGGTTCTTCAAGGTCAGTTTCCTCTGTTAGCACAGGGACTTCAGCATCTCCAGCCGCAAACTCAACTCAGCTCTCAGGCAGGGGTTACACATTTGATAAAGTGTATTTGATACAAGCACTGCTTTGTGCTGCACACCTCTTGCAAGCTTCTGCAAATAAGCCACAGTCAGTACCAGAAGTGGCTACTTGCAAGACCAGGAGAGGACAAGAGAAGCTCAGCTTCCTCATTTTCTCCAGACTGGTACCAGCACTCACCCACTGCTCTGTCTGCTAAAGGCCTCCCACAGTAGCTGAGGGTTTCCTGCTGGCTGCCACACACAATTGTTATGATCACTCAGGCCCAAGCTCACAGAACATCTCTTTTATTTTATTACACTGAAGTCAAATATGCCTAGGAACATTTAAACTACATCTGTTTCTTTAAAGGATATTTTTCTTTTGCCCAGAACTGCTGATTTTCAGTGCTTATTTCAGGAGTTTTATATTTTCAGAGAGCTTACATTTTGGCACTGTATGATCCATCTAACATTTTGGATTTGTTGCAATGTAACCACCAGAACATGCTGGTAACCAAAAATCCTATTTTGTTTCTGGTTTTCCTACCATTTTTCCATTAACCTATTGTACTTCTGATTCTTTTCAGCAGAATATTCACGGAACAGCCACTTCTGTTCCACTGAGGTCCCGCAGGCAGAATCCAGGTTTCAACGAAGACAAGAAACCAATTAAACCACTTTTCAGTAAGTTATTACTTGTTTGCTGACTGAGCCTTATTTATTTGTTTGGTTTGGGTAACAGATTCACCAACACCATCCTGAAGCCCTGACAATTTTCAGTGCTGTTTCCACATCAAACACCTGAAGCGCAAGAGGCCTACACCTAACAGCAGCACAAGCAAATAGGCGAGGCAACAAAACAATGAAAGTAACTACTAGCCTGGGAATGCCCGGGGGAAACCTGGGCCAGGAGGGGACCCCAATGGGAGCCACCTGTCCCCAAGGACAGCGCCAGAGCCCAGTCCCAGCCTGACCTGGCTTTGCCAACCACGAAAATTTACCCCTTCATTTTGATACAGTTTTAATGGCACCTTCTCACAGCACTGGAAGAAGAGGCTGGATTTAGCTATAAAACGAAGGAGGCCCTTTGGGCTATGTGAACCAAGCCACCTGCAAGCATCACTTCCCCACCTAACAACTTAAACTCCCTGACAGGAGGTTGTAGCCAGGTGGGGTCAATCTCTTCTCCCATGCAACCAGCAATAGGACAGGCTCTGCCAGCAGAGGTTTAGGTTAGATATTAGGAAGAAATTTTTTACAGAGAGTAATCAGGCATTGGAATGGGCTGCCCAGAGAGGTGGTGGATTCACCATTCCAGGAGGTTCTTAACATGAGGCTGGATGTGGCACTGAGTGCCATGATACAACAATCAGTGGTGCTGGATCAAGGGTTGGGCTCGATGGTCCCGGAGGTCTCTTCCAACCCAGCTGATTGCAGAGCCATAATTCTACAACCCACGGCTCGGGAGGGGCACTGCGAGCTGGCCCGGCGGGCGGGGGGCACGCTGGACCCTCCACAGCTCTCACCGCCCAGCTCAAAACCCGAGCTGTTCCCGACGAACCCTCTGCCCCAGCGCAGCTGCCCGGCCTGCCCGGCCCGGGGCGCCGCCGACACACCGCGCCGGCTGCGAGACCCGGCCGGGCCGGGCTGGGAGAGGGAACCGGGACGGCCGGGGCAGCCGAGGGGGACGGAGGGGGACGGGGGAGATGGAGGGGCCGGAGGGGACCGGGAGCGCCGCGCACTTACCCTGCCGCAGCCATGTTCGCTCGCCGGGCGCC
>VWZF01005017.1:0-10825 GCA_013396755.1 Sclerurus mexicanus
TTTCTGTGTTCTCTAGGATCTTTGAGTGAAAGTTAAAAAGAGCACTATGAAGGTATTCAAATTTATTGCTCACTTTCCAATTAGAAAATCTAGTAACTGAAACAATGATCATTTGCATAAAGCACCAAAGGAGAGCCTGGCTGATGCATATTTACTCATTGGGATCTTAGAATATAAGAATGTAGAATCTTAATCAGGAAGTGTTACCATTCATCTGCTCAGGAAAATGAGTGTATTTGGGTTTAAATTATGTAAGAATAAGAGCAGCAGGTGGTACTTACTTAAGGGAACCTCTTTGAAGACAGAAGTTGGTTTTGTACTGAAACTACTAAGATGGAAACGGTACAGAGACTGAAAGAAAAATTTGATATAGAACACAGTGGGATTTGTGGTGGATTTTAATGCTTTGAATGGAAGAAGGATATTCACGAATATATTGCTGAAATAGTGAGGTTGGTTTTAGATGAAAACTAATTATATTTATACTATTGCCATCCACAGAATATCAACAATAGTAGGTATCATTAACTGGGTCATGCACCAAATCATTTCTCTTTCATTTAGAATTAGTTTAGTGACATAAGATGTTATGGTGGCATAAAATGGAAAAGATAAAGGAACTCTGTTTTTCTACTTACTGTCCTTTACAGTCTTCCATTTCAGTGGAAAACAGATTTGATTGAACAGGTGATTTTTGGGGCATCTGTGAAAGTATTACAAACAGCATCTTAGGAACAAGAATGCAAAACTGATCTATCCTAACAGACATAGAGGTGTATAGGAGAGAATGGCTGAAGAGCTATTGAAGAAGGCTAAAGCATATTATGAAAAATCCATTATAAGAAAGGCAAGAGAAAACAATTAATAAATAAAGCAAAATTCTTAAGAGAGGATAATTAAAAAGAAACCACTTGGAAGATGTTGAAGTTAAAGTAGAAGAAAATTTATACTGCTGCTTTTTTCAGTTGGCTACATGCAGTTTGATCACCAGGCAAGAAGAGCAGTTGCAATGATAAGAACACTTTTCTATTAGCCTTTAACTTGAACCTACAGGTCTCCTGATGCAAGATTTCATTTTGAAACTTGATGACACTGACTTCGAAACTGCAAGTTCTGTATGTATCACTACTACTTTGAGACTAGTCATTAAAGAATTACTTAGAATATATAACTGTATGGAAGTATTAATGAGTTGTAACTGAGACCTAAAGACATCAAAAAACAAAAGCTGGCTTTTTTTTTCCAGGAAATGAGGCTATGTTGCTGCATCTCCCTTGCAATCTACTATAGGTTTCTGAAATGATTTTATACTGTTGCAGTCAGTGGTAGTTTCTTCAGTGTGTCTAGCATGTTGCATACTTAAGAGAAAAATCACATGTATAAGCAGCATAGCTATGCTGGTAAGCCTGCACATGGACATGGTCTACACCAGCAGGACATATTAGCAGTATAAACTGCATTTTTCCCTCTGCAGCTGTTAGGGGAAGGGAGAGCTCATTATTACTTCTGAAATAGATTTTTCTTTTTCTTTCTTTCTTTCTTTCTTTCTTTCTTTCTTTCTTTCTTTCTTTCTTTCTTTCTTTCTTTCTTTCTTTCTTTCTTTCTTTCTTTCTTTCTTTCTTTCTTTCTTTCTTTCTTTCTTTCTTTCTTTCTTTCTTTCTTTTCTTTCTTTTCTTTTTCTTTCTTTCTTTCTTTCTTTCTTTNTTCTTTCTTTCTTTCTTTCTTTCTTTCTTTCTTTCTTTTCTTTCTTTTCTTTCTTTTCTTTCTTTCTTTTCTTTCTTTTCTTTCTTTTCTTTCTTTCTCTCCCTTTGTCTTTACCCTTTTAGGGAGTATTCTTGATTAACATGAAACAAAAAGATAAACTGTGTTCTATTGTAGTATGTATATTTACTGAGGTATTTGAAGTAGTGTGTGGCATGTAAACATCTGTTTGAAAAAGTTTGATTCCTTCTGAAAGAAGGGCATATAAAACCTCCGGAGACTTAAACTGTTTCTTTAGACCATGTGATGCTTGCTTTCTCTTCCTTAAGTGCAGATACTGTGCTCTACTATTAGAGAACAGCAATTGCGTTTCTTTTCTCTACAAGAATTGAGCTGCTTGAAAGCTCTGCTCTTTGCTGTTGCAGGCAGATATTGCATAAATTTACACAAATATTTATTTTTACTCTTTAAACCATAACAGTGGCACATTGACAAACTGACAGACTGGGAAAAGAAAGCAATATCCAAGTGGGCGATAAGTCATCAGGTTGCCCCATGGCATAGCAGGAGTTACTTTAACTTGCTTGGCTCAGCTTCAACATGAGTGTTACTTCTGCTTTCTAATATTTTCTGACATTAATGTATAGTGTTTGATTTGGTATTCTGTCAACCTACATACAAGTTTGACATAAAGTAGGTACTTTTTTGTTACACGTTTTAAGTGACTTGTTTAAATAGCCTTAGTAACGACAGATGGCCTGGTTGACAGCGTGAAGTAGTTGTTGGAACTACAAAACACCACAGTACTTGAATAATTCAACACATTTGATACTTTTATATCATACCTTTTTATGTTGTGGTTTTTAAATCTAGTTACCTGCTTAAAGCAACCTTGAAATGTTACCTTTGGTGTTTGATTGAGTTTTGAAATTGTTTCTTTCTTAGTGCTGTATCAGATATATTTTAAGGTTGATCTATGTTAATTAGGCCCCACTTCAAGCTGTCAAACTGCTATTGTTATAAAGTATTCCCACTCCCTCCACCCACATGATTTGCAGAGTAATACAGCATTACAAGCAGACTTGAAATACAGTACAGCAAGATGAAGCTGAAGGGATGTGTTTTTCATTTTGAATCTCTTTCCTTATCCAGGGAACAGCTGAAAATTATTAGCACTTTTGATTTTTATTTTTAAATTAAATTTCTAGCCAGTCTCTTTTCTTCAAACAGTGGTAATATAAAGCATACATGTAAAATGCTTGTTTGAGTTAAAGGCAGCTATCAGTGAATAATTCATGTTTGGTTTTAGTGTTTCCATATGTGACACCCAAAGGAATTAATGGCATAGACTTTAAAGGAGAAGCTATAACTTTCAAGGCAACTACTGCTGGAATCCTTGCTACACTCTCTCATTGTATTGAACTCATGGTAAAACATGAAGAAAGTTGGCAAAAAAGACTAGATAAGGTAAGATAATTTTCCTTTTACTTTTGTTGAAAATTTTGGTTTTTTAGTTTGAAATTGAAATTTCAAATTAGCTGGTTTAAACTTTTTTATTCTAGGTATTACTTTTATGTACAGCATTTATTAATTTGAGATGCTTTCATTATTTATTGTTCCTTTAAAATGTCAAAACCTCATTCTGACTGTTGGTGATACAGTAGCATTATTCATCATATTCTTTCTTTTCCCAGCCCTTGTTCAGATAGTATTCCTATAATTTTAATACTATAAAAAATCTGATAGTACTCTACAGTAATGTGTATTGCTTGTAGCCCTCTAAGAGACCCCTAATTATCCATGCTTGCAAAATGATGTGCAAATCTCTGAAATGTTTTGTGATAAGAAATGGTGACAGAACTGAGAACAACCAGTTTCAACTTTAAAGATCTAAAATACAGTTATTTCACTTACCTTTAGGAGACTGAAGAGATTAATTTGTCATGTTTTAAATCAATTGGTTAATTTTTTTTGGAGGGGGGAGTGGTATTATATGTTATTCTTATGGCAGTGATAGTTCATGGTCAGCCTACTCAACCATTATAGCAACTTGAAAGGAGCAGTGTCTTCACTCTTCAGTTGAGATGTGCTAGAAGCATGGCTAGGTTGTACTTCAGACTGATTTCTAGAATCCTGCCATCACTGACTGGTGTCCTGTACAGTCCTTTAGCCATTGTTGTCTTGTTTTTAATTTAACATGTTTCCATATGGTGTATATCACATTTCAAATCTTACTCAATATGTGTTAGTGGTCAAAAATTCAAAGAATGAAGTCATTCAGACAAAATACATCCATGTTTGAATCCTTGCCCATGTCTCCTGGCTCTTCTTTGTCCATATGTCAAAGACCTGGTCCTATCTAACTGTATTGTGACTTCTGTCAACACCTAATTTATTATTGCTTCATCTAGGTAGCTGGAGGAATTAAAGCAGACCTAAGACTTGAAGCTTGTTCATAGGATTGTAGGGTAATTCAGGTTGGAAGAGACCTCAAGAGGTCTCTTGTCCAACCTCCTGCTTAAAGGAAAACATGCATCATGCAAAGCCCCACCATTCTGCTACCACAGAGAGCAGGTCACTGCTGCATTTATCTTGAAAAGTAGATTATAATTTTTTTTCACTGCAGAAATACTCAATTACATTGAGAAGAGGAATGTTGACACAAGCTAGTTGAATATGAGTCAGCAGTGCCCTGGCAGCCAGGAGGGCCAACCGTGTCCTGGGGTGCATCAAGCACATCATTGCAAGACAGTGGAGGGAGGTGATTGTCCCACTCTACTCTGCGCTGGTGTGGCCTCACCTTGAATACTGTGTGCAGTTTTGGGCACCACATTATAACAAAGATATAAAGCTATTAGAAACCATCCAAAGGAGGGTCATGAAGGTGTTGAAGAGTCTAGAGGGGAAGCCATGCAAGGAGCGGCTGAGGTCACTTGGTTTGTTAGAGGGGTTGGAGGTGAATCCAAAACACTTGATCTCTGCCACTCCTTCCCCTCATACTTTTCCCCTGCTCCAACACAGGTCCTTTTCAGGGCTGTAGTCCTCTGGGAAAACTCTGCTTCTGTGGGAGTCCTCCATGGGCTACAGTGTGGATATATTCTCTGCCCTGGAACTCCTCATCAGGATTCTCTTCTGGCCTTGGCATTCCCTCTGTTTCTCACTTTTTGTTCACCCTCCACTCTCCCTGGGCTGTTTTTTGCTGTTAAATGCATTTTTACAGAGGTTCCATGCATGTGGTGGATGGGCTCAGCTGTGTTCTGTGGTGGGTCTGTTTTGGAGCCTGTCTGACACAGGGTAGACCCTGGACACCTCTTGCAGAGGCCACTCCTGCAAACCCCCCCAGCAAACACCTTGACACCTACACCCTGCACAAGAATTTAAAGACAGCAGTTGAATGTATTCAGACCTTTGCTAACACTATTTATTCCACTTCAGCTGTAGGGCTTCTTTTGTTTTGTTTTTTTTCACCTTGTTGTTTTAGTGACTAAACATGGCTCTGTAAAAGTCTCTTCTATAACTATAGGCCTGAGCAAAAATAAATTACTCTGTCATCTGATAAATGTAGGAGGAGAATGATGTTGATCTGTGTTACTCTTGGGTTTCTTGGATAGATGCTTATGCTGCTCTGAAAAGGTTATAAATATTAGAAGAAGATAAAGTTCAGAATATTTTCTTTGAGATTAGAGGGGAAAACTATATTAAACTGGGCAGCTGTTTGTGATTGTTTTAGCTGGGAGGTTTTAAAAACTCTTTTAATCTGTCCAGTGTCTGTAAAGGACCAAGTAGAAGAATTGAAAGGTGCAACATCAAGTTTGTCCTTTGTGTATCAGCAGATTCACTCCACAGGTTCTGTGCTGTGCAGGTTTGTCATAGGAAGAACAGGATCTCTGTCAGTGGCTAAAAGGAATAAGTGTTTTACAAGCTGTGTAAGTACCATTGTAATCCAGCTTGCTCTTCTTCTCTCTCCAATCTCTGCACTTCACTAGCTTCAGAACCATGTTTTACTTGGCAGCAAAACACAAATGTGATTAGTGAGAGTCCTGCTACTTCACAAAACTATACAGCCTCCATCTTGTAGAGGGCCAGTTTAGCCTAAAGATGAGATGTATGTCTGCTGAACTTGGAGGAAATATATTTCAAAATTATACCTGCCTTAAATTATTTCTAATATTTAAAAGCTCAAGTTCATCAGAATTTGTTGAATCTGGAGCTGACTACAATTTGACTTGAGTATAGTGCTATGAAGTGAGTATCTTTCTCTTGAAACCCTGTTTTTTAAATAAATGAAAGGTTTTAAAGTTACATTCTAAAGGTTGGAAACTATTTTTAAACCTTTGAAAGCAGAAAATCATTATAAAAATGTCTTTTAATTTTGAAGGAGACTGCTAAAATAATGCACTTAGTAGTTGTATTTTTAGAATTCTTTATTTAGTTTTCTTTCTGTTACAACAGTCAGATGACTGGAATAAAATTAATACAAAAGCATGTAATGTTTTCTAAAGGTAATTATAGTTACAGCTTTGCTTTCAACCTTTTGTTCTTATCTTAAAAGATCTTGTTCTTGACTTTTTATTTTTCCAGTGCAGTATATTTTTCATTATGAGCCTCTTGAACGTTTTTTAAAAATAGACTTTTTTCAAGAGAATAGATAAACAGGGAAAGGATTTAACCTCTAGTATTTGGTCCATTGTTTTATTTGCAACAAAATCCTTGTGATGATGCTTTCATTATTGTCTTAACTGCAGCAACATTTTTTTTATTTTTGTTTCCTTTCATTTTAATAATTGGTATTGATGTGCAAATATTCTTCTGAATGTTAAATTTTACTTTAAGATTAGCATGTTTAGATAGTTTACTTTGTTCACCTTTTACAATTGTAACTTAAATATCTCATTACATTGTAGAGTTTTAATACACCAGTAATTGTTCTGCTGTGCAATCAAACAATCTCCCAATTTCTGCCTTATTTAATATTGTTGCCAAGAGAAGCTGGCAGATTTTGAGAGTTATCTTTTGATACATGTGAATTATCACTAATTTACAGATTGAAGTACAGAAAGCATGGGGATGGGAGGGGAGTTGTTTTTTGTTTTGGGCTTTGTTTTTATCGTTTGTTTTTCATTCTGAGTGTTCTGATAAAACTTCTATACTTCTATACTTTCATTGACTTACACTCAAGTCTCCAGTTGCTCTCAAAATAGGTAAACTTGCAAAATTTCAAGAAACATAAGTGTTAGCAATTATTGCCTGTTTGTAATAGTTTCAGGAAGGGAAAATCCTACATTCACAGATAAAGGCAATACTGTCTTCATCTAAGTACTACTTTTTTCCTAAGAATTTTCCTTTGGAAAATTATATTACTTTGTTTTGCATCCAAAATGTTGCACTTTTTTCCAAACTTTTCTTTAGAAATTGGTAAGTATGTGTTCCAGAGTGAAGGTTACCACCCAATTCACAGTTGGTAAAATCAGCCTTCCAATGTTTTTATGGGTATTCCACTGAATCATTAAATTTCAAATTGGATTGTTGAATGATTATACTCATATCTGCAAGTAGTGTGTGGTGTCCAGTTGCTGAAAGGGAGCAGAGACACATCTTAGGTACTAAAGCTGAATTCTGCAAGAATTTGAGAAGTTTTTTATAGCTTTTTCTCCGGGAATATCTGGCAATATGTAGAATTTGAAGAGGAAATACTAGGCTTAATCTGATTCCAGCAAGACTATTTCTTTATTCAAAATATGCAATGACATAGATGTCATTAGTGGCTCTAGTGCAGTCACACAACTTTTATGGGAAAATTATATTAATTTGTTAGTCTCTGCATGAAGTTAACAAAATTATTCATGTGGCTTCTATGCCAGCTAATTATAGATATAAGCTTACATGCTTACAAGTATCTCACCCCATTCAACAAGTTAGCTTTCTACCAGTCTTACTTTTCACTCTTTGTTATCACTGCCCAAGCATCTGTGTCAAGAAGTTCATATAAAATGTCCGATGCCAAGTCTAACTCTCATGGAATTATAGAATATCCTGAGTTGGAAGGGACCCACAAGAATCATCAAAGTCCAACTCCTGGTCCTGCACAGGACAACCCCAAAAAGCACACCATGTGTCTGAGAGCATTGTCCAAACACTTCTTGAACTCAGACTGGCTTGGTGCCATGTTCACTTCCCTGGGGAGCCTGTTCCAGTGCCCAATGACCCTCTGGGTGAATAACCTTTTCCTAATATCCAACCTAAACCTCCTCTTAGCTTCATGCCGTTCCCTCAGGTCCTCTCACTGGTCAGCAGAGAGAAGAGATCGGCCCCTGCCCCTCTGCTTTCCCTCATGAGGAAGCTGTAGACTGCCATAAGGTCTTCCCTCAGTCTCTTCTTCAGACTGAACAAACCAAGTGACCTCAGCCACTCCTCATATGGTTTCCCCTCTAGACCACTGACCATCATCATAGCCCTCCTTTGGACGCTCTCTAATAGCTTTATAACTTTCTTATATTGTGGTACCCAAAACTGCACACAGGACTCAAGGTGAGGTCGCACCACCGCAGAGTAGAGTGGGACAATCACCTCCCTCAACTGGCCCGCGATGCTGAGCTTGATCACCCCAAGACCGAGTTGACTCTTTTGACTGCCAGGACACGCTGCTGACTCATATTCAACTTGCCATCAACCCAAGCCAAGAGATCTCTTTCCATGGGGCTCCAGGTCTTTCTGCAGGGCCTCTCTGCCCTCGAGGGAGTCAATAGAGTCTGCCAACTTAGTGTCATCCGCAAACTTAGTATCCCTTTGAGTCCTGCATGCAAGTCGTTTATGAAGATGTTGGAGAACTGGCCCTAAAATGGAGCCCTTTTGAATCCCACTAGTGACTGGTCACCAGCCTAATGTAACTCCATTTAGCATAACCCAGCCTGTCAACCAGTTTTTCACCCATCACATAATGTGTTTATCCAGCTGTGTGCTGGACATTTTGTCCAGAAGGATCCTGTGAGAAACAGTATCTAAAGCTTTACTGAAATCCCAAAAGATTACATCAGCTGGCTTCCCTTGATCAACTAGATAGGTGATCTTGTCATAAAAGGAAATTGGGTTTGATAAGCAGGACTTTCCCCTCATGAAGCTGTGCTGGCTGTGACCAATTACTGCATTGTCCTTCAGGTGTTTTTTGATAACTCCCAGAATATTGTCCATAATTTTGTCAGGCACTGAAGTGGGACTGACCCTCAACAAACCATGAATAGCTATGATTAAACTAGATACCCGATTTTTTTGCTGATCTAGTTTCTTCCATATGACTTAAAGAAGTTATGCTCAAGGTAGCTAGCTCCCCAAGCTTTGTATTATATATGCATCTATATGGGCACATATAATGCATGCATTCAAATAAAATCAGAAAATCAGCATCTTTGCAATTGTTACTTGGGAATAAAACCTATACTGGTCATTCCATTTATTGGCATGCTGACTATTATCAGCCAATTCATTCTTGCTGCATCAAATGATCATGTAATTTTACAGGAGATAGAGAAAAGGAGAAGAATTGAAGAAGCATACAAAAATGCTGTGACAGAACTAAAGAAAAAGTCCCACTTTGGAGGGCCAGACTATGAGGTACAAATTCTGCTTTTGAAATTTTTTTAAATGCTAAGGCTTTTGAAGATTGGGTTGTTTCTCAAAGGAGTGTGTGTGTAAATCAAGGTCCTTGACTGTGCAAACGTGTTCATGCCACTTTTTCTGCCTTGGAAACTGAAACTAAATGAAGAATCTAAATCATTCATTGTTTTGAGAATAGAAGTCTGTCTTCATCTTGGGTTTCCTTATTCTACTTTTGTCTAAAGTATTTTGCTTGCATATATTTTTGCTGACTTTTTAATTATTTTTCTTCTACATTTTATACTGCTCATTTGCAAGTTGTGTACTCTTACATTTTAATGAGTCAGCTGTATAGATATGTAGTGCAAATATGAAAGCCCTGATTGCAAAGGCATTCCTAGAATCTGAAGTTTAATTTTAATTGATTTTTAACTTGTCACTGCCACTTGAAATGTATTGATAAATTCAATGATTTTAGGTTTTTCTTCATCTGTTAAATTGCATGTTTTATCAACTTCCTTTTCAGTTTGGTTATTTAATCAAAGTCTAAGGCTCTTAAACTGCTTTCTGAAAAATAATGTAAACTAATGCACCGTTAATGCAGTTTGCATAACTTTTAAGAACTTGACCTTTTCATTTATGTTAATCAAGCAGGTTTCTACTTGCAAATCTTAGCCTGAGAAATAGTATTAATATGTTGATATTTAAAAGGTACTTGAGCTTATGTTCTCTGTTGTGACTGAGGCACTGTAAAGTAAAAGATGGATAGGAAATTGGGCTTTGTCTACCTGATTATGAACCCAGCTGCTTCTCACAGATATCCCTGTTGTAAAGTAGGTTTTTGAAATTTGCTGGATCAGTTTGTTTTACAATACAATAAAAGCAGTAAACCTAGTTTTCTTAAATTATCATTTTGCTTACAAGTTTTTAATAATTTACTCAACTCTACCTGCTGTTTATTAACTATTCTTTCCAAGAATTCTCAGTAGTGATCCATGGGATTTTGTCTTGTCTTGTGCTTTAAGCACATATGTGAAATTTACCTTAAGGCACTGGAATACTTGGAAGGAATCTAAATACACAATTATATTAATATATTTACTTTACTGACACACTGTAAACATTTTTAAGAGAAGATATATGTTAATTAAAACCTAAATCTGATATCAAAGCATATTGACACTGTTACTTAGTCTTCAGTTTCTTGGGATTTTTGATTGTTTATTGTTCCAGGGAGGGTTCAAAGGAATGATGAAACTAAGACACCACTGAAAGCTTAACCCAAACAGTTTTATTACAAAAGGTGGCCAAGTAAATGGGAACCCGAGTGAGAGAGAAGAGGGAGGAGGGAAATAAACACCCAAATTGCCCAGGTGTTACTTATGAGGTTGTCTTACTGACCCCAGAATGCCCAGACTCCTCAGAGCAGTGGCTGCATCCTCAAGGGTCAGCAGGCTCCCAGAATAGTGGGTGTCTCCACCAGAGGCAATGTTGTCCTGTCATGGGAAGTGAGCAAGCCCCAAGCATGAGCCAC
>VWZF01005018.1:0-81214 GCA_013396755.1 Sclerurus mexicanus
CCCATCCATAAACTGATTCGGAACCTGGAGAGTTAAGGGGTGGCCAGCAAGACCCACTCACCCTTCAACAGCCCCATCTGGCCTGTACGTAAATCTGATGGAGAATGGACATTAACTGTGGACTATTGTGGCTTGAATTTCACCACTGAGTCCCTCTGTGCCAGATATATTGGCACTCCAATACAAGCTGGAGTCCAAGAAAGTGAACTGGTATGCCACCATTGGCATTGCTAATGTGTTTTTCTCCATTCCCCTAGCTGCAGAGTGTAGGCCAGTTTGCTTTGAACTGGAGGGGTGTGCAGTACATCTGGAATCGATTGCCCCAGGGGTGGAAACACAGTCCCACCATCTGTCATGGACTGATTCATGATACACTAGAGAAGGGTGGGGCTCCAGAACACATACAATATATTGATCACATCATTGTGTGGGGGAACACAGCGAAGGACGTTTTCAACAAAGGAAAGCAAATCATCCAGATTCTGCTTGAGGCTGGTTTTACCATCAAAAAGTGTAAGGTCAAGGGACCTGCCAGAGACATTCAGTTCCTATGGGTGAGATGGCAAGAGGGATGACAACAGATTCCAACAGACGTCATCAACAAGATTGTAACAATGGCTCCACCAATGAACAAGAAAGAGACCCAAGCTTTTCTAGGAGCCATAGGCTTCTAGAGGATGCACATCCCAGAGTACAGCCAAATTGTGAGCCTTCTTTACTTCGTGACCCATAAAGAGAACCATTTTCAATGGGGTCCTGAACAACAGCAAGCCTTCAAGCAGATCAAGCAAGAGATTGCACATGCCGTGGCTCTTGGACCAGTTCGAACGGGACCGGACGTGAAGAATGTACTTTATTCTGCATCTGGAGATAATGGTCCCTCCTGGAGCCTCTGGCAAAAGGCAGCTGGTGAGACACGAGGGCGACCACTTGGTTTCTGGAGCCGAAGCTACAGAGGATCTGAAGCCAACTACACCCCTATGGAGAAGGAAATCCTAGCAGCTTATGAAGGCATACGAGCAGCCTCAGAAGTGATTGGCACAGAAGCACAGCTTCTCTTAGCACCCCAACTACCAGTGCTGAGTTGGATGTTCAAGGGAAAGGTGCCTGCAACGCATCATGCCACTTTTGCTACATGGAGCAAGTGGGTTGCTTTGATTACTCAGTGTGTCCAAATGGGAAGCTCGAATCTCCCTGGACTTCTAAAGATCATAAAAAATTGGCCTGAAGGTGAGAACTTTCATGATCTTTCCATACAAAGACGTGAGATCACAGAATAACCATATGAACCACCACAGATCAGAAGTCCTGAGGTCACTGTTGGTACAGAGAAATGACTGGTATGACATAAGCTTTACTCACTTATTTCCGCCTCAATTTCTAGCCTGATTAGCATATGCTTGGTGTAGTTCTCTTCTCATCTTTGTCCATCATCACCTTCTTCCAGACACATACCTGACTCCACTGGCTTGTACACCTTAAACAACACCCTTCCTTACTCCTCACAAGATGCTGCTGATTTTCAGCAAATCTTCTGTTTTCTCTTGAAAATGACAAATGCAAGATAGATAAAAGGAATAAGGTATAAGAAGAAATAGCAAAACACAAACCACAGGAATTATCCTTTTTAGGTATATTGTGTGTATCCACATAGAAACAATTGTTTCTATTTAATAATATGTAATGTGGTTTCTGGAACTGTGTAATGTGATAATAGAAATAGGAAAAAACCTATCCTATTGTCATGGTGTCTGTGAAAACCAGATTAGGAATCACTTATCCCAAGTTCACTTCCCCAAACTGGGTGATTATAATTTCAATGAACAATCAGGAATGATCTACATCCATTGTTCTCCTTAGAATATGAGATAGAATCCACTTACATGTTTACAGGGACTGTATTTTTTATGTATAAAGAGCTAGATATTGACGTTTGATCCCTCCCTGCTATTTGAAAGAAGGGATAAACAATGTAGTGCAGTATTCATTACAATTTTTTTTTTTTACTGTCTAGCAAGAGACAGTTCCACATAGCTATGCCCCAGGGACATCAATATTTCTATAATTAGCAAGGGACAGTCACTAATCCTTAGTATTTGATACAAGAGCTAAAGTTTGACATCTTAATTAAGGATTGAGTATTAGAATTGTTGGAAATTACCACGGCAAAGTAATGGATCTGAATGGATATTCAGAAAGCAATTGAGAACACTGTGGACCCTGAGCTGTGATCCAGCCTATGTCAATCTTTCCAACTGTGTAGCATTCCTGACAGATTTTAGCTGGAGAAAACAGGATCTGTTAAAATTGAATTAAGATATAATACTAAGATACATTAATACATAATATAGCTTTGTTTAGAACATCTTGGAACTCTAATAGATGAGGTTTTCTTCTGTACTGTAGATTACAGGGAAAATATTTTTTTACTTCTTACTTCTACACGCAGCTGGTGTTAAAAACAGCACTAAGACAGCTGGGAAAGAGACTTTCTACATCCAGAACAACTGTGGCCTGCAGACCGCCAGTACCATTTTCATCTCGCTAGCAGCCCAGCCAAAGTCTCAAGAAGAAGCTTTTACAGTAAGCTGCAGAGAGCAAATGAAAGCTGATAATCAGGGTGTCAGATTGGAAGACATGCCTTCCAGTGGATTAACCAACAGAAGGATTAGTCAAAAAATTTTGGCAGGCAAAAAGCTTGAGAAACTGCCTGAACTGTGAGGATAACAAAAAGTTTCAAGTATCCATACAGATAGGCCATAGGGCCGTGGTGTACAAAACACATCATATCCTGATCACAGTCATCATCAGACTTTTCAGGAAAAGGTGTCACACCTTAGCACAATAATCTGCTCATATACTGTGATGCTGAAAAACCTCGGTATGAAAGGAACTGCTAAGAGAGTTTGTTCTTTTAGCAGCAAAGGTATTTATTCAAGCAGGGCTGGAAAGCTAGCCAGCTCGCGCTGGACAAACTAGCTTCCAATCAACAATGCAAAATGAGCCATTTTATACATTTCACTACATGATTACAACATACAATTTTGCATAGTAATAAGATTCCAACATCTGATTATGCATATTAATGAGTAGGCAGAGACTAGGCGGAGTCTGGGCGGAGCCTTCCAGAATCCTCCCTTGGCATCAGGATTAGGTGGTCGTTTCTGGTCTTCAGTCTCACTCCAGGGGTCTTTTAACTCCTCTCTTTCACCTTGACCTCTTCAGCCTTCATTGTTCATGACCTAGTCACTGAAGCTTACAGAAACCACTGGCTTAAGGCCATTTTGCTCTATTCAAATGTCTACATTGCCATGATTAACAGCACTAGGTTATTTGTATATAGTTTTCTAAGATCAGGTCCAGCGATTTGAACAGAACACAACTCTATGTTCTCTGATAAACTCAAGCATGGCAGGTGCTGAATAGTTTCTACTGATCCTCTTAACCATTTCTGGGATTCATCCTTGTTTCACTGTAAGTGTATTTCTAAATCTTCTCTGTTCTTTGTGAGCTGAAGAAGGGTTTATATGCCCTTTAAAAATGTTTTTTCCTATCTAATGCAACTGTGAAAGTTTTTTATGATTGAGTTAAATCTACAGTCTTCTTAGCTTTTTCAATTCATTGTCTTTTTGTAGCAATGAGTTCCATAGGTTAATTCTGTACCATGTTAAAATACATCCTTATACATCCTACATACAAAAAGCACATTTATAACTCAAAAAATTATAAGCAGGAAACCCCAAAATACAATGTCTGTAAAATGTAAATATTTTTCTAATTATAGCTATGTCTACAGTAAAAAGTATTTGTTTGTAAAGCTAACCTGTAGGAATTAGGTTATGAAAACTTGGAGAGGTAACATACGTCATATCAACCAAAGCAATTTTTCCCAGTAGAACTATGTGCTGATTAATTTGTCTTTGGTATGCTGGCAAAGCTTTCAGCTATAGCACAAAGTTTCCCATCTCATTCTCTTATTTAATATAGTGATTTAGTAAAAATAATAAAAAAGCCTATGTAACAGTAGCAATACTGAAGTCTTCACATGTACAGTCTTTTGCAGTAAAACTGTGACTAAATACTGTGCAATTTAGGAGCAGCTTTTTTCATATATTTCTACAAGAAAACATATTATTAAGATAGAGTGGAGTGGCATGTTGGCAATTTAATTTTCTGTCTCATTATTTTTTACTTTGTTTTGCAACATTAGTGTGTTTCCTTTGTTTGTGTAACCGCACTACCTACAGTGAAGACACACATTTTTATAAAAATTAAATTCTGTGTTCATTTTTTAAAAATGCATTGCCCATAGCCCCGAACACTATCCTATGGCTCCTGAGACATTAACTATTAATTGGTACTTGAGTTAATAACTATTATATATGGAATGAGATTATGAATAGGTACAAATCAGCAGATAGGCTTTATATGGCTTTGCATGCCATTACAGCTCCTGGAGCAGGAATGGCTTGGGATGGGAAGAGGCATCAGGAAACATTAGTGTTACTAAACTGCAATTCCATGACTATTTTGGGCCAAATGACCACTTTATAACTAATAACTGTTTTTGTGGTAACTGAGTGATCCAGAGTCATAACTCAGAATGTTGGAGACACATAGTTTAATGCTACTTTTGTCTTAACATGAATTGCACCTTGCACCAAATCTTTATCAGTTTGACTACTCTGAGCTGAGAGCCTTGAACCAAAACTCACTGAAATTTACAGGATATTTTGCCACTGATAATGTAGCAATTCACAAGTGTGGCTTGTCATGAGTGGAATTAAAGACATGGTACAGTATTCATTAGCCCACTGTTAGCAAATAAAGGAGTACTTAAAAGGGAAAAACTAAAATTGAAAAAGTTATACTAAATATTATCATGACTTTACAAATTATGAACATTTGCTTTATGTTTGTTTGATCAGTAGTTTTGAACCCAGTTGTTCTGCAAGAGGAATTGTTAGTATGAGGAAAAGAATTTAAGACTGCGCTGATGAGATAACTGTCCCTCCCACTGTCCCTACTAAGACAAGCAAAGTCCTGGTAGGGCTGAGGGATGCTCCCTAGCAACACCTATTAGTTCTCACCATAGCCATAGCCATCACTAGTTCTGGGCATAGGTTCAGCAAAACCAATCTCAAGGTGTCAGGAGTTTAACTGTCATAGTTCTAGTGCACCACTCAGCAGGCCTCAGTTTGCTGGAATAAGCTACTCACCAAGAGTATTTAAAAAGATAATGAGAAACTGCAGGTCATATTTCTTTAGGATGAAAATGTGTTTGGACTTCTTGCATGTCCAACAGTCTCAAAAAGTGGTTATGAAATACATCATAAATGCTGCAAATAGATTTTGATTTTTGTTTCAGTAGAGTAGATTTGGTTATGAAACAATAGTCACTCAGTAATAAATACAGTTGACTCTTGGGTAGAATTTGTCAGCTTTGAAACAGTATACAACAACACCCACATAAGAACTTAACACAGAATCACAGAATATGCTGAATTGGAAGTGACTCACAAGGATCATCAAGTCCAACTCTTAGCCTTTCACAGAATCACCCCCAAGAGTTATACCATGTGGCTGAGAGTACTGTCCAGATGTTTCTTGAACTCTGTCAGACTTGGTGCTGTGACCACTGCCCTGGGAAGCCTGTTCAGTGCCTGACTCTGGGTGAAGAACCCTTTTCTTATATCCCACCTAAACCTCTCCTGACACAACTTGAGGCCACCCACCCAGGACTTGTCACCACAGAGAAGAGATCAGTTTCTGCCCCTCCTCTGCCTCTCCCAAGAAGTTGCAACTACAATGAGGTCTCCCCTCAGTCTCCTCTTCTCCAGCTGAACACACCAAGTGCCCTCAGCTAGTCCCCTCAACACTCTTCCCATCTTCATTGCCCTCCTTTGGGCACTCTCTAATAGCTTAGATTCTTTCTTATATTGCAGTGCCCAAAACTGTGTGAAAGCAAGCAAGTGGCAAGCAGCATCTCTGAATTCTTTCCAGGTCACTTCACCTCGCTTCCACTGGGCATATACCTTCCTTTTTTGACTTATTTTCAAAAAAGAAGACCCCTGCTCAGCCAAGCTGGCTTTCTGCCTTTGCTGCTTGACTTCCAACATTTGCGAATTGCCTTCTCCTCTACCTTTAGGAGGTGATGTTTAAAAAGTGACCAGCACTGATGAACCCCATCACTTGCAAAAACATTTTCCCAGGAGACCTCAATTGCTAATTCTCTGAGCACGCTGAAATCTGCTCTCCTCATGCCCAGAGTTGAGGTTTTGATGGCACTTTTCCTACTGTCAACAGAGATTTTAAACTCATTCACCTCGTGGTCACTGTGGCCAAGGCAGCCACCAATCTCCACTTCTCTCATGAGATCCTCTCTGTTGAGAAGCTGCAGATCAAGAAGGGCATCTTTCTGAGTCAGCTCTCTTAGGACTTTTTCCTTAAAGTTGTCATCCAGGTTTTTAAAGAATCTTCTGGCCCATGTTGAACCAGCTGTGTGATGCTCCCAGTCAATTTCTGGCAAGATGAATTTTACCCCCAGAGCCTCTCAACTCTGCCATTGCCAGCTGTGATCTCCATACATTCTAACCCTTCTATTTCATACCGTGACAACCCTCCATCTCTCCTGCCCTTCTTAAGAGCCTGTAACCATCCAATAGGGCACTCCAGTCACAGGACTAATCCCACCAGGTTTCACTTATGCCAATGATTTCAAATCTCCAGGACTGCGGCAAAGCTTCAAGCTTCTCATGTTTCTAATGGGGAGTTTATCAGTGTAGAAACACTTCATGTGTGGTACATTGTAGCCAACAGATTCAAGAATTTCATTAGTGCTTGTTTCCACAAGTGTTGGCACACCACCCGATCACTTATCACTGGTGGGACTGGTTTTATCCCTGTGCACCTTCCAAGTTAGTTTAAAGCTCTATCAGCTTATGATGGGAAATAAAGAAGGATACATCCAATTGTACCTGTCAGGAAATGCAAGTAAGAATATAGTTTCCAGAAAGAGATTTTCACAAGGTTTAACACTTTTTCAAGTGTGAAAGACTAAGATCTTTTCCATCCTAGACTGGTCACAAACTAATTTTACATCTCATACAAAACTTCTCATGATCATATCCTTTTAGATTTGCATAAAAGCCAGAAGTTGAGTTGCCAATATGCCTATTATTGTTTGTCTTTCAGCAGACATTGCATAGTGTAACAGTCAAAATATGGTTGTCTTTTTTGTCTAGAGATTCTTGTATTCATTCTTCAAAAGCAGTCTTTAATAAAAAAGTACAAAGTTAACAATAATCTTTGCAAATAGGGCCATATAAGTCAGTCCATAATTATACAGAAATACTTTGTGTATGTTTGCACATAGACACACACACATATACCAAAAAAAAAAAAAGTTTGAGGTTTATATCCCAAATAATTTTCACCCACAGAAAACAATAGAAATTATTAACAGACATAAAACTTTAGCCTGTGTAAATTAAATCGTTCTGCTGCATTAACTTCATAAGACCATAATCCTTTCCTCTGTAAACTATTGCAGGCACTGCAACATATCTGATTTATGGGGTGTAGAATCGATGGGAAAAAATTAATGCTTGAAAAACATATTAGAGACATTATTGAACAGATTTTAATTGAGATTTAATTTCAATGCCCCTTATCCACATGATTAATGGGTCGTACCCCTTGACTCCAGCAGGCAGAAAGAGAGTCTTTAATATGACAATTAAGTATCTGTCTTTAGGTTTTATGTAGCTCTCTCCTCAGATCACTTCATCAGTACAGTGTGGCTTTTGTGCAGATTAAATTGAGACTCAATTTTCTCTATTTTCCAGCACTTACTTATGTTTTATGACAAGCACTAAATCAATTTTATGCTATTATTGATTTTTTTCTTAAATGGACACAAACCATTTCGCCTTTTGCCCTTCTTTTCTACTTTCCTTCTATTTCCTTTTTTCACTGTATATTTGATATACAGCCAGCTGAAGAAATTTCAAACCTTTCCTGAGATTCCTACAGGTCGTGTCCATTCATTCACTTTTTACAACATCAGAATTGACAAAGTTAACCTGAAATTCTATCAAAACATTTAGACTTTGGCTTCTTCCCCCACCTTATCCAAGAAAAGAAAAAAGGAAAGAGAGAAAAGAGAAACAGGGGAGGAGAGGGAGAGGGAGAGGGAGAGGGAGAGGGNGAGAAGAGAAGAGAAGAGAAGAGAAGAGAAGAGGTGTTCAGTTCTTTGTCTTTTTTTAAAAACAAAGAAACAAAAAAAAAACCCAAACAACAACAAGAAAACAAAACCCACACCAAAACCAAGAAACAAAGGAAAACCAGAAAATCTTTCTAATAACTACTGAAATATTTGAACTGCAGCTTCTGCAATAATTTTTGCAATACTCTTGAAGTCTAATTAATACATCGATGTAGGGAGAACCTATTTCATGGCTTGCAGGGGAAAAGGACATTATCTACAAGATGCAATAACTCCTCTGAGATGTGGCAACAGCTAGTGGTACACTATGCAATTAAGAAGCTCTTGATTTTTTAGGGCTCTGTCCTATCTGACCTATGGCAAAAATTAACAACTGTCACGGACAATAAAAGTAGCACAATTTGTAATCAGATAGCTTACTTTTTTTGGCAGACAATTACACAATACCAAGGATCAAAGAGAAAAAGAAGAAATTTAATTCAGCTTACAAAATAGACTTTTGTTTTTCTGGCTGTTTAAGGTCAAGAGGAGGTTATGAAGGATTGTCCTCTTTCTTTCTTTGAAGTCCAGGATACCCAAGCGCAGGTGATAAAATTGACCTTTAAGTACAGTAACTTCATTTTGCTGAAAAACCCATAAAGCATTTCACTGTGTTAAGTATTTACCTAATAACACTTTGCTTGAAATCTCTCATGGCAACTTTGTTCAGCTGATGCTTCCTTCAACTTAAGGGGAAATTTCAGTTGCTCTGAATGACAGATTTGGAGCTAAATGGTTATTTTTTAGTTTTTTCTTAGCATGATTTTATATTTTGTGTGTGCACACATGTGTATAGCAAATATATATATGCACAGTATGTATAAGGTGGATGGACATATTTCCTTATGGACTTTCAACAGCTTTCCCAGACAAAACCAAACAAACAAGCACAGAAAAAGCACAACTAAATTAAGAAGCAGGGCGGGGACAAAAACAAAAAAACAAAAAACCAAAATACGTCTTGATTTTGACCATACTAGAGATGCTGGGATCCGGTTCTTTATTTGTAATGCAAATCAAACAGCGATCCAGTAACTGGAAAAAAGTTTTGAGCTATGACATTTTGCTGTTTTGCCCTTATTTATAGAATATTGTTCCCTTCATGCAAGAAACATGCCAGTAACAATATCAGCTTCCATGATTAACATAAGACTTGAGAACTTTCTCTTTATATCTTGGATTTCTCTTCCCATTGAGATACAAAGAGGAATGTCACAAATCAGCTTGCATGCTGCCTTTCTACTACATGTAAAAAGAAAGCCTTCTTTGCAAGTGCCAGACTCATGCAAGGTTGTGAATTCTGTATTCCTGGACCAAAGACCAGAGGTGCTCTGAAGTCTCTGCTTCTAGCTGAAATTCAGATTCACACTGCTCACAGGTCAGTGATTCCTTAGCTGTAGCCTAACCCAAAATGAAGATGCACCATTTAAGTCATTTGGAGATCCAGTTGGTTTGAATCTTAGACTAAAGGCTCCTTATTAATTTGCTCCACTTGGTTCTGTTTTGGTTTTGACATTTTCTTTGTTATTGTTATCATTGCTGTTAATATTGATATTGTTACTACTACTGTTACTATAATAACACTAATCACCATACTGTGTTACATGTACATACATGATCATCATGTACATACAGCAAAAAAATTCCTATAGTGTCTAGCAGACAATTTCCTTTTGTGTAGCCAAAAGTTGGCATGACTTAAATTTCCTAAATGCCTGCTTGTTTTCTTAGCTTATTTTTCACCTGTAATTTACTCCTTTTGCTATCAAACTTATTTATACTTTTTTTTTCTTTTTTCAGAACTGGCTTTTTAAAAATAAGTTATACTGTTAAAACCTCTTTAACAACAAAAGCTGTTTTTCCAAATAGACTCAAATAATTTGAGTATCCTGTTTAAATGTTTCTAATTGCTTGCTCTGACTTTTCTGATTTATGTAATTTTTATCAACCTTAGTTATTTCTTTTCTAGCATTGTGTTTTACATGTCTGTTCTATTTGGACACATAGGTAAGTACCCAAAAGAAAAATAGTACTACACTTTGTGGGTAACTTCTCCCTTACACATCTGGTCAGATATTCTTGTTCTAGTACCTGTACAGTGGACGTAGGCAAAAGACAATTGAGACAGGATACTTGTCACTGCATGGAAGAGCAAGTTAAAAAAAAAAAAAAAATAAAAATCAGATAACCCTCATTCTTATAATACACAATTTCCAGACAATGTGAGAACCATATGATTTCCAGTCTTAAAAAGCACGTACGTTGCAGAATACCACTTAATTTTTTTCAGTGTAATAAATCCACAATAAAATTCCTGCATACAGGGAAGGACAAACTACCACAATAGGTTGATCTGATGAAAAAAATCAATTCTTTACAAAAAAAATTGCTCTGTATATGAAATGTTATTGAAGATGAATAAATCTCTGTAGCGTATACATATTGAAAACTATTTTTTCGTGTATGTACATGAATGCCATCGCGTGATTCAAGTTTAACAGGATTTTCGATTAAGCACTGGAGAGGATGTGTTTTGTTTGAAGGCTCCGGAGTTCGTAACGCAGTCCTTGAAAGGAGAGCGAGACAACACACGGGAACCACAGAGCTCGCAGAAGTCCCGAGCACAGCGTTATCGGCCGAAGCCTTGGAAGAACGGGAGATCTTTGTGTTTCGCCCCGACAGCGGAGATTGTCAGCTTTTTTAACTTAATTGCAAGGCTAATCACACTAATTCAGATCAATAAATAGCAATAGCGTTGCGCAGCAGCCCCCACACCCGACACACAGGGCCGTGGATTTTCTCCTCATTCTTGAGAGCAGCGCTGCACCGTCGGTGCCCAGAGGAGGAGGCGGGGCTCCTGCGTGCGTGCCCTTCAGCCTGGCTACCTGTTAGAAGCAAGCGCCGTGCCAGGTAGGCTGGACAGCCGCCCAGCAATTACAATTTCACCCTCGTTATGTGCATACACACATTTAGGGTATTCGGGGCTAAGCAGTCCCCTGGCTGGGGTCGTCGCCTGGCAACAGGCGACGCTGGAGGGTGGGGCGGGTGGCGTTGCTGCTCCCTTCAAGGAGCTCGGCGGCATGTGTTTGGAAATGGGCAGTTGTATCTCCTCCTCTCCTTAAATCTGCATGGCTCTACGAAGTCCCCTCAAAGGAGAGGATGTCAAAAAGAGAGGGAAGTGAAAAAAAAAATATATCAGAAAAGGATTTAACGAGGTCAAGAAAGTTCCCCGGGAAAACAGTGTTGTGCCCTAAGGTCCCCTGAGGCAATGTCCCCCAACACCCCTCTTCCCCTCGCCTTCACGTCCCTCTGCAGCGGCTACAGGAAAACACCTTACTCAGCTCGGGGAGAGAGGAGGGAGAGGAAGGGACCACCTTCAGAGTGCAGCTGGAACTGGAAGCTGTCTGCCTCAGCCGTTAGAAATATGTGGAGAAATTACCTATCATTCCCTGTAGAGACATCCAGCAACCATCCCAACCCAGCTTTTCAGTTCGGTGATAATATGCTCCTATCAGTTTTAATAGCCCCATGCTGGATTCAGGAGGTATTATGGATTGTACAGCAAGCATATTGTCATTAAATTAAATTTTCAGAACATTCCCCAGCTCATCACAAATACCACAGAGAGTAATCATAATCGGTTCTCAACACATGTGTAATTGCCTTCAGCTGGCGTTTTTTACAGTTGACATTGTTCAGCAGTGATAAGGTGATTGGTGATTTGAATACACAGCTTGTTTCATAGCTGCCGTAATTGAAATATGGTATGTGTGAATGGAAGATTACATTAAGACCTAGGATAATCACCTGACATGAGAGTAATTGAGTCTACAATCTGCCACTGAGTCTCTCAGGGAGGGCTGAAATGAAAAGAAGCCATTAGTAGATTATACTACTGCTGGCTCGGCTCGGTGCAGCGCTGGAGCGCCGGGATGGCATTCCTGGGTGGCGGAATGGGCAACGTCGGCCGGGCTGGGCTTGGCTGCCCCCTGCCCCGGGCCAGACAGCACCGCCAGGAAGAACAGCTGAACTTTTTCCCCGAGACCGAGAGGTCGGGGAGAGAGCCTGGCTCCAGAACAAACACTTCTGCCGGGTCGGGAATTAGTGCTTCCTTCCAGTGGCAGACACAGGCGATCCAATCCTTCCATCCCATCCCTTCCAGAAGGGCACTGTGTGTGTATAGAAAACTACAGCATGAATTCATCCTGATTAGGAGTAAATGATCAAACTAGCTATTGTTTAACTGTTTATGGAGGGACCAAGTGTGTGGAATCTAAAGAAATAGGAAAACAAAAGGAGCTGAGGGCAATTCAATAGGTTTCTGCAGCCCAGAAGCATTCATAGGTAATTGTCATTTGGAATTTTAAGACTTTTTCACAGAATTAGGTGGGAAACTCTAAATCTGATGTTGCGTTCTGTTTATTCACCTAAAGATGCAATGAAAAGAGTGCCTTTATTTCTTAGTGGTTTTTAGGGTGTGGGCTGCACAAGATATTCTCTTTAGAAATCGAGTTTGGAAGTACTGAGGGTAATTATATGAAGGGTAACCAAGAGGAACTGTTGTATCTAACCTTTAAATATAAATGTAATAAATAAGGTGCCTGAAAACCTGAAACAAATGTTTACTCCACGTGTCCAGACTTAATGGACAAAAGCATAACTGTTTTTAAGGAGAATATATTATTTATTAGTCACTGAGGATTATCTTGTGATGGAATACAGTCTTTCTTTCTTACTTTATTTTTTCAATTGGAAAGTGTTATCATGTTTTGCTGAGGTTTTGTTGTTTGTTGTTTTTTTGGCTTTTTTTTCCAAATCTACTGTATATACAGATCACGAACCCTGAACAAAGAAGAATTGCAAACCCAGCTGAGATAAACATGTCAGAATTACTGTTAAGAGGCTGGTGCCCAGAGTGTTTAATGGCTTGAAAAGATGATCAAGCATTTATACCCCTTCAAAAATTATCATTGAGCCAATGATAATCCAGTTATAATAATGAGTACTGAGTCAATTAAGCTTATCAGGCAGAGAAGCTACTTTTTAATATTAAATAACTTATTCTCTTTCGTCTTTAGAAAAAAAAAATTGAATTATGAAACCATCACTTCCACAGAAAAGCCCGTAATGTTTGGGTGAGACACATATACAAAAAACCACATCCACATAATTAACTTATAGGGTGTAATTCCATCAGGATCTGACGTTCTCCTTTGAGATGCTGTGAATCCCCATTCTCTCATAGGTCTACAGTGTGTGGTAATTTTCAGAATTCAAAATCCAGCTGCTGTATCTGTAGGAGACAGAGCTCAGCACACTGTTTTCTGCACACAACTGATAGCTACTTAACACTTGCCTGGCCAAATTTTGTTTTCTTCTTTAAAACCTCTTCAAAACAGGTTTTGTATCTAGCAGAAGTATCTTGTATGTTTTTCTCAACTATTCCTGAAGTCTCAGCTCTCTCTAGCACTTGTTAGAACAAATGCAATGGTAAAAGAACAGTGGTTAGGCTTGTTTATTTTTTTATTTCACTTGTAATAACATTAGGTGGAAGGAAACTTTTTAGACAATTAAGGTCTACATAATCCAATGCAGTATCCGTAAAACCAGGAGGATATGGTACTGGATATAACTGTAGAAGTGATATACAAATGAACAAATTGCTAAATACTGTGGTATCTTCCTCATCACACCATACACAGCATGCACCCAAGTTTGCTGCTCTAAAGGCTATAACTGTCCCAGTGAGCATACTGATTTTGAATAGTATTTTGAATATGAGCATATAACTGTCCCTTTGCTTACTCAGACTGATTTGCAAAAAAGTGAGTATTAGTCATTATATATAAAACCATTAATGTTGGATCACAAGCTTTTCATGTATGCTTGGTTGTTGAAAAGTTCCCAACTGCTTATAGGGAAACCATAACTAATTTTATCTGGAATATAGTAAAGAGCAGTAAATGTGGGATGTGTAATATATTTTCAATCACTTAAAAAAATTAAGGGAAACCTAGCCACCTAAAAGAAACCCACCACAACCAAAAAGCATTTAGAAATCTTATTTTCACTTATGCAAAAATGCATTGCCTTTGAAAGTCCATTTACCTTGATTTAAACAATGATGGTGGAGTTAACCAGAAGACCAGCATATGAAAAAGTGATTCTCTAAGCAATCAGCTCTGAGGAATGTTTAAAAGGGATCACTCAGTTATGTGGTTAGTAACCTGCATGATCCTTTCTGGACATGAAATCCTTCCTCAGTTTTTGTAAAACTTGGTGGAGATTTTTTTTTTTTTCCTAGGTCAAGAGATACAGGGCATTCAGGAGTGTGATGAACTGTAACCTAAGGAAGTTCTCAATCTGGGTACTATTGAACAGCAGTAACTATCAAGAGCACAAGAGGATTTATCAAACCCCTGGACACTTTGATAAGGATCTGTTATGGGAGTTAAAAACCTGGGGTTGTACAATGAAAGGCTTTTGATAAGTTTGGCAGGTGCAAACATATGGAGAAAGCTGACTTGTCTACCTTTAAGGGATACAGAGAAGTTCTTCATAATTTTCAGTATTACAGGTCAAAAAAAAAATCCTGCTTGAGAATTTGAAGATAATTCTGACCAACAGAGTTTTAAAGGACCTTTTTATCTCATTACTGCCTCCAGAGGGACTACTAATTATCCTTTCCAGTAACCTCCAAGTAGCTGTCACCTGATTACTTCTTTTGGAGTCAGAGAACCAGCCTCAACTTTTTATTTAATATGTCTTATGGTATGAACAAGTCAGATGATCTCATCTCCTTTTTTGAGAAGAGTGTGTAGTTTATTGCACTTCTCAGGCAACTCTTTGGTATAGTGTTGCCAATGGGCTTGTTCACTTAATCCATTACAAAAAATATCCCAATCATAAGATTATCCCTACGTATACACCTGTCTATATTACATCTATTTTAAGAGCTATGGATTCAAGCCAGAAGGAATAGTGCATCTTTCCTTGAGCTATGCTAAACTTTCCTCTGCTAAAAGTTTCTCTAACATATATTGAATAATTTAAGACAAGTCTCTGCAACTTTGCAAGTAGGGCAGGCAGTCACGACTTTGGTTTCTTTGACTATAAATTGCTGAAACAATGCAACTTAAAAACAATACAGTAGTACTGTATGACACTGTCAGTATCATTTATAGCACAATTTTACACAAAGGCAGGAGTATCATAAAAAAAGAAGTAAGTCCTATCAGGTGCCCTAAAATACCTTATGTCATAAATAAGTCAGATTTCTTAGAGGAAAGCAATAAAGTTCCAGCAGATTCGATCTTTCCCACTAAATAATCACCCTGACCTTTTCCACTAACTTCACAGTAACAGTTCTTGAAGAAGCAAGCAAACACAGTGACAGATTTGTATGGCATACCCATGTCTAAAGCATGAAGAAAATTCATAAGAGCATTGATGGTACTGGTTGGTACACAAAAGACAACATGGAACATAAAGTAGTGCATGCAAAAGCAAAAAAAGGATACTATTCAAAATCAGTGGGCTCTTTATAAAGAAAGACATTGACAAAATACCAGATCAAGGAGACAGTATTTAAACAGATTTAGAGATTTTAAAGGTCTCTTGACAAAGAAAAATACCAGAACGGGGGCAAACCCCCTCAAACTGTTTCTTTAACTTAGAAAATAATTATAGTCATAGTTGTTTTGTAGATATTGATAACTTAATTGGTGGAATAACACTGGTCATGAATTTGGCACCACAGGATATATTATTAAGCTATTTAATCCAGAATTCCTAATTTCCAGCATTTTTTTTTAATTAAAAGTAATAACTTCTACTGGAAATATTTTTCTTTATTACCACCAGATAAAAAGTCTTGTCTTTCCATTTTAACATCCTCTGAAGATAATTCATACATTACATGAGAGAAACACTACTAAAGGTTTTTACACTGTTTCATATCAGAGTATGAAGAAAGAATTTGGTTTTTAAAACAACAACTAAAGTCGTGTTCTGTCTCTTTTAAAATCTAAAAAGAAAAATAATTGTTTCATAAAGGATAAAAAAAATTACAGACAGAAAGTTTTATCACCTGAGCAAGGTAAAAAGATACTAAGAGGATAATTGGTGAAAAGAAATAAGCCTGCAAGTGTTGGTGCCAGAAGGAACTGAGATTGGTATTCACTCACTCAAACAAAATCTAAGTATTTGAATTAGAAGAGAAGGTGGCACAAAGGCTCCAAGATCAGTACCATACTACTTTCTGAAAAATAAATTTCTTGCTGCTACTCTTCAGCTTCCCAAAACCATGAACATGGCTAGTGCTGTACAAACAAAGAGTACTTCAAAAATACAGGTAGGGTGTGACTCCTATAAAGAGACACTTTATAATTAGAGCTAATAATTCTAATTTTTCCTTCTTCCAGCTATCAAAGCAAGAATAACCACTCTCATAACCAAGGATTCCTAAAAGTACAACTCTCTGCCTTTAAATATAGAAACCCACAGTCTATTAAAAGTTGTATATTAATGTATCAGTTGATTGGGTTTCAAAATGTATTTTGTACAGAGAAGTTGTGCATACTTAGTTGCAAATATTGGAAGTACTCATGTGTGATAAAACTAAAACCCCAGTATTTTCTGTCTCTGTGTAGCTAATACTCAAGATTTGGGCTTTTTTTTATATTATAGCACATGTTATGTGCTCCATAATTCCACTGTTAGATGTTTACTCTTTTATTTTTTCATTCATGTCCATGCACAATCAGTATAGCTCTTTAGTAGAAGTTCTCAAATTGTATTTTGTGTTGCTTCTTCATACTATCAATCTTGTTCATAAGTTTATCATTATTACAGCAAATATAATTAAAGACTTTGTAAATGTGACTTCTTACTGATACTTACTGGAATGCAATAAATTTTCAAAATAAGACAGCTACAATTATATTCTGAAGTTCGACTTCCAAAACCTGGCAATTTTACTTCCTGTGTAAAAAGGAAAATCTGAGCAAAGAATATAAAAAAATTCTTAGAATAGTTACAGAATTAATCAATGATATTTCAATTGCTGGGATGCCATTTCTGGTGCACTGGAGTATGTGGACATCTAGATAATTCTACATTCATCTAGTGTCAGATTTTAAAAGAAATAAAAATCATTCATACTCACAGTGGTTCTAAAAAGCAGGGTTTAAGCTGTCTCCTGTGTACATGTGAAGCTGTGACTGATTCAGGTCTCTAGCAAAGATCCAGTCCTGTTTTCTTAGTTACAGCATATAGTTAGCAGTTGCCCACCCTAGAATAAGTTGTCATTACTCTGCCACAAGATTAGTTTTAGACCTTGCTATTAAAGAAGATGTACTTATTCTTACTCAATGTTAGTGCCAACCCTGAAATAAGAAGAGCTGTACAATTCCAAAATGCCCCAAAGTTACTCTCTGAAGACAAAGCTGTTGATGACTTGTCCTAGATCAATCATCATTGAAGGTCGCCTGTCCTATTTGGCCATATTTGTTCAGTAACTAATAAAGATCAGCCTGCAGTTATTTATATTAGGTTATCATCTCTCCAGGGTGAAGTTTAATCCATTTTGCAATTTTTTCCCAAAAAGACAACATGAGTTTCTCTGCCTGAAAATGAATTAAGTGCATGGTTTCTAAATATGGGATCTGACATTGTTCTTGTTACAAAAAGCAATTTATTCCCCAAAAGGCTTACACTTCAAAGGTTATATAAAATGTTCAAATATCAGTGCTATCCATTTTTCAATTACTGGGCTTCCTAACACCACTAGGTTTTGGACAGATAAGCAGTGGTATCAGTTTTCTTATTCAACATCTCACAGGTTTCCAATTCAGCATCCCAGAGAAAGCAAATTTATTGTAATACATTTAGCTGCCTCTGAAGCAGTGTAGTATCCTGATTGTTTCACACAAGACTATATGGCATATCTAATAGTATCTTAAAGGGATATTTATGAAGCTCTAGATACTAATGATTGTGATCATAGCTGTAGATTAGGAAGCTTGACTATGGCCAGACTTGCTTATCAATTCAAAATTTTTAATAATAGATAGAAAATAGATTTCATCTACCAGTGAAAATTGGAATACTTTCATGAAATATGTCTATTCTGAGGTGGTTCTTTCTCCAAACATTATTATACAGTTCAAACTAAAACTGATAAGAATAGCAGACAAAACTTTTGTATAATATTCTGAATGAGCTCATAGTTTCTGTAACAATTAGCAATAGCAAGATGGAGAAAAATAACAACAGCAAGAATAGCAATAATAATAATAATGGCTTTTAAATTTGAATAAAATGTTCTCTCCAATCAAGATATCTTATCACTCAAGTATTGTAAGTAATATGTTAAAATGTTTTTTCTTTACAAAGTGAATAGAATTCCTTTTGCTATCATTTCTTACCATATTTTATACAACCAAGCTTTGACATATTTTTATCAACAAACTATCATGGTAAATCTTTCAGAGTCATGGATCATCACTGACTCATAGCAACAGGTCTAGAGTTTGCTTCTGCCAGGAATTTCTAGGAGGAGGAAAAGAAAATGTTGATAAATTCTAAGTCAGAATGGAAAGCTTGGTAGGTCAGAGCAGTTACTAAATCTTCCAAAAACAGTCATCTGATGCTGATTGCAGGAACTCATTGTTTTGCATCTCAGAAGAAGGCTGCAGTAAGAAGCGACATGTGTTGATCTGAATTTACTTCCAAATTATGTCTTTTTGTAATTGTTATTTTGGCAATGCAGTATTTCATATTTCAGTAGATGAAACTGATGTTTGTAGAGCATTGTGAAAAAAAAAAGAAAGAGACGGAAAAAAGGGAACTACTACAGAGAAATGAGAACAATTGTTCAGAACCAGAAATTTTATAATACAAGTAAAGTAAGCAATGACTTAGCAGTCATAGCTAGTACAGAAATATACAAGAGTACACTTTCTCAGAAAATATAGAAATACTTGTGTTAGTGTTGCATATCAAAAATATCATGGCCTATCTTGTAAAAAAAAGAAGAATTTATGGAATAGATAAGATCAATTATGTTTCCCAGGAAAAAATAAATGTTTAAAAGAGAAAGATATTCTTCTAGTTTGTTTTTTTTTTATCCTTTGGGTGGAGAAGAGTTTTGCAATAAAGTTGTAAGAATCTGAGATTCTTGCTGTCAAAAAGTGTACGAGTTCAAGAAATTTTATGGAATAGAGAATTAAACTATGGATGTAAAGAGGAAATTAGAACAAAGTAAAATATTTATTCATGAGAAACAGATTTTCCCAAACCTTTTTGCTAAAAAAGAAAAAAAAAAAAGAAAAAGGGCAAGCAGAACTATGTGCGAAAATAGCAGTAGAGCTGGTGAAGACAGGAAATACAAGATGTGCAAAATAGCTAAGTTTCTGATTACAGGAAGGCCTACCAGAAGTTGTCCTAAATGGACAACTATGTAAAGAAGTGATTCCCTGATAGCAGCAATGATTGATCTTGGGGGCTGAATGCAAAGAGCAAAATGCTGTGAGACATTGTCAGTCTTAAAGAAAATTATGCAGTAAAAGCTGGGAGGGCAGGAATTGAATATTCAGAATGAAGTGATTTTCAGCAACACAGAATTAAACTTCATTTTCAGTGTGTTCTTGATATAACCTAATCATAATGTGGTTACAAAAAAGGCAAGTATGGTTTTGAAACACAGGTGGGGGTTTACCCATTTGAGTTGAAGCAATGTTAACACCATGTGACAAACTTGGGATGCAACCTCAACTGGAATAATGCTTAAAACTGTGATTATTCATGCTCAGGACAAAGAATTGAAAGTAAAAGTGTGGGTGAGTTAAGACTGTCATTGTCATGAGAAGCACAATCTACGTAAACTAAAAGATATTCTACCTAGAAATAAGGAGGTTGAAAAGACATAGTCATCTATAAATATTTTGTGTCAGTCAACACAAAAAAGGGAAAAGAGTTATTTAAGCAAAATTACAACCATTTCACAAAAATAGGTCTTGGATATAGAATGTCTATAAGTTAATATGGTCCAGAAATAAGAAAGGAGATTCTAACCATAAGACAAGTAATATTATTTTTACCTAGGGCAATGAGATAAAGAAATTAAACTGATTTCGAGAGGAAGCTATGTGAATTTTTCATGTAATAGTGTTGATAGCCAAGGCAAATTACTGGGTGTGATAACTCAAGGACTGTTTTCCATCCTAGACTACATTTCTTGTGGGGAAAGAAAACATGCACAAAACTGAACCAAGGCTGAACAGAATTAGGTAGACTATTTATAAAATAAGATGTACTTCAAAAGGTGTCATGCCAGATATAATGAAAAGGGGGTTTTTCACATGTTCCTAACATTTAGTATGGTGATATTTGATCCCCCCTCCCATTTTCCTTTTCAGCTCTTTCAAACTATCTTTCCCTGTGATCTAAACCTTGAAAGGATTTTATTAGAGTATTTGAGATTGTTGAGGTGGGGCAGCTAAGCCTTTGTGGCTTCATATAAGTCCATCAAGATATTGCCAAGGCAAAATTCAGATGAGGGAAAAGCACAGTAACTGGTTAGTCTGAATAAATTAATAACAGGCACAGAACACTTTTATTTCTGTTTGACGTTTAGTCTTAGTAACTTCTCTGAGCTATGAAGAATTTATCCATTTTTAGAAGTGAAGTAACTGAAGTAGCATGTGATTGAAAGCATCAAATTTATTGAGGATTTGTTCCTTTAAAACAATTGCAGAATTACTGGGATATTTGTAGCTGCTAAGTTCATACTTAGGTTAGGGTGTAATTACTGTGTAACATGTATGCAGAGGTCATAGAACAAGGCTTGGATTGCTTACATTTTGTTCCTGTGGGCAAAACAAGAATCTCAGATGGTACTTGGAAGCTTATCTTAATAAATATCTCATATCCAGGTCTCACTTTAAAATCTATTCTATTGTAACTGATTCAGTTATTTGCTTGCAACATTTTGTTGCTATAGCATCCAAGGCACTGCTACTGCTATGGTGTCAGCTCAAGTAATCAACATCTATCATTCCAATACTATGATTTACACAATGTTCATATTTGCTATTTACATACTGTTCATATTCATGTGTGCTATATTTCTTTATCACTGTATTTAGAAAACATGGAGGTGAGTGTGGCATTAGCTATTTCATAAAGTTCTTTGAATTAGGCATCTTTGTTCTACTAGTAATGGTTAGTAAGATGAATACACTAGCCTAAATTAGTTATTTTCTTTCCCCCATTGATAATTAGCACTAGAGGGAATGAGTATGAGCTACCTATTAACTCCAATTGCTATGTTTAGCTGTGCATCCAGAGAAATACATCATCAGTCACAGTAAAATCCTTCTTCCTTTCTTGTATTTATTTCAAGAACTTATCAGAAGACGGAAACTTCCAGCTGTGGCAGACCCTCAGACAGTACCTTGTTCAAACCAATGTTTGCTTGTGTGGTATACTGGACATATGAAGACCTGCATTACTGTTTAACAGTGTTAATTTCTTCTGGCTAAAAAAGTTGCAAGTATGTACCATGAGGATATTGGACTAGCTCCGTAGAATCTGTATTTATATAAATTTCTTCATCAAATGGAGTCAAATTTTGCCACATTCAGGTACATAGAGTCAGCTCCATTGACTTTGGTAGAGTCAGGAAATAATTTGATCCCCTTATTTAAAAATTTAAAGGAATTCCATCTTAGTACACAACCTTACAAAAACATCAATACTTCCATATCATATGTTACTTTCATAAAACAGCTAATATTTATTTTCATATAGTTCAAAGACTCTTATTTTATTAATGAATCCTAATAATTATATGTATTTATAAAAATTGTGTTTGTAGCTTAAACAATTTCTTATTGTTCAATTGAGTTATATTGAAATATGAAGCCTAGCACACTGTAAATTGTTAGAAGTAATGAATGTTTAATAACATGGTTTTGCACACAATGATAACATAATTAATAGTGTGCAGCATATCTAGTCAAATTAACTATCTGCTCATAATTAAACTAGATACCCTTGGGGTTTCTTTTCCCCCTCAATAAAACTGACATCTATAGTAAATACTATAAGTGCAGACACAGACATCAAAGTACAAGGAGAAATATTAGCTCAGTTGATCAGAGCATGGTGCTAATAATGCCACGGTTGTGGCTTGATCCCCATAGAGGCCATTCACTTAAGAGCTGTACTCAATGATCCTTGTGGGTACCTTCCAACTCAGACTATTCTGTGATATGTATTGGTTGCTAATTTTAAGAAATACCACTATCTGTGATATATAAAAAGGTATTCTCTTGTCAGGGGTGAGAAAGGAATACAGATACCTAGATTTTCAAAGCCAGGTTGTGAAAGGTCTGAATAGAGGTCTGTTCATGATTGTTTCTCTCTGGCAGTAGCTTAGACTCTAATCCAAGCTTCCATTGGTATTACCTAAAGATCACATTGAACTCCACACCAAATCACCACCTGAAACAAAAGAATTACCACCTTGTCGCAGATCCTTCAAAAGACAAGAGGAAGAGGACTTCCTCTCCTTGTGATAGACTTGTGATATTTATTTCATCTGCATATAGCATCACCTGTATTGCTGTATTTCATGTAAACACCAGTGCATCTATAATGACTACTGCTATGGAAAGTACTTGTTGATTATGAAATTGAAATCAATCTCCTAGACATTTTTAAGTATGTTAGAGAATGGTCTTAGAATTCAAAATTGTTTTTCCACTTGGATGACAGAAAAAAACCCCATGATGCAGTTCAAAAGGGGCACAAGGGAAATAATACATTTTAGGATCAATCTGCAGAAGAAAATGACAGAACGGAGGAGGACTGGTTAATTAGTAGCTCTGGAAAAGAGTCTGAGGAATCAGATAAAAATAATAAACCAAATCTAACTCATCAATGTAATATAGTTGCAGAAAAGCAAATATAATATTGGTTTCTAAAAAAACATGATGAGAAGTAGTCACTTCACCCTTCTCAGAACTGGAAAATAACCAACTTTGGTAGATAATTTTATGTAGTTTTGAGTAATGCACAGAAGATATGCACAGACTAGACAAAGTCAGACTAGACAAGCTAGTTTGCAACAAGATTGTCTCTATTTCCAGGAAATTTGTTCTTTGAGAAAAGATGGAAAACTTTTGCATTGTTTCATCTCAAGCAAAAGAGCAGAGGAAAAACTGTCAGCACTCTCTGTGTATACAAAAAACCTCTGCACACAAGGATAGAAAGGAAATAATACATTTAAAATTCAGTGCTACGAGATTTACGCTAGGTTTGTACAAAATTTTTATCTTAATCTTTTAAGGATATCTTCAGTAAAAAAATAAGATGACAGACGAGTGTGGAATGCTGTGGGCCCATGTCATTTTGCCCTTTGTCACAGTGGACATTTGTTCCATTTTCTGTCCCATAATCTGCAACAGAATTAGTTTAAAAGAAATAAATTATTGCTACTCAGTTTTGGAAAGAAATCATAGAATATGCTGAGTTGGAAGTAACGCAACAGGATCACTGAGTCCAACTCCTGGCCCTGCACCGGACGCCCCAAGAATGATGGGCTTGGTGCTCTAACCATTTCCCTGGGGAGCCTGTTTCAGTGCTCAACCGCCCTCTGAGTGAAAAACTTTTTCCTTATATCTAGGCTAAAACTACCCTGACTCAGTTTCATGCTTTTCCCTCAAATCCTGTCACTAGTCACAAAAGTAAAGAGATCGGTACCAGACCCTCAGCTTTTGCCTGTGAGGATGTTTAAGACCACAATGAGGTCTCTGGTCAGTCTCCTCTTCTTCAGGCTGAACAGACCAAGTGACCTCAGCCACTCTTCATACAGCTTCCCCTCCAGATCATTCACCATCCTCATTGCCCTCCTTTGGATGCTAATAGCTTAGTGCCTTTTTTGTATTGTGGTGCCCAAAACTGCACATGATACTCAAAGTGAGGCTGCACCAGTGCAGAGCATAGTGAGGCAATCAGGACCTACTTTTATCTGTCTAGAGGGAAAAGAACACCAGCTAGGAAACTCAAAAGGAGGGAGGTACCGACTAGAGTGACAGTGTGTTAATTCACATAATTGTTCCCGAAATTTACTACTTGCTGTCTCTGATGGTTCCCTCATCATTACTCTATTATGAATTCCACTGTGAATTTGTCTCATGCAAATTCCAAATGTGGTGTTTCATGGCTTTTTGGCCAGCACCTGACCAATTTTTTTAGCATTAAAGCTTTTCATAGTCAAGTTACTAGCCATTGCAGAAATCTCTTACTGTTACTGTATTTATCCTTCCTTTTCCTGTGTATCCTCCACACATACACTCTATTTTGTGTCACAATTTAGAGTACTCATCCTGGATAGGGAACCCAAAAGTTATTAAATTCTGTTATTAATTCCTTCTTCCTGGGAAGAAACTGGGTTTAATTTTCAGATGTGTAATTCAGGGCTATTAATACCACAAGGCAAAAAACACTTACAGTTTTTGTAGGTGTATTCCCAAGACAGTATGGTAAAATCAAAGTGTTCTGTCATTCTCATATCCACACAGGCACACCGTTGAATAATAAAATTCAAATAGTGAGTGCAAAGGCAGTAATGTTCTTCATTGAATTACAGTGGAATAATGGAAGTTTCCTACACATACAGGCCAAGTCTTTCCATTATTATAGAAAAAGCAACATTTTCCATCACTATGAATGCAACACTAGAAAGTAATAATTAAAACTGTTTTATTTGTTACTAAGTGGATAACACATGGGTTATAATTAGCTTGGAAATAGACTCTCTTGTACCATGAAGTGTATAGATGTATCATCCTTGGCTGAAGATTCTTGAGCAGATATACTGAGAAAATACTACATAATGTAATAAGCTGGATATTCATATTGAGAATGAAATTCAGCACTATATTGTAAAACCAATGTAGTTTCATTTCATTTCGTTATTTTCTATAGGAAGTTAATGACATATGTGATATCAAAATAAAATCTTTATATCCCCCATTTATTTAGTAATCTCTTCTGGCATCAGTAAGAAAAACATTTAACCTCCACATAACCAATGTGCCCAAGAGACATTTGGCTTGGTGTGTTTTTGGTTTTTTTTTGTTTGTTTTCTTCTTCATTGTCAATAGAACTGTTTACATTACACTGCCATTAAAGGCAATTTAAGTTGTCCAAGTGTGGCTGATGGATTTGCACAGCTGGAACAAGAGACCTGTTTTGGCATCTGGAAGCTTTACTGGTTGTGAGAATGTGAAAAATGTGGGAATTCAGACTGAAGTGCTGGTAGTCAGAATATACAACATTGTGACAACATAGGTGTAAACTGAGCATATATGAGAGGTCTTGAGTGACCTACAAGCAACTGTGGTCATTGTTGAGCATAACTGAAATCACTGCATTAGCTTTGGTATCATTTGAAGTACTTACATTCCTTCAAACCATTATATATGTTGTAGATGTTAGAGATCCAACTCTGGAATCAATTAAGATATTTGAGATTATTGACACATTGGTTTCAAGTTTGAGGCAAGCATTTCTGCTGTACCTGAAATTAAATGAGCAGGCTGCCAACAAGTCAGAAAGCATCTGCATCAGGAGAGCCATGACACCTTCTATTTTGAATTGGTAAGGAAAGAAAGGAAGAGGCCAAACTGTTCTCCTACAAAAGGCAGCTCATTGCTTTTGTTGGAGTTAGATTTTGTCTGACCTGGTATAGAAGAGTGCACCATTCAATTTTGTGCCTGGAAGATAAGTTGTATGGCTCACACAGAAACCATTTGCTTACCAGTAAGACTGTATAGTAAACCAGGCATAAGACAGGTAGTACATAAACGGTGGTGAGCTTCATCTACATAGTGAACATCTTCACTTGGGTTTGGAGAGTCTTAAGATATGCTCACTATTTTTCTTATGATTTATGATGTTTATGAGTTTGTTCTTGCTTTATATGTTATTATTATATATATTTACAATCATAGTATAAACTGAAAACTTACTTGGCCCTGCCCCAGTTTGTTTGCAGTCTAGTGATGACATGAAAATATAATGGGGGATGCATAGGAATAGGAAAGAGGTTATGGGGAAGAATATCACTGGAATCTTAGCCTTTGATTCTTTTTCTTTCTTTTTCTTACTCTCTCTTGTGCTCTCTCTCTCTTTCTCTTCTTTCTCTCTTTCCACTTGCCCTTTTCTGTTCCTATTTTCCAATTGTAAGCAATTTTGCTCGGTAAGAAAATCCTTCTGCCTTCAGCAGTGTCTGTTGTCATAAAACTGGACCTTGCACATGCTCTATACCATGAAGAAATCAGTGTTAATGGATGTCTACTTTTTACCTGTGAGCTCCACCACCATCAGAAGGTGGTGATGTCTTCTATCAGTGTTTGGTTTTAATATTTTCTTTGACTATTCATAGCAGATTTTTTATTTGATTTTGCCTTATGTACTTAGATGTACTTATGTACTTAGGTGTACTTAGATGGTAAGTTTCACCTTCAAGTTTAAAAGTGTGGCTGAAGTTTGAAATGCACTGTAGCTGGAAAACAAGTTCTGTGTTTTTAAGTGCTAGAACCCAGATAAGGTGTTGAAAATAATAAAATAAATTTCAGAATTCGGATTGTCCATAAGTGCTAGTAATATTATGAAAAACTGTTTTCAGAGTTCCTTCTTTGCCAGTCCTGCCCAAGCCTCTGATTCACCAGAAATCCTTTTTTTTTTTTTTTTTTGTTTTCAAACCTGTCATATTCTTTACATCTATTACTCTCCCTTTTTTTCTTCCACCACAAGAGAAAACATCCAGGGGAATTTGCAAGATGCATAGATGCCTTAGAAGGGAAAGGAGGAGGCAATTGTAGGTTATCTGAGGATGTGGGTTGTATGAGAATTTATTTTCAGAAAGAGGTGTTGGTTATCTGAGTAGCAGGTTATATACAGGAAAATATGGTAATATAAAACCATTTTAGTTCTATCTGATACACTCTTCTAGGCTTGTGAAAGGACAGGTTTGCTTTTCTGAGATGTGTGTATCTATACAATTTCATTTCTTTCATGAGAGCAAGCACATATAACTGATAGATTTTAGTGTTTATGCTTCTCTTTAATACTAAGATTTTGTGTGTACTAGAAGACTTAATATTACAGAAACATTTTTTTTTAAATCCATTTTAAGTTTTATATTGTGGCAGGTAAATTTTAGACAGGAAAACCAAATGAAAAAAATGCAAAAAAAAAAAAAGAAGAGGAAGAAAGAAGAAGACAATTTTCAAAAGCAGAAAGGCAGTTTAAAATAGAGCACTTGATATTGCATCATGAAGATCAAAAAAGATAGTTTCAGAAGTCATCACTCTTCTTCCGGAACACATTGGGCATTCTTTCCAGATGCTTGATATATTTTGTCATCCAAGCTGAACATTTACAACTCATGAATAAACAATGGTCTTAAATATCACTTTGACAGTGATCCCTTAATTTTGTACCAACAGGTAACAGAAAGTAGCAAGCTACACCAGCAATGATTTCTGTGTTGCAAACTGACTAATGAAATGACCATCAGAAAAAAGTATTTAATAGGCAATTAATAGATGTACCACTAAGACTGATATTTTCCTTTATTATTTAAATTTTCTATTCTGGCAGCTTTTATTAAATAAATTTTTTAAAAATCTAAAGGAACAACTATTTCCTAATGCAACTTTGTTTCTTCAGGTGATAGAAAGTAATGTTTACACTTTTCTTTGACATTAACCATATTATTATTGTAGTTGTTATTACCCTTGTCATCACTACTGCTACTGTTTTATCAATACATTTTTTTGTCTGTTTGTTTATTTCAATAAACCAGGGTATGTTCTACAAATGTATTTAGTAGCCTAACTCCTAATATGGCTCCTTAAATTTTGAAGATATATTATTTCATAGTATATTAATACCATTGAAAGTATGATCCTTTTAAAGATGTACACCTTGAGAATTGCAGATGAAATATCTGTTCTTTCAAGTGAGAGAAATCAAACATCCAGTATGCACTAAAACTCCCATAGGTAACTGATTAGGGTAGAAAGAACAAGTCACTAGTGAGATATAATTTTTCATTAACTCACAGAATAACAGAATATGCTCAGTTGGAAGGGACTCACAAGGATAATCAAGTCCAACACCTAGCCCTGCACAGGACCATCCCCAAGAGTCACCATCATGTCCCTGAGAGTATCGTCCAAATTCCTCTTGAACTCTGTCAGGTTTGGTGCTGTGACCAATTCCCTGGGGAGCCTGTTCAGTGCCCAACCATGCTCTGGGTGAGGAACCTTTTCAGGAGCCTAAAGCTCCCCTGATACAACTTCAGACTATTCCCTCAGGTCCTGTCACTGGTCACCACAGAGAAGAGATCACTGTCTACACGTCTTCCCCTCATGAGGAAGTTGTGATCTGCAGTGAGGTCTCCCCTCAGGTCGACTGGTTTGTTTCTCACTTCTTAGCCCTTCTTCTTTAAAAAAAAGTCTGGAAATGTGTGATTTAAAACTGCTAAATAGGTTTATAGCAGATTAATTTTTTTTTTAATTTTTCCCACATTCTATTCTTAGTTAACCACTTTTCCTATTTCAAAGAGGCTAATTCCATAATGTTGGAAAGCAGCATTGCCCTCTACTTTCTGCTTTCCTGAAAGCATTTCCTATCCATATGGAAAGGAGAAACTTGGACAGGATGATGAAAGGACATGGACTATGAAAGACATGGAAGAATGCTACATGCTCCATCATCTGTTTCTACAAGTTGTGTCTCTGAGATCTTCCAGTTTTGTTCCAAGTAGAGTCTCAGCTGAGTGGAGTCCTCTGGGTAACACATGCACAAACATAGTTCTTCTTCAGGTGTAGTGTTCAGTGCCCTGAAAAAACAGGAATTTTTTTATTGCAGTGAGAAATTTTTAATTTTGCTGAATGCGACCTGATCTTATTGAATCTGAGAGTCAACCAGACTGAATTACACTTTTTCCAGTTTATATTCAGCATAGGTAACTGGGGCAGAGGCTGGATTATATTACATAGATGAGCTCTTAGTGACCATATTGATAATTCACCTATGTATTCTTGAATCTCATTTTGGAATCTTGTGAATATGATGCCAGCCATCCAAATGACCTTATCTGAACTCCATTTCTATGGTGTTTATTATAGTGTGCCATTAGGATAATGATTAGAGCCTTAAGTATCTAGTTCTTACACAGGTCATTGTGGTTTCTTATAAAGCATTGTGGGTTGTACCCAATTTTTTATCTGTGTTTTGTGAAATGATGCATTTTCTGTGAAGGTTTTCCTCTTGAACTCCAAATGCTTTTGTGAAGAAGAAAGTCAGGGATCTTCCTTTGTCATTATAAAAAGGTGAGTATCCATTTCTGAAAGACACATCATGTTAAGTGCAGTTGTTAAAGTAACAGTAGCATATTACATTACATTTCTCCTTCTTCTACATTTCTGTCAGGCCCAAAAATGTTAGGCACTTCAGCACACAGTGAGATTACCAGGCATAAACAAATGCAGCTGTGGAAGAAGATAAAGGACAAAACTTTCTAACAAATTTTTCTAACTTCAAAGATGAGCAAAACAAGGAAGTAATTGCACTCTTTCTTTAGATCTAACAAAGTAATAAACAGTCCAGGAACAGTAAGGGTCAGTTTCTATCTTTGATTCAAAGTGCTCATCTCTGTGCATGTTTAACAATATGCTAATAGATTATGATTCGAGATTTAGGTGCCAATAGAAATATTTATTCCTAGTAATAGAAATAATAAATACTATTTCTTCCTCATCTTTAGATTAATTTATAAAAAATTGACTGCATCTGAAGACACCAGCATGGGCTAAGTCTTCAATATTTTCTATAATCTTATTTTTTTGTCAATAAATGAGAGCTGATTCAAAAGTAATCTTGCATGATCCACACTGGCTTCATGAGCATTCCCACTAGGTCATAACTACCCAACGACGGTCCCATCTGTACATCAGGCCAAAATAACCATGTAATCTAGAACAATATATCTGAAAAGAATAGGAAGAAGATTGCTATAAGTGTTTGATCCAGCCTGACAAGTTCCTCATCCCACTTTGAGTAGTTTGTACTTTCAGTCTTTTTATTTTGAATATTGATTTGATTATTTTTATTGTTGAAAATGTCAGCTTTTTGTAAACTGTTCTAAAGATGAGGAATAAATAATGTTTATTATTTCTATTACTAGAAATAATATATATATATTTTTAGGAGTTACTTTAAAGAGAAATTCTGTCAAGTCTTCTAATACTTCATGGTGGCCAGGAAACTTCCTCTCCCCAGTAGTCTTCCTCTACACAGTCGTATGAAAGCTTGTTGAGATTGACACTCGTGATTTCATATCTTGACTATAGTCTATCAGTTCCCTGTCTTGAGAAATGTAGTAGGAATAAATGTAATTTCTTAAGCAGTAGGAAATTCTGGCCCTTCTCAGAGAGGTTTGGACAACTGCAAGTTACATCTTCTGAATGTTCATTCCTAGTCCTTCAACTACAGACTTGAAAAAAGTATTTCTTGAATAGCTGATGTTTCATGGATTATTTTCCTTAGAACTGCAGTCATACACTTGAGAGAATGGAAGTAAAGTGTTGAAAAAATAAACAGAATTAAAACAGTGATCTATTAGAGTAAGGCAGGGAAGGAGAAAAGTTACAGAGGAGATAAAAAGAAAAACTAATAAAATATGATATTTCTAACAAGCAGAGAGTTTATCCAAGGTCAATGGCATCAGTTTCAAACAGATGTAAATGAAAAGTACAATTTAGATGTAAGCATTTAAAACAGCAAAAAGAAACAATCATGTATGTAATGAAAAGGATTGGGTACTAGACTTTCAAAGGCAGGTAAAGGAAAGTGGAAGGAAGTAAAAAGAAACCAGAAGAAAATTCTAAACAGAAGTAAGCCTAATGAAAAAATTCCATACAGTCCTACCAAGACATCTGTAGCTGAACACAACTTGAAAAGCAGTGTAGGGGTAAATAACTCTTTTCCAGAAGATATTGCTACTGAGGCGCAGTTTTTGCTAAGGAAGCTTTCCTGCCTGGAACATGGCATCTTTCCTGGACACAGTTTTGTGATGTTTCTCTGCATGCATTTCACAGAAGGTTACTCCCCAAGGACAAGAGACATAACATTCACAGATGCGCTGCAAGACCTTGGCAGCCAATGGGGGAGCCATGGCAGGGAAAGCGGTAATAAAGTCAGAGGAACAAATGAAAGCCTTGCCTTTTTGTCTTTGCTCTGAGGCCCGGTGCTGCCAATACAGTGCCATTATGATCTATAAGTTTTCTGTGCTCTCGTCTCTGATATAAATTTTTTGAATCCTTTCCACTGCTTACTGTTCTTTGGGGGAATACCTGCATATATTTTGCTTTATAAGCATGTAATTGAAAATAAGAGAAAAGTGCATAAGCATGTCTCCTATGACAAAGGAGCAAGATAGAGTTAAGACCATATCTAACTCCCCATAATTAACCATGGAATAGTTGAGGTGGGAAGGGAAGGGACTTCTAGAGATAGTAGTCCAACTCTTCAGTTCAAAGCAAAGTCAAAAGCTGGTTAGTCAGGATCTCGTTCAATCAGATGTGGCATAAAACAAAGGATAATTCCACAGCGTCTCTGGATAGCTTGATCCAGTGTTTGGCCACTCTCACAACAACTTCTTTATCATATGTTTAAGTGAAATTTCATATATTTCATATATTTCAATTTTTGCCCATAGTTTCTGGCCCTTTTAGTGGGCAGCACTGAAAAGAGGCTGCCTCTGTCTCCTTCACTCCCCATTTCCTCATCACATATTTACAGACATTGATAAGATACCCTCAGAACCTTGTCTAGTCTAAACACTCCTAGCTCTCTCACACTCTTCATGTAACAGGAACTTTGAACCCTTAATCATCTTAATGGTCCTTCACTTGTCCATGTTTCTCTTGTATCAGGGAGCCCAGAACTGGACTCAGTGCTCCAAATGTTTCGCACTAGTGCTGAGCGCAGGGGAAGGATGGTGTCCTTTAACACTCTTTCTAATGCATCCCAGGAGACCTTTGGCCCTTTTTGCTGCAAGGGCACATTGCTGACTCATAGTAAGCCTGTCCACCAAGGCGCTCAGGTCCTTCTCTGAAAAGCTGATTTCCAGTTTGTTGACCCCATCATATATTAGTGTATGGCATTATTCCTCCCCAGGGACAAGACTTTTAATTTTCTTTTTGTTGAACTTCATGAGATTCATGTTGGCCCATTTTTCTAGCAGGTCAAAGTCCCTCTGAAGAGCAGCACAACCCTCTGGCCAACAAGCTAGTCCTTCTAGTTTTGTATCACCGTACTGAGGCTGCACTTAGACCCATTATTCAGGTCATTAATGGAGATGTTAATAGTACTGGCCCCAGCATCTACTCCTGCAATTTACTGATTGCAAGCAACAATGTTAATTGGAAGCATTCTGCCTTACTGGCTATTTGAGCACAGAATTTGGTTTTCAAGCACATATGAGTTTTGAAAGAAACAGTATTGCTGTCTTCCTTATCTTTGAATTCGGGTGACATAGGAGCAAAGAACTGTAGTAACTGGAATCAGAGCAGCTTAATTCACAGGAGGTGAATCAAAAAGTAGTTATCAATAGAAAAGTTGCATGACAAATGAAGGGTTTTGCATTCTCCACCATTGCATTGTGGTGAAAGGATAACTGGTTTGGGAATCAGAAAGAAGATTTTAACAAACGAAAATCAGTATTTGATTGGGCCAAGAGAAAAATCTTTACCCTTTTTAATCATTCTACAATAGGTTTACTAATCCAGAAGCAGACAAGACACCTTGCTATCATATTGTGTAACATTCCAGTTAAATAGTATTGAGGTTCAATGCAAGACTATGTGTTAAGGGGAAGACAAAGAATGAAGATCCATGTATTTAGTGAGAATTTTTTTCACCCAGATATGCTCTTTCACTAGCTGTTGTTTTACTAGCTGCTTTACAGTTTGATTAAAGATGTTGTTGAACTCATTTGAGATGAATGTTTTATATTGTGTCTTGAATTCTGGTACAGAATATAGAGATAAGCAGCATCCGCTACTTGTTTGACTTCTTGGTCTGTCATAAGGCCAAGCATAACTTGCAGTTGTTGAAAGGCCACTGTGCAGTGATAGCTCCTTCAGGAAAAATATTTTTTACTATGATCAGTAAATTTATCTGATGAAAGATATTCAGAATAGGAAGAGGGATGTGTTTAGTTTTTGCTCAAAGCATGCCAACATGAATATGGGAGGAAAAGTATTTAAAAAATCTACTTTAGAAGAAAAAATCCATTATGTATATGAGTAAAATTTTCAATCATTCATTTACTATATCTGCCAAAAAGGACAGTGTATTTGGCTTCTTAAGATATTTATATTGGGTCAGTTGCCTAGTTATTTTTTCAAGGAGAACCAATAAAAACAAAGTGGTTTTATACATAAATCTGAGACTAGAAACAAGAAGAAATACTAACTAAAATACTTTTAATTGGCCAGTAAGAAAGCTTAAGGCTTATTTCATCAGGCTAGGCAAAATTAGAGGTTCTCTGAATATTTCTTAATGAAAGAAAAGGGACAGATCTAGAGAGATAAGTGGTAGCCAAATAAATCTGGATCATGCTTCATCTCTAACCTTTTCTGTTTTCTTGTGAGAGTACTGTATGGTAACACATACATATGTCTGCATAAAAATGTAAGAGCTTGAAAGCTTCACCATTTTTTTTTTTGCTTGTTTCTACCTTATTAAGCAATTGTATCCACAATTTAGGTCACCGAGAAAATAAACCATAGATTTGTGGCAGGGATAAAAGATTACAGTGGCTTTATCTTTTTAAAAAAAGGTCTTAAGTGCCTTCCATATTTGGGGGATTTTATAGTGAACTAGCGTTAGATATGACATTGATACTGAAGGGTCTTGTGAACTCCGAATGGGCCAAATACAAAATGCTTGACTTCATCGCTCCCTCTTGGGCTCCACAGGAAATTTTGAAGCTAAAGTTCAGATATACAGAATTAGCTGATTTGCATCTGCCCTGGCTGGACTATATGAGAATGTAAAATCTTGGTGTCTCAGCTTCTGCTGAAACTCAGAGCAATGACAGAAATATGGCTGCATAAATGATCCAAGAATGTTTATATTTCCTTATATGAACAAGTACTCAGATACCTAAATTATAATCTTAAACTTTTTGCTTACATAGTAAGAAAAATATATGTTACAAAAGAGCAGCTACTGGCACCTTGGTTATGTGCTGAAACTCACTTTCTTGGAGCTAACCATTTTCTGGTGTGTTTTATAGGAGCAAGGATATTAAATTAGGTCTCTAAGTAACCAGTGGGAAATCCACCTTCCAGGACAGATAATTGGGAGAATTTGTAGTCAGAAGTATTTCAGAGTTACCAACACAAGGAGGATTTTTTACACTTACTAATTTAGTTCATCCCATTTGGTTAGTAGTAATAGATGACAGGATTGGTGTACTGACTGGGAACAAAATATAGAGTATGTCATACAAACAGGTTTCTGGTTTCAGTAATTTTTCAGTTTGTCAGTTATTGGCCTAAGTAAGACTAAAGAGAAGTCAGGTACTACCTTTTTGTATTATAAATGGCCTTTGTTTTTAGAAAATGAAGTACATTTAGAAAGTGAAGGAGCTATTCAGGAATACTTTTAGAAGGAATCTGCAGAGAGTCTGGGAGTCCCAAGATCTCACAGGCACATTGTTACTTTCCCAAATGTGGCATCAACCAGGAAAATAGAGCAATTGTTGGAAGAATGTGAAGATTATCATGCAAAGTATGTGTATATGGTTCAAGTGAGAGGAAATTATGGTAACTCCCAGAGTAACGGGGGAACTTCCTCTTCAGAATTCCCTCTCATTCTCCTTGCTTACAGCCACATCAGAAAACCCAGGAATATTGCCAATGCACAAAGATAGATCCAAAATAAATACCCTAAAAGATGAATTGATGTACAGTTATATAATTTTACAAAATAAAATACTGTTTACCTTTTTATCTACATTTGTCACCTCATTCTTAAATTTAAATGTCTTTCATTATGACTTTTTCAAATATTTTAACTTTATTTTACCATTTTTTTCGTTTTTGATTAAATGTATATGCTTCTCCTTGACACTTCTTTTTGCCCTGAAGTCCTAGTTCATAATCATTATTAGTTTCCACATGAACTATTCTCAGAGACTTTATCATATGATCAGAAGCTATGTCTTCTAAGGCAGAGAAAGTTCACATTAATTTAAACTAGTTTAGGAATTGGTCTTAATAGCTACACCAGCCCATCACTAGTCCCTGTTGTCTTCAAAGTAAAACTTAACTTTCAGTTTTACATTACTGACCTGCTTTTGTTGGCTTTATCTGAGCTGTTCCTTCTAGGATTGGATGGTATTTCACCACCTTCCTGAGCTGGCAGGCACACAGTAGCATGAGCACTTAGAGAATATTTTCTGTTACAGTAATATAAATAAATAAAGTATGTTCTTCAAAGTCTGCAATGTTACTGGATTAGCATATCTTTAAATACCAAGAAAACATGTTGGCAGAATGATTGTCACTTGCCCTCTCTGTTATGACTGGTCTACAGTAGGCCCAGTTGTACAACAGGCAGAGGCCTGCTTAGAAGTAAATTCCAGAAGTCCATATAGATCAGAGACATAGATATTTGAGAGCACAGAAGACAAACTCTTTTTATCCAGATATAGATAAATACTTCAATGTAAATTTCAAAAATGTTTCTGTGTTTTAATACTGGCTTACCAAGGTCAGGAAAGAGCCCTCTGGCCCTTTCTAGCAGTCATTCATACTATTAGCCATAACTAAAAGAAAATTACAAAACAGATCTTTCCCTTTTTTCCAAAGTGTACTTGTGCCAATGGAAATCAGAGTAGTATACCAATTCTTCTTTAACCTTTGTGCAAAAGAGGAGAGAGATTGTAGCGGTCTTTTGTTCCTGGACTTAGTAATGTGGAACCTTTGTTTTAAATGGAGCTGTATAAACCTAACTGAATTGAGGGCACCCAACTGACTGATCTAAGTCTGCTCTCAGCTTTCTTGGCTTTATCATAAACTAGCAAGGGACTTCAGCTCTAGATCCAGGAATCTCAAATCAGGTGAAAGATTGAACTTTCACCTGAATGCTGTTTTCAGATGCCTTTTTATTTTGTCAGAAAAAGCTCAAAAGTGCAAACTCAAAAAGCTTAAGAGCCATAAGGTCATTAAAATGTCCTAAACTTATTATAATTTGAGAACAAATTAACAGCTATTTTTTGAAGCGTACATTTCGCAAAACAGCAATATGAATATACTCTCGCCTATTTTTGCTGAATAATGTTGGTTCAAATATAATCTTTCAAAAAAAGCTGCTGCAATATTTATTTCTTTTTATAAATGTGAGGTGATAGAACCTGATGTCTTACCCTAAAAACAAATGTTTACAAATATTCAAGTCCATATATCTGTAGGAGAAACAAAATACAGAAAATTCTTGTTAATGCAGGACATTTTGTAGTAATTTTATAGTCTAATTTTCAGTGGTTCCCTGCAGAATGAATGCACTTCAGAAGGCAATTCCATAAAGTACTTTGTGGATAACTATTATCGGCTAATTATTAGAAATTGCATGTTGTTGTTAATTGCATAAATAAATTGTTTTATTTGAAAGCCATTTAAAAAATGTTGGGTTTTTGAAGCATATATGGTTTTGATGTTCCTGTATAAAACATTTAACTGTTTAGCTCTAAAATAATGGCATGGTGCTTTAAACCATTTTTTCACTCTAGGGCCTTGAAAGGGTAAACCCCCCCCAAATTTCAAAGACTTTTTTTGAGAAGTGTAGCCTGTGTTTGTGTGGGATTCTTCTCAGATTTGTGGTGCTGGCCTTAACAAACTAGAACCTTTAACTATTCTCATTTTAAGTTAGTCAAAGAAAGTAAAGGTATTTTTTCTAGCTACAGTATTGATTACGCTAATTTCTTTATGTATGTCTAAGTAAAATTAAGAGCTGTAAAAATTTCTCTCTCTGCCTTCCTTCAGCTTTGTAAACTCAAGAACAAGCTGAGATGCTAGGGCTTACTAGGTAGGCTTTTTTCCATTTACTTCATCTGGGGCAGAATTTTATACTATCTAATTGGGCTATAAATCCAGGAAAGTCCTATTCCTGTTTTGCAATAGTTGGCTGCAGTGGCACAGGAAGAAAATATGTTTTGTGTAGGAAAAGGGCATCACTCTGGATATGGTCTTAGCATTTTTACAGGTATTGGGATTATGCTTAGTAGTACAAGAAGTGAGCTTGTCCAAAGAAGGATAATCTTGAGCAAAATATGAATGTTATTCCACATACTGATTATTGCTAAAATGGTCTTTTTGAGCATTAAAAAATGGACTTAATCACACTTGGTTATAGACAGAAAGAAGAGGAACCCTGGGGAAGTGGGTACATGGGCCAGAATCTAGTTGTCCTTAGGCAAATTAGTGCTGCAGCCAGTGGTGTGAAACTGTTATTTCTAATCTAAAATTCATCTCTTCCTGAAATATACATATAGTCTGTGCTTTCTGTGGTCCTCATAGGCAAATTCAGGAAGTGTAGACTGAATGAGTGGACAGTGAAGTGGATTGAAAACTGGCTGAATGGCAGATCACCAAGGGTTGTAATCAGTAGCACAGCATCTAGTTGGAGACCAGTCACTGCACCTGAAGGCAGCTGCCAAGAGGATGGAGGCAGGCTCTTCTTGGTGGGGCCAAGCAATAGAACAAGAGGTAACAGGAAGAAACTGGTGCACAGGAAGTTCCACTTGAACATTACTGTGCAGGTGACCTCACACTGGAACAGACTGCCCAAAGACATTGTGAAATCTCCCTCACTGGAGTTATTCAAGAGACACCTGGACACAATCCTGTGCAATATGATCTAGGATAACCCTCCCTGAGCAGGGAGATTGGACCAGGTGACCCACTGCAGTCCCTTCCAACCTGACCCGTCCGTGATTCTGTGATTCTATAATTCTGTGAGCTAAAGTTTGTGGGCCATACCTAGTTGAGGGAGGTGACCAATAAGCTGCAGGGTAGGGCGGCTTTTCAGACTGTAGGAGGAAAGAATCTGGAGGTCCTGGTGGACCTGTTGAATGTGAGTCAGCTGTGAGTAATTGCTGGATAGAAGACCTTCTACATAACAGGCTGTATTAGCAAAAGTGGACCCTGCAGGCCAAGGGAAATTCTGATTAGAGATCAGAAAAAATTCTTCACTGTGAGGATGATCAGAGGCTGGCACAGGTGTCCAAGAGAGGTAGAATCTCCATCCTTGGTGATACTCACAATTTGTCTGAACAATGTCCCTTGCAACCTGATCTAATTAAATCTGCTTTGAGATGAAGTTGAAATAGAGATTTCCAAAGGTCCCTTACAATTAAAAGTTTCCAACTCTATGCTAGAAAGCTGAGTCTAGTCTTAACATTTGTTTCTGTGGTATCAAAAGTGGTTGTTTTTTTTTTGTGAAAACTTTTTGCCATTTAGTAGTTGTCAGCCAATTGTGGCTATGTGGATTTTAGAGATACAGAATTGTTTTCTGGCATGTCAGTTGGCAGGGGCAGGTGAGAGAGGAGAAAGAAAAATTAAAAAAATTAAATAGCATGACTAAATGCAGTGACAATTCAGAAAGCACTGTTGAACCCCAATCAGTCTGTGGTGACTGCTAATGCTTTCTCACAAGTTGCCTCCTGGTGTCCTCTGCTGATTCTTATGTAAGTCACATTGAACCCATTAAAAATTATGAGTATTTTTAGAACATAACACAAAAAGTCATATTACAATTGATATAATCTACTGTTATCTAAGAATTTTCATAAACTATTACAATATAATGGTGCCTGCTAGCACTGATATAATTAATTTAAGACAGCATTTCCACTAAACCCCCTTATTCTGAGAGCTTATAAATCTGATAAAAATTCCTCCCAGGCTGAAACTAGGTACACAGGATCTTGACTGTTGAATTAATTATTCACAAAACATTAATAGAAGAAAATATGATCATTTCCTACGACATTTTAAAATTGTCATTTTTTTACTAAAATAAATGCAACAAGTGGGAGCTGGAAGTGACAAATGGCTGCTAGCTTAGCAGGAAGGCAAGAAAAATGTTGACAATGATACTCAGAATTGCACAAAGAAAATTACAACAGCCATGGACCACATCTCTTTTTTTGTTAGCAATCTAACATCAACAAAATTTCCCATTTTAAACCAATGCTTTAATTTACTGTATCTTTCTATTTATGTTTAAGAAAAAAGTGCCTATGATTTTTTCTTTGGCATATAATAGTAGTCAAAAGAGTAATGTTCTTCATATTTCAAAACAAATTTTCTTTCCTTGATCTTTCTTTTGTTGATCTTTCTTTTCCTTTTGGAAAGTCCTGATACCAAATAATTAAGAATCAAGTAGTCATTTTACAGAACAAATGGAACTTTATAGTCCTGTTAGGGAAAGAAAGAAAAATGCGAAAAGATTCTGTTACTGACACTGAAGATCAACTGTTGTATAGGAAGAACATCAAATATTGACAAGTAGACTGTTATTTTGAAAAAAATCTCCCCATATGATGCCTGACAGCAGAATGGAACACACTTCTAATCTCTGACTCTTCCAGTTAGTAAATGGGCCTTTGTTACTTTCATGTTAATGAGGACTTTCAGACCTCAAGTTTTAACCAGTTTTCTCTCTCTACATCAGTTCTGTTGCTTTTGGTATTGATGCCTGATGTAGCTATACTCCATCAAGGAGGACAACAAGAAACAAAGAGAAACTCTTTACACAAATCACATGTGAAGTGTCATGGCATGCCCTTTAAGAAGTCTGGCTTTGGAGATTCATTTCTCAGTGGTAACTGGAGATAATGAACTTGCAAGGGAACAATGGCAGTTCAGTGACTTGGAGCAACCAAGAGACTTGGAGCAACCAAGGGACTTCGAGCTTGGAACACTTGGAGTCCAGTGAACTAAAACTTCACAAAGGAGCATGACTATCAGAAATTTAATAGTGTAATGCAAAATATACAATTTGTAGCATGCCAGTTGGTTTTATAACTGTTCAGAAATTGCTTCAGTTGAGGTCTGTTTTAGCAAATGACTATAAAAAATGGTATTTGGATCTTCAGAGATATTTGAATTGCTCTAGGAATCAGCATGATAAAGTTCTAGGGTTTTTTTGTTCAGAAAAGAATTTTTTTTCAAGAAACCTCCTCAGTTCCTTCTTACTAGTATACTTAGTATAGATTTTAAATTAACTATACAGAATTTTGTCTTCCTTTTCCAAACCTGCCATCATAATCATATTCATTCTGAGAGACCTGCATGTTGATCCAGTAATCACTGTGATGCCTGGTCAAATCAGTTGAGATTCACAGAAAAGAATCAAAGTTTTAAATGATAGTTGGAAGAATACATATTTTTTTTTAATTTTAATATGGAATTTTGGAAGAATACTATGGCTGCACACTACTGTTTATTTTTTTCTAAATATTTTAATAATGACATATACAAGTTTGATGAAATTTTAAAACAATTTTAGAGGGAAATGCAAGAAAGGTTCAAAGTCCAGATTTCAATTCAGTTACAGACTCCATTGCTTACAGGTGTTCTGTTCTTTGTTACCTATACTTTAGAATTTGAATACTGTAGCAATAACTTCTATGAAAGACTGTATTCTAAGAAAAGAGTCATCACTGAGAGGACCTGGCACATTAAGCAGAAAACTTGTTAACTTCCAGGTGATGTTAAATAAGACAGTGTATGAAAAGCTATATACTAGTACAATTTTATTCAAATTAATAATACTTGCTCCAGGGAGAGTTTGATTTTTGTTTTTTTCCAAAATCCCTTTCACTCTGAGTTCAAAGACTATTAGCTGCAAAACTGTGATTCATATTGATGTGCAAACTAATTTTGAGAAAATGTACCATAACACATTTAAGTATATGTCAATAATCATTATAGACTCTGACTGATTATGGTGTAGGAAACCATGTTTGAACTTGCAAATCAGACAGTAGCAAATAAATTGTGTTTTCTTTGTGAACATGATTACTAAATTCAAATGTTAGGGGAAAAGTTTGATATATGGATAGATGAACATTTAAATGGAATTCACTAATCAGAACTTTAATTTGAACTACAGGATTTATATACCTTAATGTTACAAATGAATTATTTGCTAAATCTGTTCTTGCTACTGAATATGTGACATTAAGGTTGAATGGGGTTTTTTTTGGTATAGGTCTTACTGGCTGGACATGCAAGAAGATCTCAGGTTTTACTCATCCTTCTTAATAAATTATATAAATATGACATCTGTACATCTGCCTTAAAACAGAGACCTTGATTTATGAAACAGTATAATATTTAAACATAATTTTAGTAGTTATGATTGACAAGAACATTTTACCAGCTTTAGGATTAATCTGCAACTGTGAGAGATATATATATATTAGCAACAAGTTCAGCATAGTATTTTGCACATTGTGATTGAAAGTTCATAAGAAGAGTTCAGGCTATTTCCTTTTGTAGTGACACAATACTCGGGCACTGAGCATTCTGATTTGAATTTTACCTATATAGAAATCATAAAGTATTGTCAAGGCAGAATTAATCTGTTTAGGGTTTTTTTTCCTCATTTCATTATGAAGAGAAAAATGCTGACTATGCTTTTAATTCTAATTCTATATTATGGCTAGTTTTCCATGGCCAAAGTGAGGCTACTTCCATGTTTTGAGTTGAAGCAAATATCAGTCATGTTTTGCTGTCTAAGAAAGCCATGGTTCTTCAACTGATTTTATTGGAAAAACAGGGAGTTGGAAGTTATACATCATTCTACCATCTCCCTCTAATTCAAGGAGTAGTAAACAGCATTCACATGTACTTTGAAGTACAGATTACGGTGGATTTGCTACTACTTGAATTTATACTAGAATATAATCCCTATTTCCTATTCAACACACATGGGATCACAAAAAAAGGGGGCTGAAAAAGACCTCAGAAGGTCACCTGCCCTGTCTCTCATTCTCAAAGCAGAATCAATAATACATAAACCATTCCTGACAGTATTTGTCCCACTTGCTTTTAAAAACAAAGCAGTGACAGAAAAAAGACTAGCTTCCTATGCAGTCCACCCCACTGCTTCACTATCTTACCATTGAAAGGTTTTCCTAATGCTTAGTTTAAGTCTTCCTTCCTGCAGTTTAGGCACACAAGTGGCCTTATTTCCAGTGAAAATGGGGAACAGTTTCTTACTTTCCTCATTGTGGCAGGTTGTAGCATATTTGAAGATGAGTATGTCTCCAATCAGTATTTTTTCATAATTCATAATTATAATAATGATTTTTATAATTTGATGTCATAATAATAATTTTTATCATTTCATAATGAATAATGAATAATATTCATTGTTTTCATATTTTTTCATAATTTTCATAATTCCCAGTCCATGTAGCAGAAAGGACATTGCAGCAACATGAAAGTAGTAGTTCAAGGTCATTCCCTTTTGTGGTGGCACAAGGTATTTAAGTGATCATGAAATCACAATGGAGGAAATTACAGATATTAAGATATGTCCAAGTGCAATGCACATTATAGTCAAGAGAAGGACTGAACTGAATCTGCAATAAGTGAAACCAAATGTCTCACTACAGAACATGTCCCAGAAGAGGTGTAATTTTCCAGGAGAACACCTAATTCTGTATGAAGCTTAAGTTTCATTCCAGAGATATCAAAGAGTAGCTGGAGAGTGTCTCTAATATTTCTGAATACTCTCAGAAGGTGATGGTATATTAGTGTCATATGTTTTTATATGATGCATCACTGTTAAACAACCAGAACAAAATTCTTCGAATTTCATTTACATGCTTTTGATTCAACTTTTTTATAACACTTAATTCTGGCAAAAAGAGTTGGAAAAAAGTTAAAATGAAGCTTCCATGATAGCTGACCCAGGAGACTATGAAATGTGCTTTCATAAGACTTTTCTCTAATAAATATCGATCACATTCTGTTGGCAAAAAGTGTGCCACAGTGGAATAAGGAGGAGAGGCATTTCAAAAAAATTGATTTAACATGAAAGCATAGCTATGCAGATGAAGATTTAGTTTTTCTAACTTATTCCACCTTTACAGGAACTTCACTGGATCCCTAGAACAATATTGGCAGGGCGTGACCACTGGCATGTCTTGTTCTGTGTAGCTCTTGTGTAATTGCCTTGTTTCATTGCTTCAGCTTTAGTTGGAAGGCATTAAAAAATTTAGTAAGTACTGCTACCTAATCTTTACTTGGTGTCTACTTGCTTTCAAGAGTACAGAGATCTCCTATTTCCTGCCTGGAACCTTTTAATTTTGCACCTGGCTTGTGAAACAGATTCCTAGACAGCCTTAATTATTTAACAAAAGCAACGACTTGGTGTTCTGCAACATCAGGGTCTTTTGTTATATAAAATGTAACTATGTAAACATGAGACTCTCATCCCTAGTCTTCCTCATTTCCTTTTATGAAAGATGAGAATAAATGTATTGACCCTTCTTGCTTCCAGTACAAGCACTGAGAAGTTTGCTTCCATATTTTCTTCTTTGCATTTAGGAAATTTTTACAATGCAGGATCTGATAGGTCAATAAACTGAGGCTTTCTTTTAATTTATTTTTGAAGTGCAACATTGTCTCCAATGCATTAATGATGGTCAAATAGATATTCCACTATGCCCAAAGTTCATGGCAAGTGCTTTTTTTTTTTAGAAGTCAGGTCCCCTTTTGGAGACATACTTCCATTTTATAATTAGAATATTGCTTCCCTTCTACTTGTATTGAATATTTCACTACCCAAGTGTGACTTGACAATGATATTTAAATTAGAACAAGTTGAAATGGAAAATATTAGCTAAAAAAATTCTGAGAGAAATGTTCTTTTTTTAATTAGGAAAAAATAACCACCTTTATGTAATTCCAATTAAACCTAAACTATTATAGATAGGCCTGCTAGCATTGCTGATTACTAGGTAATATTTGGTGCTTCCTATATCAAAACTCTTTGTCCATAGTTAGGTATTTTCTCAAGCTGGAACTTTTTTCTGGAACAGATGCAGAAAAGTGGTAAACTAGAGCCTTACAGGCTGTTTTGGTTCCTGTGGCTGAGAGTAGGTCTGGGCAGCAGAAATGCAGACAGAGCATGCCTCTCTTTTGCCCTCAGTTGCCCAGCTGCTGGACCTAAACAAGCACCAGGCTGGAAAAGAAAATGTAGATCAGGGAGCCAGCCCAACTGAAGGGGAATTGTCAGGGAGGTTGTTGTAGTGACTTGCTGACAAGGGGGAAGTGGAGACTATGACTGAGAGCAGGGCAAAGACGAAGTAAACAGCATCTTCCCTGTTCTGATCTCTTTTCTTTTTTAATGGAAGGCTATTGGGAAGTGGAAGGACAAGGGAGGTATGAATAGAGTTATGATTTTAGTTTTTGGTGCAGTCACTCAGAGCACAACATTGATCCTTTGCAGAGTTGTCACAGTAATGTTAAAAATTTAAATGTAAAAAATGTTTCTATAATAGTATATATAAAACAAGGGATTGCAGAAGTAAATAATTAATTTAAGCCACTTTTCTTGCTTACTGGCAAATTGCAGGAGTATTTTGCCCTCATTTTCTTCTCACTGCCATTCCAGCTCCATCCTCTCTAATGATCCCACTTCTGTTTTGTCTCTGACTACTCTTAACCACACACAAAAGTTGTCTGTCTTTCTCCTATCAGTACCATCCCAAGGCACAGCAATCTATATCAGGAGGGATAAACTGCTGACTTTTGCTCTTGCATACATTTAGGAAGGATGAGATAGCAGTACATCCACCTCATCATCTAGGCTTACAATATTTTCAAGCTGCAGTACTTTTACTGCTGAAATTCTGGAGTTAAATGGAGACCAAAACTTTTATTTCTGAACTCTGACATTATTTTATTACTCATTAATAACTAAAAATAAAATAAATAAATGTTTGTTTTAGGGCAAAAAGTTGCAGGCTTTGGACAGGGAAATTGCTAGTGATCTTCCCTATAAGCATATGTATGTCTATGTAAAGACTGATGGAGAAATGTTCTCAATGATATCTGTTCCCTAGGTGCAAGAGATTTGCTCAAGGAAAGTCAAAGTTTATGGCTTGTGCAAAACATTGTGATCACATCTTGCTAAACACACTGATAAAGATCAGCTTTTGTGTTTATTTAGACCAAGACTCTAGGAATTGTTGCATTGAGAAATGACAGATGTTTCGGCTCTTGCAGTTGTTGAGGAAGGATTGAATGGGAGAATTAAAAATAATATTTAAGTTCCTAAAGTGAGGTTGGCAAGCAGAATGTGATCTTTTATATGAAGTCTTTAGCAGGGGATGAAGAGATTCGTTTGCCAGTGTAATAAACTAGTAAATGAACAAGACTCTGTTCCTGTCAAGTGAAGCTGGAAGATTGTTCAGTTCAAGTGGAGGCACTTAGGTTTTCTATCCCAGCATTCAAACTGTGTTTTGCCAAACAATCACACATAAAATGTACAATGTCTGTAAAAGCTAATGCATTTTCCCCAGGTAAGGAAATGGTTATATTTAACCTCATGTCCAAGTAAACCTGAAGATGGCTGTTCATTATTATATTAATGATTTTAATATAGTAAGTTTATTAATCAAAATGCTAGGTGATAAAAATAAAAATTATGAACACATTTTTATGAATTCTGGCAACTTGCAAGTCGTTCATTATGGACAAGATTATCAAAACACTTCAGCCTTGGGCTAAGACTCCCATTGTCATCAATGCTTGTCAGCTGGAGTGGGCCTCACTGACTGCCTTTGTTTTGCAGGAGACAGGATGATTCAGGCCCATCATTTCTGATTCTTCTTCACATGCCCATTTCAGAACTGCCCACAGACTCAAAGTTTCAGGCATGAATACTGAAATATACACCTATTTGTAAGAAAACATGTGGTCATGCATAATGTTCATAGCCTAGTTGTGTTTGAACACCCTTTGCAATGGTATATAACAACAATTGTTATGAAAAAGACTTAAAAAAAACTTTCCAGGCCAATACACAAGTTAGTTACATTTTTAGAGAGGACTTGTACCTCAGGATTCAGAGTTGGGTAAGATGCATGGGTGTCACAGGGCTTTAGGCTATCCCACTGATCCTCTCTTTTGACAGGTGGTGGATGTCCAAGATAAGCTATTGCCTGATTGTTATTGACACATTGTGGATAGGAAAGAACAGCTGCAGCACTCTGGGCAGAGGGACCCATGGGCTTGAGTGAAGAGACCCTTCCAAAAGATCTTATGGATGACAATGTCTCAACTGCAATTTGCATTTTCCTGTTTTTTATTTACTTTTTTGATAAGGCTAAATCCTGTGAAAAGTTGGAATCTGCTGTTATACACAGTATGTACAATCCCTTATCAGTGTGTAATGAATACTCATTGTCAAAAACGCTGGGAAAAATTCTGTCAGCTTCAAAGAGAGGTGGCTTATTCTTGCAGGCACAGATTATAATACATCTTCAGAACTGACTGAGGGATATCCAGGGGGCAGAAGTATGTTCTCTTGTTGTTGCTAGAACTATTTTCCTCTTTCTTCTCTTTTCCTTTTTTTTTCTCCTTGAGATAAATAAATAAGGAGGATATTTGAGATTTAAAACAAAGTTGTAAATTTAAAATAACCTCTCTCCATAATGAATTGTCAGTTACTTATTGATTTTTTAGCTACACAGTCTGTAAACATTTCAAATTAAGCATGTCTTGCCATGCTGCTCCTCTGCTTGAAGGAAATGTTATCAAATCCTGCTCCAAAGCCACATGCAAAGACCATTGCTGAGGTGTTTTTGTGAGTGAGGAGGTTACCACTAGCTCTCCTCCATGACATCCAATAGTGCTGTGCATATGGAAGCAGGAAGAGAGAAAGGGAGCTTCGAATTTATTGCACTCGCTCTTCTTCACTCCATTAGGTTATCATTTTTATTCATTTTTGCCCTTTCCATCATGCCTGTACCCAAGGGGTCAGCATGTGAACAGCACTATATAGTGTAAACATCGCTGTGAAATAGCTAATTTGCCACAGTGGCAGGGGGTCTCATTGCTACTCCTCCACCTCTTTTTTTCTTTCAAACATTTGACAGCACTTCCTCCTCCTGCCACCTCCTGACCTGAATCAGAGACACAACGTGTGATCATTTGTTCATCAATTATGTAACATCAGCAGGACAGGAGGTTTTGCAGGGTCTAGATCCCCCCGCCCTTTTCTCCAAGTCTTTACTCTCTCCTAAAACTTTATACAAGATAAAATGGGCACAAATAAAGTCTTGCCTAAAGACCAAGTAAACAGACTGGGGGCAGTGGGAACGAGCAAGAGTGAGCAGAAGGGTGCTGTTGTTTCTGCTTTTAACCTTTTTTGATGTGTGAGTGCAGATTCCCATATACCGTCTGCACTAAGTCAATGCAAACTCTTCTTTCTGGTTCTTAGCCCTCTAGTGCCTGAGTTTTGTCACATCCACAGTTTTCTTTCTTTCTCCCACAGCTTTTATGTGACCCCCAAGCTCATAATATTCCACACACTGAGTGTCAGCTAAGTCCAAACAAAGAGACCTTTCTACTCTGGCAGAAATTCGTTAAAGTCTCCAGCATCAGAATTTATGGCAGCTTTCTTTTGAAATGCTTGACATTTCCTCACAATTTCTTAGATATACTTGGTGGGTAAAGTGCATCATCTTTGTTTGAATTTATCACACATAATAAGCCATTTTCTCCCAGTTTAATGTCATCCCCTCGGTAACCAGGAGGTCAGAGGCAACAACGCAAAACCAGCAAATTTGTCAATGGAATGTGTAAAGCTTAGTATAAATTTATCTTGTCCTAATCCCTTGGCCGCTTTTCATACCATGATTTTTCATATGCATATGAGAATTTTCAGAGTATTGGTTTCTCACACATTTCACTGCCTGTGGACAGAGCTGAAATACTGGCTGAGCTGTCAACTTCCATCAAGGCAAATTAAAAAAAGAAGTTCCATACAGTAAACTGTGTTTCACCTCCCAACCTCCACACTCATTGAAGATGAACACTGCTCTCTCTATATTTTTTTTACTTGCAGAGAACTTGCCAGATTCTCTGTAGAAATTAAATTAAATAAATTAGACCAATTGATAACTTTTTCTCCTCATGACCTGTGTTTCGCTGAGGCCCAGAATTCCTGTTTTCTAGAAACCTGATATATATAGAAAGGAAGAAGGAAAGTATGAAAGAGAAAAGAATTTCAGTTAATGCCTCAGATCATACAAGCAAAGACTTCAAATGGCAGTAAAACTCACAGAACAGTTCTCTTTTCCTGGATACTCTCTCCCTGCACCTAGCCATAGCTGTGACATTTCAAGGTGAAGATCCACTGCTGCAGAGGTTACCTAACTGTTTATTCTTAAAATAACTTTGAAACTTCAGGCCTGCTTCTTCTTAGAAATTTGGAAAAGGTCAGTACATTTATTAAAGGGATAAATAGCTGATGTTAACTCTTAAAACAAGGTATCCCTGAAGACATTTACTGTAACCAGGAGTTATACTGAATTTTATTAGACCAATTTTGTGTGTTAAAGGAATTCTGCAATACTCCTGTAGTCCCAACTTTAGTGTGAATTTTCAAGGGGACTACACACCAGGAGGAAAAACAGGAACAATTCCACGAATATTTCTCCAATTTATTAGCTGGGGAAAAAAATTAATCACAAATTTGATCAAAATGGAAAAAAAACATGTTGCGCATGTAAAGCTGAAGGTAAAATAAATGAAAATCCAACAGTAAAACTATTCATCCTAGTTTAATGCATTAAAATTTTCCTATCTAACTGAGGACTTCATGAGGGCAAGTTCTTAAATGTTAAATGTTTTTTTATTGATTTGTATTCCGAGAGATGCAGCAAAGCAGAAACATATGTCTCAAACACCTACAGCACATCAGGTATATTAATGATTTTCTGGTATACTCTAAATGTGTTACACCAAACAATTTTGAGGGTGGTGAGGTGTAGTGTTAGTTTTTGTGTGGGCAACATCCCTTTGAATGGATGACAATAGGCTATGCAGAGTTACTTTACAATCTTAACCACTATGTGATAGATGGACCTCCTCTGCTGTGTAACCATTAGACCCCAAATATCTTTTGGGTAATCAGAGGTTCTCTATTATATGGTTTACTGGGAGGAGCAGCATAGCAGGAATGATTCAGTGCAATTTCCTTTGTAATGATGAGTGAGGATTAAGCAGGTCTGAGACTCAGACAAACTGTGTCCTGTTTCTCTGTTCATTTCCAGTCTCCTAACTACAAGCACAAAATCTGATCAGGACAGTAATATTTCTGTTCACGATCTGCTCTAGAGCTAGGAGAGATAAAAGCACACAACAGTTTAATATGAAGGAAAACTTGGTTGAGGAATCCCAAGGACTCATTGCTTTGGATTCTTGCTGACTTCTTATCATTCATTTCTTCTGTAACACAGCTCACGCAGCTCTGCATTTGTACTCTTGCATCATAGGTTGTTACATTTATAGGCAATGAAAGGAACCATTTCTTTATGCAGAGTTTAGTCATCATGGTATTTTGTACCAGTGAAGGTCTCTGAGACAATTTACTGGAACAGACTAGATAGAATGACTGCATTGTGTTTTCACTAACAACAACATTTGTGACTATGTAATCAAAGCAAGTGATAGTCAAATTCAGCACTTCAAGGGGACCAAACATTTGCCTTTGAGGATCAGAAATTAAGACATGACATTGAAAGTACTGTACAAGTAGGCAAATACCCAAAAAGATTCTCATCCACTCCTGCAGCACAGGAACATTCATTTGCTGGAAGTAATACTAGAGAAAACAACCTCATCTGTTCTGGCAAGTCTGTTTTTATTATTATTAAAGATCAGCCCACAGATAACCATTTTGGAGCTATGTTCTGTCTGGGTTTGTGTTGGTTACTCCCTCATGAAAGGTCTGTAATAGATGATAGGAAAAAAAAGGATATTTAATGTAATTTCACTGGATGCTTTAAACATATTTTTAAAATAGGAACATTAGTATTTTTAATATTCTTAACCAAAATCTCCAGAAATTATGCATTTCACCAAACATATGTGACATGTGACATTTTATGAAATAAGGATTGGGTGCAGGACAAGAGAATTTAGCTACCAGCTTTAAATAAGTGCATTAAGAAGCACTTTGAAAGTCATTTGTGAAAGACATGTGGAAGCTAATGCTGTGAATTTATCTCCTATAAGGAAAGTTGTGTTGACTAGCTTGGGAAAGAGAGTTAAGAAACAGATGGAAGTTTGGGACTAGCATGAGACTTTAAGTACATCATAGTACACTTAATTCTCTGCTATTCTTTGTATGATCTCTTAGTTGGTTCCTTTGGAAACAATAAAATGGAAAGCTTTCCAATGGTAAAGCAATGAAATACAACTATTGGATAATATAGTGCTTCCTTCTGTTTCGCTAGGTGACTGTTTAAATCCATTTAGATATGTGTTTGTCATATTTTTCTGGAGAATTATACACTTTGTTATTTCTATAATTGCAAGGTGCAGTAGAATCTTTGCAAAGCAAAAAAAAAAAAATAAAATTCACAAATAACCCCAAAATAACAGAAATAGCCCCAAATAATACCATTTGAAACATTAAAGCAGATAATTATTAAGAAGCAAACAATTGATTTTGAAGACCAATATACATATATTATATATATAGTTGAAAGGATATATAGTGATCATTAACTTTAGAAATCACTGTTTTGATAAATATCTTACACAGAAAATAATCTAGACACCTGCAGTTTCCAGTGTCACAAAGAAGGACCATCAAAGACTGATGACGATGACATTTCTTTTTTTTTTTCTAAGGGGAGAAAGTTATCAATTTGGGCCTTATTCTTCTAGATAAGCACTACTTTTCTTTAGTTTCTTAAAGCATAGTCCTAAATGGTCCTGAGCTACTATCTGATTTTCTCTTTTGTCAAAGTATCACATAAAGGTATAAATCTACTATATTGGCATTTATACATCTGACCATGTTAAGAATAAAACCAGAGAACTAGAACTGACAAAATGCATAATTTTCTACTTTCTTAATAGTCTTTTTTGTTTCTCATGGAATGACCATATTTAATCAACTGACATTCTGCTGTGAATAAACATGTATGGTATTACAACACACGGTACACAGTTATTCATATTTCAAGACAACATTCTGTCACTCATCAAAGGTAAAAGTTCTGAAATTTGCTTTGTTATTCCAGGCCTTTTGATTTTACATGGCAGCTGATCTTACTGATCTTTTGCAGTAAATTGCAGAAATCCAGGGTAACTTAATTCACTTAAATTGAGAGCAGTACAAGAGATTAGCAGGAAACTGAAGCAAAGGGTTGAGAGTCTAGTGATGACTTTTCAGTATTTATTTTGCTGTTGCCTGATTTTTGAAGTTATGTTGAGGAGCACTTATCAGGTAAATTAGTGATAACCAAGGATGCTTAGTTAGTGCTATGTAGACCTTTGTTTTCTGCTTGTTCAGCCTGTTCAGTTTGGTGTTTTTTTCTTAGAAGTTTGTAATAGAAGATCTTAGAACATAACAAATGCATCATTGCATTGCATTTTGTGGTCATTATAATATCGCTGATGACACTGTTATTGAAGAAGGACAGAAAACGTAATGTATGGAAAAATACTTCTGTTCCTGCTGGTTTTGACAGCATTTGAATTCTTACTGAATGATTTTCAGACACAAACCTGAATTGAAACATATTGATGCTATACATGGAAATAGCTTTGGAAAATATATGACTGATTGGATGCCAAGGTCAAATATAGAGTCACTATGAAGAACTACGTCTTGACCTCATGCTACATCTGAGTTCTTGCCAAGTTCTCACTGTTAAAGTTCTTTTCAGTCTCAAATGTTTTCCTTCCTCTATTGTCTAACCAAAGGTGGACTTTAGTAAATTCCTCATGGTTGTGTTGTTCTGTGGCTCTGTTACTCATCATGTACACAAGCAGGGTCCTAAATCTGTTGTCATTATACTGAAATTGATTTTTCAGTAAAGATAGGAACTGTTGTGTTCCACTTACATAGTAGAGAGATTTCTGTACATAAAGTGGGAATGTGCTATCCTAGAAAAACATTGTATTTTCCTTGTATTCATATCATTCTATGGCCAATGAGAAGATAACCACTTCCCACTGGAAGACTCTTTCAACTGAGCAGCCTGAGGCAAATTAGTTATAAATATTCAACTTAATTTTTTTTAAATGTAGTCTATTTTTGCATTCATATTACTTTCAAAATGTCTTGAATATTTATACCTAATAATGAAATTCATTAAAAATACTAGTGAATGACAGATAAATAAAAATACACATTGAATTAAAAATATGGGATGCATTATTAACAATGAAATTATTAAAGGATGGAACTGTCAGTGGAAGTGATGGATTTTCCATCTTTTGATTTCTCCAGAAAAACACTAGTTCCTTCTCTGTAAACATGCATTTGTCAAACACACATTACTGCACTTAATACAGTGTTAATTGGATGAAACCTATGATCTGTGAGATATATATATATAGAGAGAGAAATATATATATATATTAGAACCCTTCTGGCCTTCAAGTCTCCAAATCAGAGCATTTCTTGTGTATTGTTTCAGAAATTAAGAGGTAGGAGAACAAACACAAGCAAAGTTAATGCACAGAGTGTGTCCTGTCCTTTTCAAAATGATGCAAGTGCAAAGTATGTATTTACGAATTTTTACTTGATAATAACTCTGAAAGCATGTGGCACCTCAGTTTTGGTGTCTGTTTACAAAAGAGAGCAATAACTATTCATTTGATGTTGGGCTTATATGGGAAACTGTGATCTGGTCTGAGTTAGAAGTTTACTGCGCAACCTGAAACTAGGCAGGTTTTCTATTGTTTGTTTAATTTCAGATGTTTTGTGGAACTCTATTTTAAACCAAGCATGAAGTTACCTCTATAAACATCCTAAATTGGAGCTTGGTTAGTTAAACTGTTAGGTCCGTGTTGTTAAGGGCCTACCTCTATAATTTTTCTATGTGTCTTAGCTTATGAATGGCATGCACTGAGGAGCTCTGTAATCTAGCAGAAAGGGACATATCCAATGGCTGGAAAATGACACAGGTAAATTTGACCATGAAATTAAATGTAATAACTATGAAGATTAGCATGTCCAAAGAAGAGTAACGAAGCTGGTGAAGTGCGTGGAGTGCAAGTTTGATAAGAAGTATCTGAGGAGCTGGGGGTGTTTGGCCCAGAGAAAAAAAAAGATTCAGGGGCAACATTTTTGCTCTCTACCACTACCTGAAAGGAGGTTGTAGACAGGTGGAGGTTGGTCTCTTCTCCCAAGTGACAAGAGGTAGGACAGAGGAAACAGCCTCAAGTTGCACCAGGGTAGGTTTAGATTGAATATTAGAAAAAATGTCTTCCCTGAAAGTGTGGTCAAGCATTAGAACAGGCTGCCCAGGGTAGTGGTGGAATCACTATCCTTGGAAGTGACCAAAAAATACGTAGGTGTGATGCTTAGAGACACGGTTCAGCGGTGCATTTTGTAGTGCTGCACAACCACTAATGGTTGGACTCAATGATCTTTGAGGCCTTTTCTGATCTATATGATACTCTGATTGATTGTCCTTTTTTTGTTGTAATTTTAGAATGTTGAGTTTAGGCAATTGGAAGTTCTAGGGTTAATATAAGGGCAGTAGAGTGAAATTTACTGCTCTGTAATATAAAGTCATATAGGATCAGCCTATTATTTCTTCTATCCTTAAAGTCTTGGAATCTATCCTGCATATCAAGCCAATATTATGTTTGCTTTCCTCCCTTAGGCCCCCTGTTCTACTTAGAAATGTCTTTAGTATTTATTCCATTCAGATTACTTTAATCAAGTGGACAGAGCCTAGGTAAAAGAGGAAATCAGACCTCCCAAGTTTAAAGCAGCTGGCTGGTAACGTGTGAGAAATGACAGTAGAGGAGAAGCGAAAGACCAAAATATTTGATTTCATGACTTTCAGATTTATAGAGAGCAAGAAGTAATTATGTATTACTCTGAACCTATTACTAAATCCTTTAAGTGACAGCCCAGAAAATACACGGCCATTTTTACTAAATAAAATTAAAACAGAAACTGCAGTAAGATACTGAGAATAATCAATGAGATCGTGTTGTCATGCAAGTTACAATAATGATACTTTTTATTTTTCTCTAGGGCACTGTCTTTTCCTTCTCTTCAGCATATGTGCCCCAGAACAGAGATCTAGCATCTATATAACAGTAATGCTGTTTAACCCAGGACATATGATTAACTGATTCACCTGCTAATGTTGTAAGCTGAACCTTTCATAAATATTTCATCCCCTTTAGGGACATTGTCTTGTGGAGAAGAATATAGTTAATTAATAGATTAATAAAGAGAGAGGGAAAAGAAAAGGTAGTAATCATGTCTTTTGTGTTTAATAGACTGTTTTTTATGAAAATTACTACATTTTGTTCACTGCTTAGCCCATACTATCAGATAAATCTTCATTCTGAAGATATACCTTCCTATATACAAGCCAAAAGAGAACCAGTGTGAAGAAAATATGTATTCATATGTGAAAGTGGAACAAGCATATTTTCCCTTGAAAGCAGAACTCCAGTTGTACTCACCCTTAAAAACTAAATATGGAAAACACAACTGGCTTTATGTCTAAGCTGCTTTAGGCAGCTTTTTATTTTTTTATTGCTGTTTGTGAGGTTGGTTTCTCAATATTATTTGACATATATAAATCAGATTATATAGGACTCTTGGAAAAAGAATTACAGTAAAATGTAGAATAACTTTCCATATGTTGCTGCAAATTTTATCAAGATTGTTCACCAGAAACAGAACCACAGAATAACAGAATTTGCTGAGTTGGAAGAGACCCACAAGAACCATCGAGTCCAACTCCTGGCCCTGCACAGTACCATCCCCAAGAGTCACACTTTGTGCCCAAAAGTATTACCCAAAAGCTTCTTGAACTCTGTCAGGCTTGGTGCTGTGACCACTGCCCTGAACAGCCTGTTCAGTACCCAACCACCCTCTGGGGGAATCACCTTTTTCTAATATCCAACCTGAACTTCCCTGACACAGCTTCAGGCTATTTCCTTAGGTCCCGTCACTGGTCACCACAGAGAAGAGATCAGTGCCTGCCCCTCCTCTTTCCCTCATGTGGAAGTTGCAGACTGCCATGAGGTCTCCACTCAGTCTCCTCTTCTCCAGCTGAACAGACCAAGTGTCCTCAGCCACTCCTCACATGGCTTCCCCTCAAGGCCCTTCACCATCTTCATTGCCCTCCTTTGGAAGCTCACTAATAGCTTACTGTCTTTCCTGTATTGTGGTGCCCAAAACTGCACACAACATTGCAGGTGAGGCCACCCTAGTGCAGAGCAGAACAAGACAATCCCCTCCCTCGACTGGCTGGTGATGCTGTGCCTGAAGTGCCCAAGGACAAGGTTGTCTCTTCTGGCTGCCAGGGCACTGCTGACTCATATTCAACTTCTTGCCATCAGTTTGCTTTTCATTGTCTGCCAGAATGCATATATTGTTATTTAGGTGTGACAAAGAAAGAGAGTGAATATATCAGATAAATTCAGTACCATAGACTTTATCTGTAATAGACAGAAACTACAAGTGTTTCATCATATGAATTAATGGAAAAAGAGTGGTCCATATAATCAAGTCATTATGTTTTTGCAATTTTAAAATATTCTTGCTATATATTTTGTTCTGAACCAAGCCTACAGTCAGGTTGACAAATAAAGGAAACTGAGGAGTGAATGAAAGTTCTTTACATTAAGATGTCATTTGTACATGCAATGTTTTGAAATTACAGAACATTTTTCTACATGCTGTGCACAGAGAAATTTGGATTTCTTCTCAATAATATGCTGTGCTGGTTTAAAGGTAAACCAGCAGAAAAAATGAACACCACTCAAGTCAGAGTTATAATTTACTTAAAGATTACAATAAATACAATGATACAGCGATAAACTGGTTTTAAGCCACAGAAACAGATATATTAGCCAGCACTCTGGGACATGAGCAGAACAGTGTTCATTAGCCCCTGCGCTGAGCACCACATGGTCCCCCTGAGTGCAAAGTCAAAGGAAAGGAAAACCTGTTGGTGAGGATGATGGTCACAGTTCTGTCAAATTAATAATTGCAGTCTTGTTGAGAGTGGCAGTTGCAGTCCTATTGAGGTTCTGGTCCTTCTCTGGATCTGATGAGTAGTACCAGAACTCCCAAAACCCAAAGATTATATATGCTGAGGTTCAGGTGGGAATGTCCAGTGCCTCCCCCAGGGCAAGAAGTTTCACAGTGAGTGATTTTACTCTGTGAGTCATGGGATATTTTTGGAATCTTTGATGGTCTAAGTCGTTGCAGCTGCCTATATTATGCCAATCCCTAATGGCCCATTAGCAGACATGACCCTTCAGGCTGGGTGTGAAGGTGCTAATGCCTCCCCAGATAGGAGTCATGATGGCTGAGTCATTGGCATGAATGCAGAAACACTCCCTTGTCTCACCAGGTTCTTTAACACTGAGTTTGTAGCCTGAGGTGTCAGGTGTACCCTGGGCAGCTGCTGCAAACGATCTGTTATTAACACTTCATCAGAAATTACACAGAGGGTGTAGAATACACAGTTCTGGTTATACACACATAGTGATAAACTGGTCATAGTCCCTGTAACTAGGACACATATCAATATGCCATCATAACTGAAGCTACAGTTTCATCTCAGAAAAGAAATTGTCAGTAAAAATCAAATTCTGATTCAAAAATCCTAGTAACAGTAGTAGAAATTTAGTCATTAACTGCAATTTTATTTAACTGGCAACAGAGTCTACTTATTAGAAATGAAAGAAAAATATACATGTGGAGGGAGTGATATCCAGGTTCTTTGAAATCATTGGATCTTGTGTGAGAAAAGCCATACAGCTACCTTTCTTGACACATTTACCCTGTCCTTCCTTGTCTGTTAAAAAAAAAAAAAATCACAAAAATGGCATGTTTTAAGTGCATATAAGACTACTTGTACCTTATATCAACTTCTCTCCCTGTCTCTGAACACCGCCCCAAAGTCAGCATCTGATGTGTGAACCTTTTTCAGCCTTGACATGCCAGATATATCAGAGGCATTTTGATGTATTTGCAATAAAAAGGGAACTGCAGCAAGCTTGGAACCAGTGAAATTTACTGTTGTGAAAATGATGGCATTTTGATCCTGTGCAAGTCTCTAGCCCCTGCTCCCATCATCCAGAATAGCAGAAAAACAGTTGCTGTATAAAGTTTATTGAGGCTTTGGAAAGCATCTGTAACTTCTGAGCAATGTAATCCCAGTCAGTCTACTTCTTGTGAGAACTCCCAGTGATTCAATAGTAAACTACAGTATACCTAAAATATAGGCTATCCAGGAGTCTCAGGCGGTGTTAGCCACATATTTTTTCTGATGACAAAAAGGAAAATCAAGATCTTTAGAGGAAGCATACAGATTTTGTTCTAGATTTCCACTTATAAATATACAGTCATTTAAAAAATATAAATATTATAGAATCTTCTCTCTTTAAAAGCATACATTGGTAACAAATTCTATCTGATAACAATAAATCAGTGGACTAGAGATTCTCTTAGCTTAGTCTACAAAGCTGCTTATACCAAAACCCAGTGCTGTACTATGTTTGGTTTCAAACTAGATATCCACATTTTGTAAAATCCAGAATCCTGCTTCAACACTTCCGTGAGAAGATTCTTATTAATCAAAGACAAAGATTTTTCAGAAAGAAAAAAAGCAACAGATTTGCTGTTGCTGATTAAGGCCAGATGCTGTGAGTTTTAATCCAGCTGAGTAGCACCTTAGGCTGTTGGACTTGCTGGAATACAGGATGGCAATTCAGTTCAGGTTCTTAGGAATGACTCTTGCAGTCTAGAGAAAGAATAGGAAACAATGAAGATATAATTTACTAGGGTATAAAGGTCTGACTGGTGGCTAAAATTTCTTTTTAGATCCTACTGCATTTTATGCCTTTGAAAAGGGAAAAGGGGAAAGTGGCCAGAAAAAAAACTCCAGCTTTGCTTTCAAGAGATTTTACCAATATTTTATCCATGAGCAGTGGATTTTTTCAAGTACCTCCCTAACAGACCTGACCTGGATTCTGAATGTGTTTTCTGCTTAGGCTGTGCCTTGTGCACTGGCCATGTGAATGATGATTTTTTAGTGTTAAATTCAACTTCAAAATCAGCAGAATAAAAAATGCCTCTTTGATCACCCAAGAAACAGAGGTGCAATTTCCAGAAATACTTCCAAAGGGTTTTTTTTTATTTGCAGGCTATTCAATAAGAAGATTGCAAGGTTCTGTTTGTTTTCTCATTTTAAGTCATCCACATGCAGTGCAGTAGAAAAAGAGCTGAAGGACATGAACCATGTAGTAAATATAAATCAGCATCGAACTAGAAATGTCAAAATTAGAATCAGTTTAAGATATGTTTAGGGCATGCTGACTCACAAATGTCAACCTAGGCTATGCACAAGCTTATATATATATATATATATATATATGTATATATATGAAATAAATTATCAAAATAACTTTTTGTTCAATTTTAAAAAATGAATGACCACTATTAGCACTCAATTTGACTTGTATTCATTGAGCATCTTTTGGAAATTGTTACAACTAATGAGATGCAGCAAAAATTAGAGATCTTTCAGCCGGCAGCAATGTAAAATATCAGTGGCCTTTCAAAAGGGGAAAGGAAATATCTGTATTTAAAAAGATTCAGTTGAGGTTCAATGACTGCAGTGTCATGAAACCAATAGCTGAGCATCAGTTGTTTTATATCCTGATGCAGCCAATGTTTAAGGGCTAATAGTCAAACCATTCACTATTTCAAACCAAGATTTGTTGCTCAAGGTAGTATATGTCTGCAGAGTTTGTCATGCTTATGCTGTTGTGCTATCAGAGTTACTACTACTTTAATATTCATACAGTGAGAGTAGGAGGACTCAAGGAGAAATAGAAGGGCAGGTATTGGTTTATTCAAATATTTGCACAAGTAACAAAACCACAGAGAGGGTTTTTCTCACTGTCTTAAATGGCACTTTCCTTTTTTTCTCTACATACTGAAGATGTATAGGTGGTGATAAAAAAGCAGCACAGAAACTTGTCTCGTTTGGAAGGACCTTGTCTCCCACTGCAGGAAAAGTGAAGTCTTTTATCTTGGTGATAGTAGGTCTGCTAGAAGATCTAGAAGAAGACAGTTTCATGAGAATGTCGTTATTTCTACATACTTCTTTTTTCTTTCTTAGATGTAATTATGAATTATTGGAACACAACAGGTCAGAACACAGCTGACCTTCAGGAGCTGAATGGTTTGGTGTGTAGGTATTCCTCTAGTAAGGAGGAGTTAGCCTATATACAACACACTTTCCAGTGTGAACAGTTAACATAAATGCCAAGTAACTTCATGTTCAATTCACCTATATTGGAAGATTTATGCCTAAAAATGAAAGGTCTTGGCCAGAAGAGGGTGCAAAATTACCTAGCAAGCACAGTCATGTTTTTGTGTATTTTAAAGACAATTTTATGGCACAAAAAAACATTGAAGAAAAATAAAAGTTGCTGTCCCTTAGCTGAGAGGAGGTTTCTGTGAATCTATTTTTTCTGAATCACAAAAAGCATCAAGACTTTGGGATAACACCAAAAGCAGACTGCTCAGTACTGAAAAAGTTATCAAGAAGCCAGGCAAAATTCAAAAAAATAATCTCCTGTGTACTACATAGACTATTTCTGAATAATATATGAATGACATGGAATGCATGTCTGGGCCTCTTCAGGTAGATATTAATCTGTTTGTATAAGTAGATACCTCAAAATCATGTGATCTTTTGTAACAATGTTGTCGTATCTCCAAAGAGGCAGTGTGATAACTTTCTTCACACTGACAGTACACTTGGTAGTATCCTGTGGCTATATAGCAGAATTAAAAAAAAAAAAAAAGAACAAAACAAAACAAATAAAACAAACAAAAAATCAATTTAAAAAATAAAAGATAATTCTCAGCATAAGTCAGAATGGCAGTCTGGTCCTCACAGGATGAGGTCTGAGGAAACATACAGGAGGGTCTCCATCATGTCAGAATGACTACGTATTTGGAAAAGCATCAAATAATAATTAATTTTATTATTGATTAATTAATTTATCAGATTGCAAAAAAGTTTTTAATTTTTTTGCTGCATCATTCACAGTAAATTGAAGTTACTCACTGAACAAAAGTGCTAACAATGTTTTGACCTGAGAATCTTCAAAGAGGAGATAGAACGAGTTTGACACTCAGACTTTTATAGCCAGCCTGTTTTAGTGGGATATCTCAATATTCCTTTCATGTGAGAAAGCATTTCAGAGAGAATCACTTTCAGGGTAGCACCAACTGTTAAATTCTTAGCTAAGGAGGAAAAAAAGAAATACTATTAAGATACTGTCATGGTTTAACACCAGCCAGCAGTCAAGCACCACACAGCCACTTGCTCACTCCTCCAACAGGATAACTGGGGAGAGAACTGGAAGGGTAAGAGATAGAAAACTCATGTGTTGAGATAAAGACCATTCAATAGGGAAAGCAAAAGCTATGCATACATGTAAAGCAAGACAAGGAATTAATTCACTGCTTCCCATGGTCAAGCAGGTGTTCAGCCTTCCCCAGGAGAGCAGGGCCTCATCACATATAACCATTACTTGGGAAGCAAAATGTCATCACTTCAAACATCCCTGCCTTCCTCATTCTTCCCCCTACTTTATATGCTCAGCATGATGTTATGTGGTATGGAATATCCCTTCGGACAGTTGAGGTCAGCTGTTCCAGCTGCATCTCCTCCCAACCTCTCATGCACCCCCAGTCTCCTTGCCATCGTGGCAGTACGAAAAGCAGAAAAGGCCTTGAGTGTATGTAAGTACTGCTCAGCAATAACAAAAACATCTCTATATTATCAACTGGGTGTTCAGGACAAATCCAAAACACAGCCCCATAAAAGCCACTGAGAAGCAAATCGACCCTACCCCAGGCAAAACCACCACAGATACTCCTTGCTTTCCAAGATATCACCGTAACTCCAAAAGCATATTTGATTTGATACACTGTTTAATTATAGGAAAAATGAACCTACTGTAACATCCATTTCCACCCTCTCCCCTGCTCTTGCAGTTTTTCTCTGGTGTAAAAAACCAACAGTGATAGCTTCAAAGTTGCATTACAGCAGACAGATAAAGACAAGTAGATATTAATAAGGCTGTGGGAGGGATGTTGTTTAATCATACAGCATTTACAGAGAAGATCCGTGGCTGCACCTGGAGCTGAATAAATCAGTTTAAGCCCTAATTATACATACCTCAGAGTAAGACATCATAGTCCTAGACAAATAAAATTCTTTTGGGTTTCTCAGACAGAATCCTTCAGCAAATGCAGTTCCAGTAATCATGGACTGCAGAAAACAGTAGCAGTGAATTGTAAATTCAGGTAAGGCAAGTGCAAGCACTTATTTTCACTTATTTCAGTTTCTTTCATATAGCAGACTCCAGACGGTTAGTTTTAAGGTAGTCAAAGATCTTGCCTGATTCACAGGCAAACAAGGTAGTACAGCAATTTTAGTGGTTTTATCTAGCAGGTGAAAGGTTAAAAATAACTCTGTGCCTGAACAGAGAAGAAAAACATTTGCAAAATAAATGTATTAAGGAAAGTGCACTTGAATTTTTAATTCACCTTGGTACTTTTTTTTCCTGTAGTGGTAAACTGCTGATGAGACTGCTTGTACTTTTGCCCTCAAGAGACCCTGGGCAAAAATGCTGCCATTTAAGATGTATCTACCTCAGCATTCATCAGAGAGCATCACAAAAGAAAAAAAAAGTCTGGTTGAAGTGTTCTAGCAGCCTTGTTGTTTTCCTGGAAAGCTTCAAATTACAGATTACCAAGAGCAAGGACTATAGAAACCCTCTAGAAGTGATGTTACTCTCCAGTTCTAGGGTATGCCTACTTCTTTTGATAGGTTGAAGTATATGGAGTACAAAGACTTGCAGAAATGAATAGTTTTGAATGTTAAAAGTATGTAATAGAAAAATGTGGTCCTAATTTGTACTGAAGTTGAACACACAGACTCCAAAGTGATCAAATCCTGCCACAACATCTGTCCTGAAACATAGCCCCACACTTCATGAACAGGCAAGTGATACTTAATCAGTGACTTAGTTTACATAGGTAGATATGAAGCCAGCATGCTGCTATTTTTCTAAAGTATATTTTTCTTGGATGGGGAAGAGGATTTGTAATCACACATCCTTGTGTGTGATTTCCTATCAAGCTGATCCCACAGAGCAGGTGCCTATCACTACCCCCAGCTGGAGGATTTAGGCTCAGAACTTTAAAGTTGTCTCAGTAACTAAAGTAACAAGAAGGGATCAAGAGAGATTTATGTTCAGTGTCACATTTGAAGCCATACATCATGCAAAATTTCCATTCTCTCAACAGGAGTTACACTGTTGTTAAATCCTACCTGATGTGTTTTAAACTTGATCCCCAGACCCTTGTAAAGCCACTATGTTGGTGCCTTTTCATCCATGAGTCTTCCTACAGGACCTGGGCTTTGCAACCAGAGATTGTGAAGGACTAGTAACAGGGAAGCTGTTACCAAGCTTTTTCTCAGCTCAGTGTACCAGAAGCTTATCTGTCTGACTTTGATCCTGAGAAGTCACATTACCTGCATTCTCTTTTCCCTCTTTTTTTGTCAAGTATTTCATGTCTGAGAGAGATTAAGCTTTTGTTACTCCTCTCAGTGCCCTGCGTCTCTCTGGCTCTCTCTTGCCCATTGCAAGTTTGGAGAAGGAACGAGTTATGCTCTTCCCTTGACTCCATTTCACCAGGAGTTCTTGCTTGTGGAAAACAGCCTGTGCTTGGAAGGGCTCCAGGCTTGTTGCACCATCTGAAGCTGCCACTTTTCATCTCTCCCTGTTTGCAATACAAGCACAGGGCAGGCACAAGAGTGCTTTTTATGCATCCCTGTTCAAGAAGCACAGTGGAGAAAGTTTTGGAAGGCAAAAAGTACCTTCATCGATATGTGTCCAACTTTGGAAAATACCCCATGGTATCACACACTTTGTATTTTTCTTCCTCTGTGTGTGGTTGGTACTGATACTCATTCTTCAAATTCTCACTCTTCAGAAAACAGGGACTTCTTGACCTGTATTCTTTCTGCTACTCTCTGTGGCTCTGTGGCTTTTGTCTGCCAGACTGCAAGGGATGTTTGCTAAAGAAATGTTTCCTCATGTCAAGTCTGAACATCTCCTGATGGATGCTGCTTTGAACAATTCCCATGCACCCTGGTTCTGGGTCCCAGGGAGAAGAGATCATCAACTCCTTCTCTCCTTGCCCTTCTCAGGAAGTCGTAGAGAGCAGTGAGATCACCCCTCAGCCTCCTCTCTAGGCAAGAAAAACCCAGTGTCCTGAACCACTCCTCACAAGACATGCCTGCCAGCCCCTTCACCAGCTTTGTTGTCTTCCTCTGGATACATTCAAGAACGTTCACAACTGTTTGAAATTGTGGGGCCCAGAATCACACACAGTACTCAAGGTGAGGCCACATCAACACCAAATACAGCAAGATAATCACTTCCTTTGGGTGACTGGTGATGATGTGTTTGTTGCATTCCCGGATGTGGTTTACCTTCTGGGCTGTCTGGGCACACAATGCTGACTGATATTGAGCCTGTTGCCAAACAGCAGCCCCAGAGCTCTTTCTGCAGGATCTCCAGCCACTCCTAATTTATACTTGTGCTCAGAAATTTAGGAAGAGGTTATCCCAGAGTGACTAGTTGGGACACCTGAAACTTCAAGTTGATCTGAGTATTAATTTTCCTCTTGGATAGCTACTTAATGATAACGAACTGCAACAAAAGTTCAGATTATCTTGGCCTTTTAGATGCAATGAGATTTGAATTCCAATTTATTAGATGTGCAATTATTAGATATATATAATATAATAATATCTTCGATTATAACAATAATATAATAATATCTTAGATTATAAAAATAAAACAATCACCTTCATACTTGCATCTCTTTATATATTGTATGATCCCTAGGTGTCTCAGAGAAAGGACTTATTCAACATTAAAACAACTCTGCATCTCACACTGAAAAATGTTTGTGAAGATTGATAATAGAAATTATTCATGCCAGTAAGCACTCTTTTAAGACTCTTTGAGTATAGCTTTGTTAGATGACCCTTTCAGCACTCATTCTGTAACAATATCCTGTACTACATTTAGCATAGTGCTTTTCAAATAGCAGTGGTCTCAGAAGAATTAAGGAAGGACGATAGTAAAAAGGCAGTTACTGAACTTAAATAAGGCCACTTTGCCATAATTTCTTGGAGAACAGTTTTTGCTGCAAAAGTGAGGTACTTACAGAAGCAGTGGTTACAGTCTATGTAGTGGTAGTGCCTTCATGAAGCTGCTTCCTTTTGATGCACGCAACAATTAAATAGAGATGAGTAGCAGAAAATAGTGATGTTTGAAGCAAAGGGAAGAATTGTGTATCTAAATGTAGACATACACCTGATGAACCCCTGGAAAATCAAGTAATGAATCTCTGTTCAAAATCAGGGCCTATCCATATATGCATCATGAGTTAACAGTTCTCGAGCCTGACTGGAGGCAGTGTTTATTCATGTTTCCCAAGTTACAGGAGTTGCCAATCCGATGGAGACCATTAACCATTAAGCAAATAATTAACTGAGGATTTTGCAAAGCAAAATGACCAGTAGCTTGAATCAGAAGACTTCCTTTTGGTATTTGTTAATACATGATGTTCATTTGACATCCCCTGCAAAATGTCATGGTTAATAAATGGTGAAGGTTGTTTTCTTTTCCGCTTTTGTTACTGAGATAGTAAATGCTTATCATTTCAAGGTCCTCCCCAGTACTTTTCAAATATTTTCCAATCATTACTTCTTCATCTTTGTAATATACTATACAAAAACTCCTAGAACATGTCATAAGATCCTACTCACTACTGGGATTATATATTCATAAAACCATTTTGTTTAAAAGACTGTATGTGTGTCAGTAGCTCGAAGAGCAGCTTCCAGTGAATGCTGAAAGTGTTGTATACAACCACCCTCACATTTCTTTTGAGTTTAAAACTGGATTCCAGAAAAAGGATTTTTATCTTTGTTCGTGGTAGAAGTGAATGCTTGGAATCTGTTACTATCTATCATAAGTCCTTTGTTCATCTGGTTAAGTACAAAGTTCATACATGTAAGTGACAGAAGATTTTATAACAATTTCTTTAATTTCCATGTTTCTTATAGCAAGAAAAAAAAGTAAAACAGTAAAGTTGACTGTATATAAAAAAACAACAAAAGATGACAAATATGAGTAATGGTTAACAATTTCAATACCAAGGAGATAAGCACCAGTAGGGAAAAACCTAAGCATATCAAATTTTGTTATGCCTCTAGGGATAGGCAAATTTTTCTCTTCCATATAAAACTTTATATAAAACTGTGCTATTAAGACATCATTGTTATATTTCCTTTTTCAAAAGATAGATTTTATAAATGTAGAGGTTTTTATAAATATTGAGGTTTGGGGATTTTAGGTTGTGGGTTTTTTCCTTAGCACAACTCTGTGCACAAAAGAAGCTAGGAGGACAGAAAGTAATTTGCTAGCTGATTTTGGCAAATAAGCCACACAGCATAATCATTTAACACTTTTAGAGTACTCTTGAACACATTTGACTTCCAAAGATGCATTATAATACAGTTCAGAGAAAACTATATCTGCCTTGTGCACAAATTAAAATCTTTTTGCTGAAAATGTAGGAAGAGTTACTAAGGCTAATATTAAGTTCATAGCATATGTCTCTTACCCATGATTTCACTGTTGATTTTATGCCATGTATAATTGTTCTGTAGGAAGGTGCAACCGGTAATATGATAATGAAAAAGAATAATCCTTATTGTTCAAGTTTCCCAAGTTTTCTATTGCATAGATTAAGAATTTTGGTATTCCATCCCTACATGGTAGAATATTTTAAAGAACTTGCCATTCCTTTTGGCCTGTAAATAATTTAATATTCAGATTTTGTATTAGGGCTAGGTAAGATCAGCTACCATTCAGTCTTTATTGGGATTTTAATTAATTCGAATAAGGATCTATCTGTCTATTGGAATTGCAAACAAGAGAAACTACTCTAATTGTTCTTATCTTCAATTGCACACAAATTTAAAAATGCTTGGTTTGTGCACTAGTTGCTGTCCCATCAACTTCATAGGGAGCAGTCTCATCAGCTTCATTAGGTATTTAGTTAAGCCAATAGTGAGGCCATGAATGCGAAATCACAGGACACAGTTTCAAAATTCCTAGCAATATTCCACTAGGATTTTACTATTTTTCACTAACAGATTGTTCTCTATGTTCTCCTCCTGTGAAAAATTAGCGAAGCTGCCTGCTGGGGATTAGAAGATTTTTATCACCTTTTTTATTATTATTTTCCTCCTCATAGTCCATTTTCTTTTTGGTGACTCTTTATTCAGTTGACTAAACTGAGCAGACAGCCGATGTACAATAAAATAGGTGTTTGATAACAGAAGGATGCAGCAAAGAGAAGCCATCCTTGTGTTTAAGACTAAGGGTCCTTTTATCTTTAATGGTCCTTTTTCTTCTTGCAACAAGATTTTTCTGTGTGAGAATGGTCTTCACAGTCAAACACACATCCCAGCAGTTGCTCTGTGTTTCACACTGAGTTCTGCAATGATAAAGATCCAGTTCCCAAAAATGTCTTGTGTTCTATCTTGATGAGGGCAGAGCTGGTGGGCTACAGCAGCCTAATTCCCATCCCTTGCTGTTCTAATCTTAGGTGGTTTTGGTTTGTGGAATACACCACCAAAGACCTTCCATAGAACAGCAGACATCTCTAAATGGGGAATTAAAAATAGATCCTGACAGTTTTCTGTCACTATATTTCAAGGTGTATTTGCTTTAAAAAAATAGATAAATATCAAACCCCACATATATGTGATACACTTCTGTTTTGTATTCTAGGCTGGTTTTCTTAGCGTTCTTCTGTGTATCTTTAGCAGAGATATCTATTAGTGTCCCATGACATTTCCTTAAAACATTCAAATATTGAATATATTGAAATAATATTTTATTATACATTATATTACTAATCTAAATTCGCATTTTCCTATGCCAAACAGACGCATCCGTAGCTTTAAAAGAAAGCTACGCATGTAGCTACACATTGTATTTCTGCATTGGTTTTACATATCAAACAAAAAAAGGCAATAAAAAGTAATGTGAATGAAAAATATTACAAAAGAATAAAAATACAGTGCTATATTTAAACCTCCCACACTGCAATTGAGTACAATTCCAACAAGCCACAGGTGTATGCCATACGCATAGGTGAAAATGTGATTATAAGAGATTCTGGGTCCACAAAGCATTTATCTCAGTATAAACATCTGTTATGTATTCAAGGCAAAAGTGTGCAGAATATAGAGCTATGACTGAGGTTTAAAATGCAGACATATTAGGAAATTTCAGGTTATTACCCCAACAGGAACTCAAAATTGATCACATTATAAAAAGGTAGTATATTTTATTAGTGTACATGATGCTAGGCTTCATGCCTTTTTCTACTGAGATGAAACTGCTTCAGCTCAACAAAGTGGGGACTACTGACTTGGAGTGATGCACTTATTTCTCAGTTATGGGATTGATGCACTCTTCTGGCAGAGGGGCTCTAAGGAACTGGGCTGTTGTTTACTGTCAATATACATTGTGTAAATCTTGTGGTTTGATTGGCTGTTCCCTGTCATAAACCAGCAATAAATATGATGTCCCCAATTTCTGTATTCCTCTACTGATAGTTCAAGTGGCCAAATCCTTTGCATTATCTACAAAAGACGCTGTTATCAGATGCTTATAATTTGGCCAAGCTTTAGCCATGCAGGATTAAATTTCCTGTTTCTTGTGTCTGCCTCTAGGTGAACATCCTTTTTAATTTCTTCTAAAACCATTTTTGGGAAAAAAATGAGGGGAAACTATTAACCACACAAGGTCTCTTCACAGTTCTCTCTTCATGTCTTGCTTCATTTCCAAAAGTGCAGACTCAAAGGCAAAAAAAATTCAGGCACTGACTGTTGGGCACTGAAAACCTCAGCTTTGTGCCGTTCAGCAGCCTGGGACATGAGAGAGTATATAATCTTGTTTATTTTCTTGGGCATTTTTATCCTTCTAACCCCAGATTAATCACATGTAAACAGGACTAAAGAGTCACTCCTATCAATCAAATAGCTTTTCACAGTGTCATTCTTCTTGAGAAATCAACAGTTCATATACAGTTTTATGGGGCTTTTAAAACAAATATTATAAGGGTAATTTTCTTTGCACCAAGGTGTCTCAGGCTAAAGGATTAGCACGCCCTCTCAGATGCAAAACTCCTATATCACTAGTAAACAGAAAACAAGAAAACACCAATATGTCACTTTGGAAGCCTAATGTGTCTTCATGTTTCATAGCTGAGGTTTGGATCACTGGTTTGGCCCACCCTGGTGTGGCCCTCTGTTTTAATGAAAATACATACTAAAACTAATGATTTTAAAAATATCACTGAGAGCTGTCAAGTGGGATTATTTTGAGCAGATTAAAAATGTATTTCCTTCCTTCCTTCCTTCCTTCCTTCCTGCCTCCCTCCCTCCCTCCCTCCCTCCCTTCTCAGAACTCTTTGTCGACAGAAGGATGGACTTGTTGCTAGGCTTGCTGGTTAACACAAGCTTCTTTGGTCGAAGAATATCACCCATGAAAACAAGTTTACAACCCATATCCTTACCAGTGCCAACACAGTGCCAGGGAGGCTGCAGTAAACAAGCTGGTTAAGACTCTAGCTTTATGAGTTTTTATTTTAACAGTCCAAAAATCTTGCACACACATGCACACAAAAAAAAAAAAAAAAAGAAGGGGAAAAAAAAAAGATTAAAAGCAAAATTCTCCTAGCCTTTTATTTTAGAGGAGAAATAGTTGTGACATTTTCAACCAAGCTTTTGCTAGAAATAAAATAACCAATTTTAACCACTCCAGCCTTCGTTCAGAGAAACAGATTTGCCCTCACACCCAGCCACCATGAAAAGATCAGTGTATCTCTGTGAATGGAGTAGAAATTAAAGCAGAATTTGACTATGTGTAATGAAATCTATTTTTTTTCTCAAAAAAAAGTCTGTCAGGTTACAAATGCAAACTCTTTCGAGTAAATTTTCCTTTCATTTTATTTCTTTCCTTTGCTTTTTTCCTTTTCCTCCCACTTTTTACTCTCTCTCTGAAACAGAATGAAAAGAGTTCTTTAACCAAACAAATGTAAATACGTAAGTGGTAGGGATTTTTTTAAAAGTATGTTTTTCAGTTCATCCAACAAAGACATATCTGTCTGCACGAATGATTCCTTACTGAATATGAATGAGAAGTCTTTTAATGAGGTACGGTAATTAGGGTCTGGCAAGCCCCCCTAGCCCCCTGTCAGTAGCTTCTCAGGCAAACAGCCATTGAATCCAGTGATTGACAAACTAGACGCTGGACATGTATTGTAGCTGATAGGGAACAATGGGTTGGGAGGCCATGGTATCTAACATACCCAGTTATTTCAGCCCCATCAAAGGGTTGGGCTCCTGGTGTGTCCATCTTGCTGTTCTTGTGGGCCTAACCTGCACATTTACCTGCCAGACTCTCCTGGCTCCTCTTAAGGCACCCATTCACAACAAGCACAGGCTGGATGTGTGCCTTTCCCGCTCCACATGTGGCCACACAGGAGCAGGTTCTCTCCTCCAGCACTCATGCGTTGCAGTGTTCGGCTCATAAATCTTTTTAATTGTTAAAAGTCTTTAACTATAGAATAGGTTTCATTATCCATTGTGTTTGCCAAAATGCTATTTAATAAGTTGCTTGTTTTATTAACCCTGACAGAAAAGAAAACAGGTTTCTTTATTTCCAATTGTTGGAGACAGATATGGGATTTCTCTGAACAGTTTTGCTTAATACTTTGCAAAATGAGTGTGTTTAACAGGTGTGGGGAGCCTGGCCTACAGCTGAATTGCACACCTTTTCCTGCTGTCCTATACCCACCCTTGATAAACAGTACCCATGTTAGCAGACTGCATATGTCTCAGAAATCATGCATGAAGGATAAGTAAGGAAGAAAAATCCATCAAGAAACAATCCCGACATAAAAATCTAGAAGCTCTGGTTTCTACCACCTTGTAACTCTTGCTGTATGATTACTCAGAAGCCCAGATGAGAAGGATGCATCTTTGTTTCAATTGATTGTAGCCATATGGATTGACATCGTGAAGGACTACTTGATTTCCAGGCCAAGAGGTTAATTTCCTTCCTGTATGTCATCAATTCTGTAATACATGCACATGTATTACACTGTCCTCATGGTCATTTGGAAACACAGGTAATGCAGATCTGGCTGCAGGATTTGTAGAATGAACTGGAGGATTATTTGAAATGTATGATTGCCAACTTGCATTTTAAAAGCATATACAGGGAGGAGAATTGTATTTTTCAGGGAAGAGAAAAAGAAAATGAATAATTTAAACATTCCCTATCTCCTAAATAACACCAAAAATATGTGCAAATATATATATAAGCAAGCATTATCTGAATAAGCAGTTAGTGTCATTTGTCAAAATTGACAATCTTCTGTTATTAAAATTTAAAGCTCAACACTCTTTCTTCCTTCCTGGCCTTTTTTTTTCTTCAAAACACAGAGATAAAGCCCAGTACTACAATTAAAACACTAGCTAAATATTACTTCATTGGGCTTAACAATAGATTACAATGTGTGCATAATGACCCAGTTCTAGTAATATCATCTGATTTAGTAAGGAAATCAGAGTTTGCCGTATGTTCACCAATAAGTCTTAGAAATTCTTCTTGTTCTTGATGTCTCAGCCAACTGCCAGTGAGGATGCTGTTTTGTCCTGAAATCATCTTGGTTTTGAGCACCAAGCACATTAAAGTCATAACCATGTGGCTCATCTAAGCATGTCACCTCTAGGATTGTGCAGGAGGTGATTTAACAACCTACCACCTGCCTGCTGTGAATACCCTTGTGCACAGAAGTTGCAGCCATCTCTGAAAATCTATTTTCTGTTAACATCCCCAGAAAGGGGATGTGGCTTTAGGGATATTTTAAAGGATGAAAATTAATTTTGGCATGCCTCTGGATATATTAGCACCCAATTGTTGAGATTATTTAGCTTGTATGACAAACCAGAGAGCAACATCAAAACACAAAACAAGCAAAAATCAAAACAGTGGGCAAAGCAAGACTCTACTGTGCCATTTAGCTATGTATTTGCTACCTTTGTTATGTATTTATTACTTGTAGATTCATGAACTATGGGACATTAATGAGCAGTTCACTTTGCTATGTATGGGCCAAGTTCAGGCAGTGACTAAAGACTTGCTGTGTACTTATAGCTATTGTGGATCATAATTAGAGCTGCAGATGCTCAATATTACTCAAACTTTTATCATAAGATCCTTTATACAGTCTCTTTTTCATATTAGCCCCCTTAAATTTTGTCACTCCCATGTGCATATTAGGATCTATTTTCCTTTAGCAGGCAGACTGGACTTTGAGCTGCTACTCAGTAAATGTCTTATCCATCCTGGACTCCCATTTTGAGACAGGAGGAACTGTGGGAGTCAGGCTCACTCCAGGTTAGCAATGAAGTAATCATATTGGAATATGAACTGTTGCTCATGGGGCTTTTCGACAGCTAACAATGATGACATACATATTGAACCACTATTTTCATTGTTCCATCAATATTCTGGCAAGTAGAAGATAATGTTTTACTTCTGTTTCATATGGTTCACTGTTTTATAATTTATATTTTAATTAATTCAGAGGGTTAATTTTACATATTTAGATACAGTGACTCTCTTGTTCTTCTATTCCCTGAATTCACAGAGCCAATTTTTTTTTCAAAACCTAATATAATCTAATCTCTTTGGTATTAGTGGAGGTTTAGTAACTTATTTCAGCATTGAGTGTGTTCAGTATTTACACATATATGTTAATCTGTTTTTATAGATATAATTTCATTACATTTATAGATTTGAACTTTTATCTAAAATATTTAATCTAATATTTGTTTTAATTTAACAGTACTAATGACATGCTTAACTTGCTTCTGGAAGTAGAAATCTACTCTGAAGGAGAGTAGATTTATGTTGGCTATGATCAAGAAATCCTTCATGATAAGGATGATGAGACACTGTAACAGGTTGCTAAGAGAAGTGGATGCCTTATCCCTGGAAGTGTTCAAGATGAGGTTAGACAAGGCTTTGAGCAACCTGATCTAACAAAAGATGTCCCTGCCATGGGAGAGGTTGTAGACTAGACGGCCATTAAAAAGTCCCTTCCAATTAAAACCATGTTGTGATTCATTCTGTGATTCATTGTGATATAAAGTACAGACACTAAGTACTGTGTAATAAAAGAATTTGTATTTAATCAAAGTATTGTCCTTATTTAAGTACTAGAGAAAAAGAGAGCTGGAGGTACTAAAAGGACAGTGAATGTATCTTTCATCTGAATTTTTCACTTGTTTCCAGTTTGAAATTGCATCACTCATTCTAGAGCTATCAGCAAGCAAAGAGAGTACCCACTGGTTATTTTGTATCTTTCTCTATCGAGATAGTAGTATGAAATGCTTAGCTGATTTTGCACAGATCTTTCTAACATGTTGCAGACAACATAAAGATTCTAGTTAGATTGAAGTAAAACTAGCCGCTACAGCTTTTGGAGTCCCAAATCTTTTCATGTCAGTGTCTGCTGAATGCGGTAACATAAGGTTAGGTGGACAGTTATTGCAGATATCCTCTTTGCACACCCTACTTCTTGGACTTCCTGAACATCTATCACTGATAACCAATAGAGACAGGATATTTCCAACTGGGAACGTAGGCAGTGTCTTTGTGCAGTCCTTGAATTTTTATGAGGGACTAAATCAGTCCAAATACACCTATTTGGTATCATAAAATTAAGACATTTCTCTTGAGAACTCATGAAAAACAATAATTTCCAGAGGTATTCTTAGTGTGTGGGTTTTTTTTAATTCCATGAGCCTCTTTAATGAAAATAAGTTAATTTCTTGATAATAAAAAGTGCAAGCTGATTTAGTTCTATATGCTTTGTGTTAAGAAGGAAAGACAATACCGAGCTCTAGGAACCTTGACCTTTAATATGGGGATGTGCTTTACTAAAAGAGAGGAGACAATGTTGGTGGAGATTATAGTAATAGTAATAAATAGAGGACTTTAAAATATTTTGTAGTAAAATATAGGAAAAAAATGAAAACTGAGCCTGCCAAAATCCTTCTTCCAATAAGCTGGACCTTCTTTTCCTACCAGCTAAAGGGTTTTTTTCTGTCTTGAGAAGCTCCACACATCTCTTGTCTAATTTCATTAATTATTTATTAATTACTAATTATTGTATCATATTAATGTTTTGCTGAACTCTTCTTTCTCATGTCTCTGCAGTTGTCATCCAAATACCAGCACCTCTTGTTACTGGTTATCATTCTCTCTCCTCCAATAGATGCTTACTAAGTTTACTTCAAAGGCAAATTATTAATTTTAATTTTTTACTTTAAAGGCAAATCATTAAAGGCGAAAATCTTTATTGTTAGATTCATGTTTTTATCTTCAGACCCCTGGTCAACTATCGGAACTTAATCATGTAGGCATGATAATGAATAGACAGTCCCTTCTCTGAAGATCTTGCAGAATAAACCATATAGTGAAGAAAACCATATATTTCAGGATGAAAGGAAATGTCCTCAAATTTCATGAGGGGTGATTTAGATTGGGCATTAGGAAAATTTCCTTCACAGAAAGGGTAGTCCATCATTGAAATAGGTGGCCCAGAGAAGTGGTGGAATCACTGTCCCTGAAAGTGTTCAAAAAGCACATGGATGTGGCACTTGGGGATATGGCTTAATGGTGAACACAGTCATATTTGGTAAGTGGTTGGACTTGATGACCTTGGATGTCTTTCCAACCTTAATGATTCTATGAAGACAGGAAGAGCAAAGTGGTAGGAATTTTTTATTATTATGATGATAATTTGCATTACTGTCCAATTTTTGTAACAGGAGGGGTTTGACTGAAGAGCTGTAGCATGTGGGACTGTCTTCCATTATAAGCAACAGCAGTGTGCCTACTGCACACGACTTCATGCTAGATTCATGAATCAAGCCACTGAGTAAACACATAGTACAGAGGCATTGCCAAAGAGTTGTGTCTGAGCTCATGAGCCCTGTAGAGTGAAATAAGAGAAGCTTCTGACATAAAACTTAGACCAAATTTTTCATTTCGGGAAGTTGCTTAATTTGTATAGCCTAATAAAACTGGTACTCAGGCAATATCTTCACCCTAAAGGTAAATGTTGTGACTGCAATTTAGTGTAAAAATAGTTGTGTTAGCTTTAAAATGGCTAGACAAGATATTATTAGCAGCCTAATGAGGAATCAACGTGGGCCAATTCACTGAGCATTTACCTTCCTTCTGAGATGTTTTTTTTAGACCATGAAGGTGATAAAAAGTGGCTATGTCTGGAGAAGAAACAGATAGCTCAGAAAGAAGCACTGGCTGTTGAGATATTTAAAGCAGAAACAGAGGAGACCTGTCAGGAGCCACTGAGGAACTTGCTGACTCTCCTCTGGGGCATTGGTACATGGGATGCTTCAGATGAAGAAAGGCTGAAAGACTCGATCCATCTCCTTGCATTAGACCTATCCAAACCTCAACCACAAGCTGTCCTTTGTTTCTGTCAGCACTCTGGCCTTGCAATAGCTCAGAACGTATTTTCCTGTGTCCTTTTGTGAGAGGCTCATAGCTTGAGAACTGCAACAAAATCTGTTTTGCCTTGCAGTGATTACCAGGAAGCATCTGGTTTTCCACGTTGCCAAGACAGTTTCTTTAGAACTTGCCTATCTCCACAGCTTGAGCAGACTCACATCTTATCACTCCACTCTGTGTGTACCAATTATCCCTAGACAGAACTGATGGGAAACATCTATGAACTTCAACAAACAGTTGTCTGTAATAACCCACATAATAGAACTTCTCTTCCAGTTTCTTATCTATGTTGAAATGCTTCATAAAGGCTTTTCTTCTCTTGTATTTCACTGAAGTTGCTTTCTTGAAGGTAGAGGGTTATAGAAATAATAACCAAAAAGTTTGGTTTTTTATTTTTAATAGGGACAGGAGTGATTTTATCTTCCTCTGGCTGTGAAGTACTATTATAAGTTGTTTGATTTGTTTTTTTCTTGCATTTTTAAAATTGTCTGTAAATGTTCAATTAAATAGTTCTTCTTCTGCTGAAACAAACATCTCACCAAACTCAATAGGAGAAACTGTAAAGGTGGATGTGCTTTTTAATTTGTTCACTACTGAGTCACAGTTTTCACTGGATTTTGGAGACCTGACTGGTGTCAGAGGGTAGATCCTCATTTTAAAATATTGAAATCCGTTGCACAGACAGCTGTTTTAGCTAATGTAAATTGATAGACAAATGTAAATTCCTCATGGGAGACTTGGCAGAGTCTTGTCAACAGTAACCAGATGATCAGGTTGCAAATCTACTCTATGTAGAGAGCACAAAAAGTCTCTCTTCAAATCAAACTGTTTGTTTGCTATTACAAGATATGTGTTACAAGTTATTTGAGGGAATGTTCACTTTCTTTTCTAAAGTGAAGCTTTGTAGTATGGGTGATGCCATATAAAAGATGCTGAGAGTATATGTGGCAGAGAATTAGGTAGAACTGTTGCATGCAAAAAATTCACCCAACTTTCTTAGGAAGTAATTCAGAAGTTAATAAATCTTATGTCCATCTGCCCTGAGTTTCTCTGCTTATTGTTATATCTCTGATGTTTTACAATTTCTGTATCCAGCTCTATGGGAGTTGCTTCTCTCTCCCTTTCCCTCTCTTTTTTACTTCTAAGTCAGTAAACTATGATGTATGTGTCTCTCCCTGAATAATGTTATTATATGATGCTGCTGGAGCCCTGAATAGCTTGGCTGTGGACTGCTAAACCCTTTGAACGTAATTGTTTTAACACCATGAAATGAAGTAATGCATAAAATTGATAATAAACGGATATCTCTCTGCCTCTGCATGCAAATGAGCACTTAGCACCAGGGCACAGATGCCACCATTGTTTCTCCCCTGAAAATGACAAAGTAAGTGAAAATATCTACTAAGAGCTTAGAAAGTAGGGTAGCTGCATTTTCATTATATTTTAGAATTTCACAGAGTTGGGAAAGTAAACTCTCCTGCCAACATTCAGAAAGGGTCTGGATAATGCCTGCCTGTAGTACACTGGAACATACAGCGAAGTAAGATTTTGTTGAATTTTTTATTTTATTTTTCTTAAGATAAAGAATATAGTTATTAGTGATTCTCTTCCACTTTCATGTTTTCAATTTTACAATCTCATTTTTGTTTTCAAGACAAAGACTGTATTTTTTACCTCAGTGTCTTGCCTTCTCAAACTCCTCTAAAAACTACAGCTAGCATCAATGTGTTACACCCATTAATCTGTAGTGCATATTAAACAGCCACATTTGGAATACCTTGGGTCTGGCTGCAGCTTTGGGTATAACCTTTGTTTGCTTTCTAACTTCTACTTTAAGTTAATAAATATATCCAGGAACTAAAATTATTACTTTGTTCTAGAAATGTTGTACAGGCTTGTGTTTTTTCTCCTTCTGCTTTAACAAAGGGCAGAAAGCCATAAAAGAGGAGTATTATTTTATGGATCAATCCTTCAATTTTCAAGCATTAGCTGTATTGTTGTTCATTTTACAAAGGCATCTTACTCAGAGTAAGAAGGTCTAAATTAGCTTGTTGCATTTTTTACATTTGCTCCTAGGTTAACAGTTTGAACTTCCTTATTATGTGACTCAAACATGTTCACAAAGGCTTAAATAGCAATAGATCATATTCATATTTGAAACCATCATCATTTTCATTCAGGTTTCCTAAGAGTGCAAAAGTAACTTTACACACTTCTTCTGATCTTCTGTTGCCTGTTCATAAAGAACTGCCTCATCTTTAATTTTCCTTTTTTTTTAAAATTTTTTTCATATTGCTTGTTTCCTTGCTTCAATACTCAAATTCCATGCCTACCATGTACTCCCCTGTGTCACTTACCCCCCTTGCATCCCAGTAGCCCTCTACAGTTTGAGGCCTCATCTCTCATCAGTAAGTCCCCAGTCTTCACAGAGAGCACTTTCACCTCTTTGTGAGATTCCCAAGTATGACTTTTTTAAAACATAGTCGATTTGAAAATCCAAACTTAATAAAAGTTTCATTTTATGTTCATTTAATTCAATTCAAATGGAAGCCATTATGAAAAAAATCCAGTCTCAGCATCTGGTCCTTATCCATATCTGAATGTCGCAACTCTACCTCCTATCTTAGGTTTGGCAATTGTGTGGCAAGTCAGAGCACTGTTTATCTGGCAGAACTCCCCTTTTACTTTCTGATTTGGCACATTATGGTTTTTCTGTCCCGTCATGAGCTGATCTGACTCACTCAAAGTGTCACCATTGACAGACCTCATGCAAGAGAAATGACAGAAGAATGTAATCAGACCTGGGGGAGTAAGGGTCCACTCTTGTCCACAGCAGCCTGCCTTTTCATCAGGTTGAATAATGTCACACAGCACCCTAAACTCTCATCAGTTTATGCTTTCTCTGTTACAGTACCCAGACCCTTTGCTGATGCTATTGAACTCTTTAGTAATCTGTCCTTTCAGTTTGCTTCTTTCCTGTATTTCAAATCAATGAAGTTTTATCTAAGCTGATGGGTTTTTGCATTTTCTGGAATTCCTTTTCACTCATCCTTTACAATGACGTGGTTCTGTTCATTCATAAACTCTCCAAGTGTTTTAACTGATGTTTTGCTCTTTTAAACTCTTAGTTTTTTAATTAATATTCTTGAAAGTCAGAATTTTTATTACACACATACTGGTTCTTCACTTTCTAATAATCACAGAGACCATTTCATGGTCTCTTCTACCTTTTTTGACTCTCTTCTTCATATTCTCAGTAATTTCCCAACATTTAGGATCATCATTAAAAGATCTTCCCCTCTGTGCTAGTTTAAAGATAAACCAGCAGGAGAAATGAACAAAACTCAAGAGAGATTACAAGTCAGAGTTACAATTTATTTAAAAATATTACAATAAATACAATGATACAGAGAAAAAATTGGTTTAAACCCACAAAAAACATATGTATAATCTGGAACTCTAGACGATACACTGAATGGTGTTTGTGCTGAGTGCCACGTAGTCCCCCTGAGTGCAAAGTCAAAGGGAAGGACAACCTCTTGGTAAAGATGATGGTAGCAGTCTTGTCACGTGTTGCTGTCACAGTCTTGTCAAGAGTGGCAGTTGCAGTCCTATGGAGTTTCTGGTCCTCCTTTGTATCCAACAAGTGGTACCGAAGTCCTCAAAATCCCAAGATTATATACACTCAGGTTCAGGTGAGAATGTCCAGTACCTTCCTCAGGGCAGGGAGTTTCACAATGGGTGATTTAACTCTGTGAGTCATGGGATATTTCTGGAATGACAGTCTGGGTCATTGCAGCTGCCTATTGTGTCAGTCCCTAATGGCCCATTAGCAGACATGACCCCTCAGGCTGGGTCTGAAGGTGTTAATGCCTCCTTGGAGGGGAGTTATCACAGTTGACTCACTGGTGTGAAGACAGAACAATTTCCGTGCCTCCCAGGGTTCTTTTAACACCCAGCTTGTAGCCTGAGGTGTCAGGTGTGTCCTGGGCAGCTGCTGCAAATGATCCATTATTAACAGTTCATCAGAAATTACACAGAGGGTGTAGAATACAGTTTTGGTTACATACAGCAATAAACTGGTCCCAGCCACTAGGACACCCTCCAAATGCTTTCTCTTTATGAACCAATAAAATTATCACCAATAGAATAAAAATGTCTTACCCAATAACTCTTTTCCTTACCAATACAAAATAGTTAAAATAGCCCCTTTCCACTGAGGTAAGAGTCTTGAATTTCTTCGGTTGATGTTCACAAAAAGCTTTTTCCAGAGACCTGTGCTGTCCCAACAGCTGACGCTTCCTCTCCTTTGTAGTCACTGCCAACAGACTTTCAGCAATTCCCTCTGTTGGCATCATGGATAGTTTTTCCTCACCTTATCCTTCCTGAATTTTAGTCTTCCATATTTATAGACCAGTCACGAGAATATACCACCAACACTCCATTTTACTAACATTTTGATGACTTAAGAAAACATCCAGATCCTACCTCTTATATCTCTTATTCTTGTACTAGCTTAGAGGCATCTGCTCAGCATCTGCTCAACCCTTCACATTTATTTTTTCACCTCTGTTATGATTAAGCTTGTCCTCATGTTAATTAGGCCTTCTCAAGTGACTGTTTCATTTCAGTTTTTTTGCACAAGTCCACAGTTTGATCATCATTTGCAGTTTTCACCTAGTTAGCAAGTGATAAACAATGGTACACCTACCCATCTTCACAAAGACTCGATGCTTCATGAACAGATTAGGAACATCATCAAAGTATTTACCAGAAGTGCATATTTTCACTAAAAGATAAACAAGATTCTGAAATGCATTTACCTAGCAGTGAATGGATAGATGACATAATTTCCCATTTAGAATACTAAAAAAAGTTTTTACTCAAACTGTGCTGGTTTTGAAGTCCTCGGCTGAAACATTACAACATTATTTTAAAAATTAATTTTTAGTTTTGCTGTATTTTTCTGTGTATACATGTATGTCATGTCCAACACAATCCTCACAATGCAGAGCGAGAACTTTGCCTTGTTCAAGCTGACTTCCAGCCCCAAAAACTCAGCAGCCTCTGCAAAGCAGGATGTTAAGAGCAGAGCTGATTCTCTGTGAGCAACCAGGGCAGCAGCATCAGCAAAAAGCAGCTCACGGAAAAGGTGATTTATGGTCTTAGTGGGCCTTCAGTCACTTTAGGTTGAATAGGCTGCCATCGGTACGATTTCAGATGTAGATGCTGTTTTCTTCATTGAGGTCTGCCATGGCCCTTTGGAGCATCATGCTGAAGAAGATTGTGAATAGATTTGGTGCAAGAACGCACCCTTGTTTCACACCATTGGTTATTGGAAAGGGCTCAGAGAGAGCATCGCCATATCTGACTTGGCCACGCTGATCCTCAGGTAGCAGCATGACCATTTTGAGGAACTTAGAGGGACATCCTAATCGTTCCAAGACCTGCCACAGGCCTTTTCTGCTCAGTGTCAAAAGCTTTGGTGAGGTCAACAAAAGTTACATGGAGTCCTTTGTTCTGTTCCCGACACTTCTCTTGCAGTTGTCTGAGAACAAATATCATGTCTGCAGTACTCCTGTTGGCTCTGAAACCACATTGGCTTTCAGGTAGAAGTTCTTCTGCGATAGCAGGTACTAATCTGTTCAAAAGTATTCTTGCAAGGATCTTACCAGCAATGAAGAGCAAGGTGATACCTTGGTAATTTGAGCAGTCTGATTTTTCCCCGTTCTTCTTGTACAGGGTGATGATGACTGCATCATGGAAATCTGATGGTAGTTTGCCTTGTTCC